>CM057809.1:92656977-93274477 GCA_030067965.1 Latrodectus elegans
TCTTAGCTAAAATATATAAGTACAATCTGATGCGAAAACCATTTCTTTCTACTAGCATTTATAGTACAACTAACAACTGAATTAAAGTAGGTTGAATTTTACTTTGATATATAATATTTATTATATGTTTTTGCCACATAAAATATTTTTGAGATATTGAAAAATATTTTATATGATAAATGCTTTTATATAAATATAACAGCAAGGGGAGAATAATATTTACCCATAAAATTTTATTAGCAACATTAAAAATGTTTTATCCATCGGAATTTGTTTCTTCTGTGGCAAAGGGTTGACTAGATCATAATAAAATGTTAACTTGGAGACCATAAAATTTCCAGAGAACAATTTTTATACCGATATCAGAGTATATAATGTTTTATAATCCTTTTTTAATCTAACAGACTTAGAATCAAACTAAGTTCATTTGAGGATAAATATTTATTTATAAATTTTAAGTTTTCTCTCTCTCTCTCTCTCTCTTCATTACTTTAGAATAAAAACATATTTGAAAATAAATACTGTGTAAATCAACACATGTTATCATTATTATAAGATTATTTTATAGTTTAGGCGGTACTTAGATATATTGACAAATTCAGAAAATCCACATAAATTCTTTATTAATAGTTTGTTAAGGTATGTTCACCAAAAAAGTGTAACAGTTTGTATTATTCTTTTTAAATAGTATGAAAGGAAAAACAATATCTATTCTTGATATCTTTGAAAACATGTTCCTTATAAATTTTGATGTAATGTGTTGATTGTTTTTACCATAAATCAAAGTTTCAACGAAATGTAAAGGACAATATTATGCAAAATATACTAATATCAAAAATAAATTATCTTGATTCTTTAGTGAGTATATTCTTAAGAGGAATTTAAAGTACTACTAAATATTTGCATGTTTTGTGTGTGTGCAAAATAATTTATATATCTTAAATATTAGGCAATTTTTTTAAAATTTAATATAACTGAATTTAGTGCATTATTTTATTAAAAATTCTTTCGCAGTATCATTTTAAATTAATTACTTTCATTATTAATCCTTAATCAAAAATTAAGATATAAAAATTAAAATCTAATGCTTATTTAATATATATAAGGGTCAGCACATAAACAAACTACATCTGAATTGACAAAAATATAATTTAGAATTCAGATTAGCAAGAATATAAACACTTTTAAAAAGTAATAAATTATCTCAAAGAATCTTTAATTGTTGAGTACAAATGAGAAAAAGTACAAAGTCACAGCATAAGGGGATTCAGTACAAAAAAGAAAAGAAACTAGTGGACTAGTTTCTTTTCCAGTACAAGTGGATTGAATTTTAATCCCGACCCAACTAAAGAATATATGTATAATATATCGTGGTCGCTATGTCCTCAATGTTAATGATATCTCTGGGGTTGGCAGTCCAAGTCTGTAGATCTTATGCTTGGCTGCTACTTCTAAATAGCGAGAACCCACTTCCAGGATCCCAAAGATGCCTTCCCTTCCGTGCCTCGTAGTGCTGAAGGTGAAAATCCTGACAAATGGGTATTGGAAACAATATATATAAGTATGTGCACTTACATATGTATATGTTACATGTGCACTTACATATGTATATGTTATATGTGCACTTACATATGTTACATGTGCACTTACATATGCACTTACATGGAATAAAATTAATTTTTTCAAAGAATGTACAAAAAGTATTTTAACTAATTCCCAAGAAATTTCCCAATGTTAAATTTATTTCAATTTTTAAAATGCTTTTATATAAAAAGTGCCTTATTCAATTCATATATGAACACATAGCTCAATAGAAAATTTTCACACATTATTGATTCCAAATGAAAACTTCAATTATTTAGACTCTGTTGTAAAATGAAATGTTTCTTAAATAAAAGTAATTCCAATGAACATATTTAATTATGAATTTCTTTTTGCAATAGTAATTTCTTTATGTATGAAAATGATAAAATAGCCGTTTTCTCATGAAATCACATAAACACCAAGTACTTAGAGTAACCAGATGTTCCATTCAAAATGTCGTTTGATATTCAAGACATTACTTTTGACTTGATGGAAGTAAAATTACTTTGTTTTAATATATATAAAGTTACATCGAATTTAAAATACCCTTGCGAATATTTCCCATTTATTATTGCTCCCAAATTGGTATAATTTTACTAGATATGAAGTAAAATTTTTTATTAAATGTAGCATCATAAGTAAAGCAACCGATGGGGGTAAAAAGTATTTTATCTTGTTTGAACCGTTCCCTTCTTGAAGAGGTGTTTCAAGATTTAGAAAATCGATTCAAGAAGCACTTACTGAACCAAACATAGAATAAATAATTTTTCAATCAGATTATAAAAGCAAAAAGAAAAATCAATGGCGATACATCTCCGAAATAAATTAAAACAAGAACTCTTTATTATTCAGCATCTCAAAAGTCAAAAAATAAAATAACTCAAAATTTTGAAATCACTTAATATTCAATATCAGAAAGTTAAAGAGAAAAGAAAGTTGTTATTTTTGTTTCCTAAAAAGTTTGGTGGTTGGATAATATTAGCGGTTATTTAAAACAAACTTCTGAGAATGAAACATTAAAGTTCAGTCAAGCTGATTACCTGTTTTCTCCAACAACAGCTGTGAGAATATTTTTTTGTAATTTGAAATGCATTTAAAAAAGAAAAAAACAGAGAGATACACACTTTCTTTTCTTTTACATTGCCTTGAAAATAATATTTATGATCCTGAAAAATATCAAAGGATAAAATGATGGAACACACTTTTCTCGTTACAATGTTTCTTCTGAAAATTCATGGTTCTTAAAATATTGGATTGTCTATTTGTAAGGAAAATATTTACTCATTAAAGTAAATGATAATTTAGCTTGCATAGGTTTCGTGTTTATAAATAATTAGCAATTTAAATACAATAGCGCTGTTTTTAAATATTTTTAAAATCGTAGACTGAATTATAAGTTTTCTAAGGCATCAATTCTCTAGGAGATGAATTTCTGCAACTAATTCATGGGCTTTTTATATATTAAAATGAATGTAATGATAGCTTATAGAAAATACTTCGGAAATCAAAAGTTGGCTGCGATTGTTTGAAACATAATTTTACAATATTGTTGCGACTTTTGTAATATATTTTCAAAGTTCATCAAATGACAAAAAATATTTGAATAATATTTTAATAGCATTTGTTTATAAAATACATGTCCTGAATTTAACAGCGTGAATTTTAAAGTTGGGAATAGTCATAGAACTTCATTAAGTCAACATATCTCTGTATATACTACAAAAGATTTTAATAAAATAAAGTAAAAAACATTCAATACATTATAAATTTTTTCTCTTCCATTAATTAAAACTAAATTAAATTTGAAATAAATTATAATTGTACTTGATTGTGGATACTGAATATTAAATGGTTTCGAAGATCAAGATGCAGTGTTTTTGAACTTATTTATGTGGACTATAATTCTTGATCATTGCTGACGAAATGTAATTCTGTACGAAATATATTAAACATATTTCTGTGGCGAATCATTATGAGAACGTGCCTTACCTGACTGGTTCCCTTAATATTTTAGCATGAGTTACATTTGTCAGATTAAGTAATGCACATAATGATATAATTCTTTCTTGTCTTAAAATGAAACACAAAATGCTATGACTCAGCTTATTGTGATATAACATAGGTTTATTATCTTATATAGCCATACATACATACATACATACATATATATATATATATATATATATATATATATATATATATATATATATATATATATATATATATATAACGTATTCTCTATTTCTAGTTCCGATTTAGAATTATATTACAAGAAGTAGAAAGTAAAGTAAAAGTGAAAGATACACTTACGTGTTTATTTGCATCTATTGCACTATTCGTTACAAAATGTGAATAGTAATTATTATGATTACTGTAAGGTACCAATTCATTAAAACGTATTTCCTTTATTGAATGATTATGTGTCTAGGGAGAAACTTTATATATTTTCTTCCATCTTTTAAACATCGTTTCTCTTAATTCGGTTATTTACATGATTTGGTACACATTTTAAATTTCATAGATAATGAAATATTTACATACGTTGCATCATCTCGCAATTATTGATGACTAAAGATGCTATGACGTATCTGAAATTATAAGTCGTGCAAAATTCTCATAGTCTATAGTACCATCAATTTGTATCAAAAGGTAATGATCGATATTTAGACTCAATTTTAATGTTTCCAAAATAATCTTGCGTGTAATGAAAGTTGAACTGACTAATTTTCCATCTAAACCGAAGATTCTTGTCTTTAAGTATTGTAATAAGAATACATACAATATTTTAGGAAAGTAATTGATCGGTTGGTCGATCAGGTCTTTTCAGTCGATTAAACTCTTTCACGCGGTGTAGCTGGGCAATATAGAGTTCCTTGTTGACTGTGGCATTCTTTTCAAGCATTTCCCAGTTCACCAAGAGGTCCTTAAAAACTTCTTTGACGCCAGACCAAAATTGATATTTGGTGGAACGGCATCAACAAGTTGGTCGAAAGGTGGGAAGAGGCTGTAAACAGCAACGGTGAATATATAACTGATTAAATTATTGATAAAGTCTTTGATAAAAACACTTCGAATTTATTCCGCAACCTAATAGTAAATATACATATTTTTTAAGTATATGATTGAAGGTATACGTGCGGGTGCAAACGCAAAACAAGCATGCTCACTTTTATGAAGTTTCAAATAACAATTATGTTCTATGGATTATTACAATAAACAATGTTTAACTTAATAAGAAAATAGCTTCATTCATTAACTTACATGTCTGTGAATAAAAAAGCTTCCTTATGCATTGCATGAATTTAAAATTTTCCTCCAATTTTTACAATGCACTTTTTTGTAAGAAACACCTATATTTAAAATACCATCGATATGGTATTTAATTGTAATAATGCTTGCATCACAAAGGAGTTTTATGCAGACATAAATGGCTAAAAGTTGTTGTCATCTATTTAAATGTAAATTATAGACATACAATAGCAACAAAATATGGATATTAAATACAACAAACATTTTATTTAGACATTTAAATAGATACTGTCACTTATTTAAATGCCTATGTATAAGTTTTGAGATACTGATACTAAAATTATATTTGGATTCTATAGTAAATTTTATATATATATATATATATAAACACCCATGAAAAATGTAAAGTGTTTTGGTAGAAGGCAGAAGATTATTTTTTTCTACATATACTACTTAGTCTTTTCACGCAACAGTACTGAGTAAAATTGTTTGACTTATGATATTAAAGAATAATACAATAGAGGATTATTTGCTGCGAAGTAATCTCAGAGAGAATCCTTATTGCTGGAAGATTATTTTAAGCCATCTTTATTTTGGGTGATGCCAGATCTGTCCTATAAATTTAATAGCCTGGGAACAAAAAGATGTAAGTAAGTGATTGGCTGGAACTCACTTTAATAAAGTTTTGCCGATTTATTCTTCTTTTTAACTAAAGATACATATTTTGAAGATACTTCAAAATATGATACATAAAAGATTCATATTTTGAAGATACTTCAAAATATGTATCTTTAATTTGATAAGCATTTTCTTTAATTTGATAAGCATTTTCTTTAATTTGATAAGCATTTTCTTTAATTTGATAAGCATTTGATAAGCTTCTTAGATAAGCATTTTGTAGGCACTCATTTTACCTGTTTATTGCTGATCTGAAACCGCTAAAATAACATGCTGTTTGCATAAATTGACGAGTTAAACAGTTATAATATTAATGCACTGCAATGGGGACTAGAGATGTAATAAATGCTTCACTGATTTGTGATTAAGGAAGCAAATATTAAATATTCTTAACACCAAAATAAACTGTATATTTTGAACTAATAAGTTTTTAGGTAAAATTTGGAAACTACGTTTTAAGAAAATAGTTATAAGAGCAAATTAAAGAATAAGCACTTAACACGATTTTTTAAAACAATCAATCTATATGCCATCCAGATTTTAACATAGTTATTGCCGGTGAAAATGTTTTATTTTATTGAAGAAATACATTTATTTCAAACAAAAATATCATTTAATATAGAAAAATGTACTGATGTCAATATTATACCTGATATAATTACTAAAAGTAACAGTATATAACAGTTATAAGTACCGCTATCAATACAAAATGTATTTATTTTCTTGTTAGTTGATCATTCGTGATCATTTAAGAAATGATCTAAAGAATTTTAAAATTAATGCTACGGATATTTGTATAAAATTTCTGTAGGTTCCAAAAGATGCAAACTCCTTTAAAATGTGCTACATTTACTGATAAAAATATTTGCAAATTAAGTTAAATATACACTTTAATATATCATGCATATCAAATACATGAATTATCACGAACTAAAGTAATTTTAAATTATGTGTTCATTGTAGATAAATATTTTATTGCTAAAAAATAACTTTAATTACGCGTATATTTTCCTTTGAGATTTATTTCAAATAAAAATAATATATTTTTATAAGAATTGTAAATTATATTACCTTAAAATTTTTTTTATATTATTGTTTTTTATGTAGTCCTAGAGTTTTTTGTAAAATTGTTTAGTAAAATGGTACTGTATTTTTTTATGTAGGAAAGAATCTCATTTGTGAGATTTATATTTAATGAAATTGAAAAAATATTTATTGAATATTATTAATAAACTATTATATTTTATTATTCAGTAATATCTTATTCAATATTATTTAAAATAAAAAATACTATTATTTAATTTACGTTATAAGTTTAATTTACGTTATTTTAATGTATGGTACTTTTAAATTCTTACGAATTTCATAACCTGTTTTTGTGACAAAGATTATGCTTGAAGTTACTAATATATTTTTCTTACAATGATATTTCCCTAGAAATATGAAAATCTAGCCCAAGTAAAAGGAAATTTCCTTTAGATAATTTAAATAAAAATATATATCTAGCATCATACATTGTTATTTTTTTACATTTGAATACAAAATATTTTCAAATCATATATCCTGGAAGTTGAAAATTCGGTTGAAAGTTTATAGAATGATAGCAGTTCTGATGATAATTTAAGTAATATAATAATTTCTTAGTAAAATTACCTCTATAAATAAATTAGTAACTAGTTACACATTAATGTAGAGTATTTTATATATTGTCAAGGAAACAGCAATTCAAGTAAAATCAACTGAAATATTTTTTTAAACTCTTTTCTAACAGTCCCTCAGTCTTTATCAGGAAAAGGTAATTAACCGGGTAAAAAGCCTTAATTACCTGAAACAATCCATCACGATTTTACAGTTATAAAAATGTCTCTAATTTTACATTGGGTTCAATGAAATTCTTTTTAAATAACTCTATAGGGAAAAGAAGATCATGAAATAATCTAAAAGCATATTATTTTGATAAAAAAAATGTTCGTCTCATACATACACAGGCAAATATTTATTTAATATTTAATCTGAAAAGCATTTAAAAGCGGAGATATATATAACCAATAATTATATGCTGACATTTAAGAGAGTCACACACATAAGATTCAATGAATATTAAGTGAATAAAATTATTAAATTGTATTTTAATTAATTATCTCTCTCAATTGTAAAATTTCAGTCTTCTTTTGTATTTAAATTATTTTAATCATGAAAAAGTTTTCCAAGATTCAGTTTTTGAATCTATAAATCTTATCAAATTTTATTCATTTTATGTCTGATATAATATCTCATTTATAATAAATATTTTTATTGTAATATAAGGACAAATTATCAATTGCGCATTTTATTATTTAAAATCATAATTTATAACAAAATTAGATTTAAATAGTCAATGAAGCTGCTGTTTTATAAAATAAATAACAATGTTGCATAGAAAGGTCTTTTAAATTTTAAAAAAATAGCGTAACATGAATTTTTAAACACATTCAAGTGTTAGTACTCAAAATCATTTATAATATTTCTTCAGTTTTAGTATAAAAATAAAAATTTGTACAAAATATTCCTATTTGCATCTTGGTTCTTATTTAAAACGGAAAAAAAAACATTTTTGAATATTTTTTAATTAAATTAAAATTATTAAAAAACGGTCTCAGCTAATATACATCCATAATAAAATTAATTTTGTGAAATACTTTGCCAGGCTTTTATAAATAATGCTAAAAAGTAAAATCAGCAGAATTAAAAAAAGAGAAATGTCTTGCATACTGAGAAAATTGCTTGCTTAAAGATATATATTTATTTAAGCTACGATCATTATTCAACATGAAATATAGTTTCTGAAAACATGTTTGGTTTAATATGCATAATTAAATTAATGGGTAACAGTAAAGTGATTCAAAATTTCTATATTATATATAAGTGAAGTAAAAATTTCCTATAATTTGTAAACATATTTGGAAGATAATACTTTTAACTGAGGTTCAAAACTCATGAGATAATGATATGCAAATTTTCAAATGGTAGTTTCGTTACGTAAGAAATGCATGAAAGAAAAGTGCATTTGGCATTATCACTGTTATAAAATTATTCTATTTTTTGGGGTTCGTATATCATACTTAAGAAATATCTTATGACAGTAGATAGAGATGAATATTTTTTACAGAGAATAATAGTTAAATGTAACTAATTGTGTTTTGATTCCATGAAAAGGAAATATAAAATAAATAAGTTTCATACTTTCTAATAAAATTAAAACCTTACTTAATGTTTTTGATTTTCTGTATGTTTTGATATCGATAAATCACTGCTTAAGTTGTGTGATTTATCGATATAAAAAAAGTTATAACAATGCAATGTGTTAAAATAATTTCGAAACTGTGGGAGATAAGAACATTTTTTCATGCCATTAAATTAAAAAATGGCATTTTGTTTTATCATCACTAATGTAATGCTTTTGGTTTTCATGATAACGTTAAGTTCTGACAAATTTGTTGTTAACAAGTAACGATAGATAACAGAATGTCGAGTCGAAAGTCGTTTCCCAGAGTTTGCACATAAATCGTTCTTTTAAACGAGCGCAGGAAGAGAAAACTCCTTCATTTATGGCGACTTGATTCCACATCCAAAAGGTTTCGCATTAAATCTCCCGGGTAAAATTCATTTAGAAGGAATTTAAATCAAATGCATGATAGCCAAAGTTTTCTTTCGCTTTTAAGAAGAAGAATTTGAAAATCGAAAGAGTTTCAGAAATCGTTTCGTAATCTATTCTCGATTTAATCTTAATTTTCATGAAAATATCTAAATATGATTGCCAGAGGTATGTGAAGAAATTGAAATCCTAATCATGGCAAGAATTTATGATAATGAAATTAATTTTCTTGGAAAAAATTAATTAATGAAGACTTAATGGTTTTGTTTTGCCATGAGAACATTTTGGAAAAGATGAAAAATTTGCACATAAAATTCTTTCTTAAGATTTTATAACTATCCAATAATTAAAATTGTCACAAAATTTGTTGCATTAATACACTGAAATATTTCTTTAATTCTTCAATTTAAGATCAGAATTATTATATCTTTAATTAATGAAATAATTCTTAAGTAAATACATCTCCGGTTTACGTTTGTTATTTTGAACCATTGCAGTTGCCATTTCATTTACTCCAATTCTTATTATCATCTTTAAAACAAAAACTATCATGATGTTTTAATTCAATAATATTATAAGCAGTGCATTAGAATTTAAGGGGAAAAAATCATTAATTCCTTCAAAGAAACAAACTAAGAAAAATAATTCAAAACATCTGAGAAGTATTTAGTAAAAAAATTGTGACTGAATATTTTTTGTAATTAATATTTTAACAAGCATTTTTTTATTAACGTTTTATTCCTGTTTACGAGGTATTTTTCATGCTAATGTTATTTATTGAAACACAATGATGTGCGGAAATATAGTGTACTCTATTTATTGTTACGAAATTGTAAGACAAGCAGTTTATTCTGATAACAGAATTTCAATGACGCTGAAAATGTTGAAACAAGCAGGAAAAAGTTATTAAAAGGGATTAAGATATGTATGTATAAATGACATAATTTAAGTTTTCATTCATAACAATTTTACTTTAATTAAGAATAACTCATTTTTGGCCGTTGTCATGGATTTAAGAATCAGAATCTAACATTACCATGATTTTACGGTGTTTGTGGAGATTTCTACTAGCACACGAGATAATTCGAGTTTCTGAATGATCGTTTCACCAATAACTTATTACTAGGAGAAAGTTTCCACATTGCCGTCCAATCAAACGAGACTATTCAAGATTTCGACACCTTCTGAGTCATTTATGGGGAGTGGGTAGATAAGGGCTCGAATGTTGAAGAGTTCGCCAAACAATTCGTTAGGATCAAACTCCAAGTAGACGGGACACATACCAGGACAACCTCCATAGCTGTCTCATTTATTCGTAAATTACGGGCCACGGATCCAGTCCACTGGGACCCTAAGACTCCATTAAATGGTTCTGAAGTCAACAATAAATGTAAGCAATCGCAGAGGGGAGTTTGAAACGAGTTCTCCCCCAAACTACCCAATTTTGTCTAGTACGTGGTAATATTGAGAGGAAATAAGAGATTCTGGGAAATTTAGAGAATATTTCTCCTAGATCAGAAAGTGGACCAGTTGAACCTATTTTTATGGAGAAGAACTTTATTTCCGAGAACAATATCTTGAAACCATAGGAGATGTCAAATTGACTGAAATTGTATGTAACGGTTGCGTTTATGGAGTGCAATTTATGGATATGATAAAATTTACAATTAAGGAAATTCTCGAATCTTACTTTTCAATCAGTCTAAAAATATATGAATATTTTGCTCAGAAATGATACATACTTTAAAATTATTTTGAAATGTATGCATTATTATATATTTTCCTATAATTTGCATAGATAAAATGAGGCAGATTACAGGAAAAAATAATCTATATACTAAAGACTTAAATTGCCTTAAGATTGGTAACATATGCTACTTTAAGTATATATTTCAGAATCATGTTTTTTAAATAAGAAATATTAATTTGAAATCGAATTATATTTAAGACTTACTCGCTCCACACAGTAAAATTCTTTTAAATATATATATATTTTAAATTCAAAACGAAATTATATAATTAAAATTTATAATCATAAATTTGTCATATTATAAGTAATTCCTTACAATTTATCATATATTACTAAGTGTTTCAAAAGATTTATTTCGAAAGTTTTCATGAGTAAAAACGTTAGTCAGTCATTCAATCAAAAATAATTTAGTAATTTTATCTGTCATAAAGTTTTTTGATCTCTGATACTACATTCGAGGCACTGCTTCAATTTAGTCAATTTGCTAACCACCAAAGAGTTTCATTCTTAAAGTTGAAAATGAGAAAGGCATTTGGAATTACATGAAATGTTCCAAAATTTAAGTGGAAAATAATAATTTACATGTTTGTTCTAATTGCTTAAATTTATTGTACTTTTCATTTTAAAGAAAAAGACGATTCTTTATCAAATGAATTTTTCGAAAATTTATTCTTTTATGAGATGAATTTATTTTTGTCGTATTGAAGAAAAAGCTACATGTTTATATCATATTGTAACATTAAATATCATTCCTGTCAAAAATATTAAGTAAGGTGTGTTTTATGAAATATATATGATTTATTAACATTTGAGAAAACATTCAATATTTATTGCACTTATGTCGAGTTATAAAAATGAGAGGAAATCATAAAAATATGTCACAGTGGGAAAAAAATCAATTGGAGATTTAAATCGCAAACAAAATGAAAGTATGTGAAGTATTCTCCACGTATTTAATATACATAAAAATAAAATAGAAAATGCCAAACGCAGCCAAAATTTAAAAATTGCAGAGTAACCAAATATAATTAACTGTATTTAGTATTCAATAAATCGCCGTTTTCAAATTTCATTTGTAAGTAAATGAATGCATGCAGAAGGGAGTATTATATAACATGTGAGGAAAATATAGTCAAGTTTTCATTAGTTCTCAAATAGTTCTTTTTAAGAGATCTTTGATTTAAAGATAATATAAAGATTTAGGGAGTTAAAAGTAATATAATGAAACACCTGCAAAAATAAAAACTTTTTCTTTTTTATGTAAAATCTACTAAATGTATAAAAATAAATGTTGAGATTACAAACCAGCTATATTTTCCTTACTAACGTAAAAGAAATTTGAAAAGATAATCATTCAACTGTTTTTAGAATTGATAAATCTCTAAAACATTTGTTTTAACACAAAAATTCGCTTGAAAAACAATTCTATTTAGTTTTAAGTTTAAGCAAATTCTCGTGACTGTCAAGAACGAACTTGAAATGTGTATGTGTGTTTTCAAATTTGAAATTAATGGAGTAAATTTTCACTACAGCTTTCAAAGATTTCGCTAAAATTAAACATATTTTAGAGTAAAATAATGCTTAATTTGTGTACTTTATTCTTCATGAATAAGTTCTTGAAAATTATTATGATTGTCACAAAATTCAAAAGTATAGTTATTACCTCTGTCGTATATGTCATTGTCTTTAAAATTAACTATATCAAATGAGGCTAAAATAATTCGCTTGCAGTTTTTACACTTAACATTTTTTCATAGAACGGAGCTTTTTGGATGTTTAATCGATAAGGAAAAAGCAAACACAAGTGCATAACATAAATTCAAAAATTCATAAAGTTCCACTCAACGATTAACATCATTTTCACAACTTCATAAGAGTTCAAATTTAATCGAATATTTCTAAGGACACGATGATTTATCAAATGATATCATTTCTTTTGCCGGATATTAATTCTTATCATTACAATAGAAAGAAATTCTCCCCATTTTTTCAGCACGGATTCTTCATTACTTTTCCAGTTGCTCCAGTTGATTTTTGGAACTTCTTTCTGGAAAAGTTATTAATCACGCGCTCCATACTACTTAAAGTCGAATAAAAGGCTCTTAAAGTCAAATGTAAGTGATAGCAATAAATCTCTCGAGCAATTTCAAGCCATCAAAGTTTGAGATTTCATGCTTTTCAATAAAACAAATGTCTATAATTTTAGAATATTTAAACAGAATTGTCTTTCGTTACTTTTGGGGATTGTATTTATCAGTCTTCTAGAAGTATAAAGGTTAGTTTAAGTTTTATAGTTTTCTTTATGATTGAAACACAACTACATTTACAAAATTAGACTGATATCTAATGATACATACTGCTTCTCTTTGACTAAAAGATGATACTTCTCTTTATTTTCTAATTAATTTTTACTTATTTTCTCTGTTCTGTACAATAATAAAAAGTTTAGTATTTGTTTCTGTGATTTGTGTACAGGATTTGAAATGCTGGTACTATAAATGACATATCTGGCTAAAACATTGCTTAGAACTTAGTTCTAAGAATTAAGAAGACACATGATACGTAAAAGAACACACTGCATTGATTTATATTTTTCAGTTCTATAAGCAGAATATTATATTCAACAATTTGACTATAACGCCTCTTTGGATGCAATACTAATGCAGGTGCATTAGTTTGAAGGGATTTAATATTATTTCTAAAATGTAGGTATTGGGGTGAAAATAGAATAAAAAGTGACCATTGAACAACGAGCAAAAGGAAATACTGAGGATGTAGATTTCTATTCTAAAATAGAATCAAAGGAAGTTTAAGTAATCAACAATGCATCACAAATCAATTTTATGATTAGTTTACAAATAAACTTTATGATTAGTGTTGTAAAGCATATAAAAGTGTTATGTACAGTATACAAAGCCAATTTGTATAGTTAAAAAAAGACAGCTAAAAGAAGTAGTTGAATTCATAAATGGAGCATTTTTTCAGAATTTAAAAATAATTCAAATCGGAGAATGATTTCTGAGAATGATGATTAGTCAATTAATTGTTTATGTGTTTATTACCATACTATTATTTTTATAAGCATAAAGTAAATGTTTAATTTACATTCCTTCAGATTTTTTACAAAAAATGTACGAACGCGAAAAATTTCAATCTCTTATTTTTATTTACACATTATTTACTTGTAATAATATATAAAGTGTATTAAAAACCACTATTATTCCAGTGACCAGTGAAACATTGGAAATATTATAAACAATTTGATGCAAAGTTTATATCCGAATTTTCAATGTGATGCAATTTAAGCAACTATTTTCTTTAAGAAAACTTAATTTTGAAGAAATGATTCAATTATATACGCATGTATTATGTTAAATTATATTTATTACAATTTAAAATAAAATTAATCTAGTACTACGCAAAAGAATTAGTTTTGTATATAAAGAATGCGTAATATAATTTATTAAAATTTTCGATTCAATGGAAAGTTTTTATTTGCAGATATTAGAAAATATTTTTTTCCCTAAATCTACGTATCAAAGGAAGCTTAAATTGAAAGAAAAAGAGCACACATATATATTTTCATGATATACATAAAATTTCATCTACATACTACAAAAATTTCAAAATTAAAATTACCGAAATCTAAGATATTTTCTGAATGTTTTAGTGATTTAAAAATAGTTTAATATCTGTCAACGAAATAAAATACAAATAATTATGCAAAATCCGGAGTTTTACATCGAAAATAAAATAAATTATTTTACAACTCTTTACCGATAACACGTTTATTGAGTACAAAATATATTTCTTAAATTTAAAGAAACATTATCATAATTAGTAAGACAAAGGTGTAAGAATAAATATCTTAATACAAAGGAATATCGCAGTAGTCTTGGAATACCAATTTAAAAGATTTATGCTTGAATGTATAATTTAAATTTAAAAAAAATATCCAAACACAAATATTCTTTTGGAGAGTAGACTGATTATAAATCTAATTGCATTAAAACTAAATTTAACAAGTTTCTGTTTCTAGGAGGTATAACCAATATATTAATTGATTCTGATTTATATTATCAACTTGTAGGTGAAATCATGAGTCCAATATTATCATTTTAAGAACCAAAAGATGTCTGGTTATTTATTTATTTATATATGTAATTAAATAAATATTAATATTACAGAGTAAATATGATATTTAGATATGATAATTTCGATAAACTAACATAAAACAATAAATTAATAAAAATTCAGCATTTTATAAGCGCCTAATAAGATGATTTTTCCATTATTTAATTTGCTCGAAAGCTAATTAAGTATATGCTTAATTACAGAGAGGGAATTCTGATAAAACTCCATTAAAATATTATAAGTGCCATTAAAATAGCTAAGTATTCTAACTCCACAAATAGAGTGAAAAAATCCATTTCTCTTTCGGTGATAAGTTACAAGGCTTCATTGTGCCTAATGTAAATAATTCAATTAACCACACCACAAATAAAATCGTTTTTCGAGAAGACAAACTGTTAAGTTTCTATATGTACGAAAAGGGAAATATCGTATCAATATTTGTAAACAAAATGAAAAATTTATTTGAAATCATAAATTATATACTGTAATAGAATTTTCTAACAACTTGAATATTCAAAATTTTAAAGAAGAGTTACAGAAAAGCTTCAATTATGCCAATATGTATGTTATGTGACTTTTTTACTCGCTTCAATAAATTTTCTTAATACACAGTTGTTAAAAAGCAGATATTTTAAAGTTTATACCTTTGGATTTGTAATAAGGTGTTGATTATTATAACAAATTTAAAAAATTAGACAAGACTGATGAAATTTTCTCGAAAACCTTTCCTTAATCAAAATTTTGCAAGCTACATATTTTTAAATTTTTTTTTACCTCAATGAAGATATGGCCTTATGTAACATGTTCCTGTAATTATTATGTTTAGTCTAATAATTTAGAACATTAGAATTTATTTAACACATCCTACTGTGTTGAATAGTAAAATAACAGACTTAAATGAACTAATATTACATAATAAAAGATTAGTCAGAATTGAAAATGAATAATTTTGCACAAAATTTTCCAAATTAACAAAAAATTTTTTGAAGATTATAATTGGATTCCAAATTTTGAATAAAACGGTCGAAAGATAAACAAAAAACAAAAATTATTTTTTAAAACTATCTCTTATTTTTATTCGTCCACAAATATAGTGGATTTTTAACTGAATAATAAATTTCTTTAAACTTAAGGAAATCTAGAGTGCAAAATATTGCATCGCATAGATCTTAATTATAGTTGGCTGGGAGTTTTTTAAAATTTAGCTTAAGGAAGCGAAACGTGAAGCATTATAATAACACTGCTTGGTGAAAATTATTACAAGGTATTTTTTAAGACTTAGAAACGTTTTCTTTCATCTCAAAGTATAAAATAGAAGTTCTCAAAATTGAATTTTTAATTAAATTATCTGAAAACTCTTAAAACTTAAAGTCGGCAGTTTCGTTTTTTTAATAATTTTGTTATTTGCACCTGAGAGCTTATTGCTGATGAAGTAAAATTTTGAATTATGTATTTATGCAGTTTAAAAATTTGATTACAACGAGAAAGAAGTTTTTGTAAAAGAAGGGTGTGATTGTGATTTTCAAACGATTATAAAAAAACAAGAATTATATTTAATCTAAGCATTTTTGTTTTAAATATGATGACCGCATGTCTTTTAATTCTATGTGTAAATAAGCAAAATCCCACAATCTAACTATAAATAATAATTTTAAAATTTTGGCAGAGATATTTAATTTACCATCTAGATGAGAGGAATTTTATTAAATATTTAGATATATCTATTTTTCAAAAATTAAAAATACCAGTTTTGTTTTTAATGTTCAATGAAACAGCTAAAACTTCAATTTAAATTGTAGTTTTGGAATCTCAAACTTTTAATAAAAGCAAAGAATTGTAATTATTTGTAAATTTTTTATGCCCTTCAACAATAGTTAATAAATTTATGAAGAAGAATTGTTTTTACGTTAATTAGTATATTTTATATAGTAATTGTACATCTTATTTGGGTTACAGTTTCTTAAGATTCATTTTGATTTTGATGATTCCTCACAAATGACTTCTTTTAATTTGCATTTTATTTTTTGGATTTTAATTAATCACTTAAGTAAAATGTTTTATTTCAAATATTTTTATATAAAGACGTTTAACACTCTGATATACATTGCATATTATAAATATTTTCTAAATTAAAAAGTTTTCTGTAAAAAGTTATATTCAAAAACAATACAATATGTAATGAATATGAAATGAGCTAGAATTCTAGAATTTGTAATTTTGAAATAATGGGACACTTTCCATTTTGACGGTAATGGTGTGAAAATGTCTTATCGGTTTTCTTGAAATCGTAAATTTTTTGTCAAAGAGACTGAAAAGAACGCTGTCATGTTCAACAAAGCGATATTTTATACTCGTTTTGTACAGACTTGAAAAATGGCATCAGTTTAAAATCGTCTGAAAGCTGGCTTATATTGTAATCGATCGACTAAAAGCGTAATAAAAACCTTTTAAATGCTGAGTATTGTCTTTATTTAGGAACAGAAGTTCTACAAATTCCAAAGGGACAGCAAGGTTTACTTAATATTGATAATTGTCATACTTAATATCTTAAATAATAATATGATGGTATGAAAAAATGGATTAACATAAATTAGAAATCTATTTCATCGAATATAATTGATGAAGCATAAATACAAGATACAATTATCATGTTTACTCTATTTTCGGAAACACTTTTTCCCCTTAAGAACATTATTTTGCAGTAATTGTATAGTTGAAAATTAAGCAAAAAATTTATATTTATTGCATCATTTTAAAATGGATATGGCATTAAATGATCTGAAAGGCTTCAAAAGGTTTATCATTGATATGGACTGATATTTCTAAAAGAATACTTCTAAACAAATAAATGGTAGCAACTAATAAGATAAAAATAGTTGCAGATTTGACATACTTTAGACAACGTTTAGCTTAGCTATTTTATAAAAAAATAAGGGGGTGAACAAATCACTGTGGAATCATTTCAGTTGTAGCCAATCATTTATATTTAATTTTAAATAAAAGATAATTATTCACGCAACATTCATTTGTTTATTGTCTCCTATTAGTTATTAAATCAAAAGATGTTGAATGTAACTTATTTAAGGAGTTTCGTAGAAATATTTTTAAAAACATTTTTCGTATTTTTTAAGAAGATGAATTTAGCTTTAAAGATTAATAAAAACAATATTTTCAGTAGCTTTTTGCTTGACTTATCTTTATTAAAGTTAGTAATTATTATAAAGAAATTCATTCTGAAGTTCATTTATGTATTATCTGGTAAATTTATATATTATTTTGTCAGTTTACATAGCATTTTGCAATTACCTCAGATACTTCTTTGCAAGGAAATATTGTTTTTTACACTTTGAAAGTTAAAGATCTTCCATGAAGAAAGAATATTTTATTTTCATTTTAAGTCTAGTATATTTTTTTTATTGTAACGTTTGTGCCGTAGAGTATAATACACGCGCAATTGCCCCCTATCCGTTCTATCCCTAAGCCAAAAGGTACAGCAACAGTTATCTCACATTAGTGATTTAACAGTTAGGCTCACGAAATTACGTGTTAAAGTGTGATAAATGAGTGCCCTAGGTGAAACATTGGAGAGGTGGAGGGAGTTTTATAAATGGAGCCACCATAAGAGTAATTTGCTTGTCTAACAGTAATCACGGAACGAAATTTTTATTCCTGTCCAAACATGGGTATTAATCACTTGAAGCCACAAGTGGCCGATTTGTTGATTAAATATCGCCTGCCCATTGTCTTTCAGATATAGTATATATAATTACTTTTAATCACATTCATACATATCCAAATGATGTTAAATTTTTATTTATATACTATAATTTTTGGAATATACATTTGCTTCAGAGTAAACCAAGATACAGAATTTACTGCTGAGTGAAATTTCGGCTTCAGCGATTCGTATACCGTAGATGAAATTGTAGGAATCATATTTGGAGAAACCAAGTGATTGCTGTATTATGTATTTAAAATTGAAGGAACATTCACTCGCGATTAATACAGCAAAGTGAAATGTAAAGAAGTAAAATAATATTAAGAGAGTGAAGTTATAAACGAAATATATTGACAAAAATTAAAAGATAACTTGATTTCAGAAATTGGCTAATTTTATTTATGGCAAACAGGTCAAAATCTTGTTTGAGAAAATTTGGAGTACTTAAAGGCTCTGCCCAATGCCACATAAACAATTCCTCCCTAACGCTAGTAATACTTACAGAGAAATAAGCATATTGCTCGCTTAAGGCTGCAAGTGTGACACACATACTTATTTAAATTTAGTTTAAGATTGTACAAAGATTCTGCCCTAGTACGAGCAAGGGTAATGTTGATATTTCTGAAACACATAGTAGATAGTTATATAGATAATCAAGTGAAATTAGAAATTTTAAAATAATAAAAGTAAATAAAACGTTGTATAAAGAAGAGCCTTCAGCTGTGATTTCAATTATTATAAGGAATGAGAGTTTATGCACATTATGTTGATTTGAATGAAAAAGTAAATTAAGAAAAATATGTATGGACTCTCAAAAGTTGTTTAAAAATAAAATTAAATAGGTTTATTGATACCCGAAATATATTCTCTGTGCAATTCATTTCCTAATTTATTTTCAATGAGACATATTGAAAATCCTTTTTAATAGTCCTTAAGTTTAACAATTTAATAGGAGATTTAACAGTTTTTTAAGTTTTATAATTCTATTCTTTTTCATTTATACAATATGTTTTAAAATTATATGAAATTTAATCAATATGAATTTAATGGAATTTTATACAGTATTTTTAAATTATATGGAAAAAATATTAAAAATATTCTCACAAAAATTCTTGTAGTAAGAAACTTTATGTAAACAGAATTATCATAAAAGTAATCATCAAAAGGATGATAAGCGAACTTTAATGTACAAGACATTTACATTATAATTTACAAAATATAATATTATACGATGTATGATAGTTTTCACTTATATAAATGGAAATAAGGATTAAAAGATTCTGATATAAATTTTAATCTTGTGGTTAATTTTGTAGTGCTGAATATGAATATATATGTGTGTGTATTATAAATATATTATAAATGTTTTAAGCAATATAATTTACCATAGTATAAAATGCATTCATCTTTAATACTTAATAATAGGGTTAAAAATGTCATTATAATATACTCAAGTTTATTTTTAAAAAACAAATGTTGTTTTGTTTCCACAAACAAGTATTCAAACTTTCTCGCATGTAACGCAATATTCTGTTAAACTTGTAAGCAAATTAAGAGCAAATATATAATGTAAGGCAAAATTTATCACAATTTTTATGTTGTAAATTTGTCCATTTGACAAAATATTTAGCAAAATTACACTTACTTGTTAATTATATCATATTTCATAAAATGTTTTTCAAATATATTCCGTGAAGTAATTTTTCAAAAAAATAGGGATATTTTCTTTCATAATAATTTAGTTGTAGTACTTTTCTCACAGCGTAAAATACTACAATTATTATGTTCTTGAAATTTATTTTAAATATTTTAAGCAAGATAAGCTTTAATTTAAGGCGAATTAATTTTTTTAAATATTATAAATATATTTTTTTATTTCATTTTTAGGATAATATAAATTAAACTTATGTTCACAACAATGTTTTAATGATTGTGTGTTTTTTTATTGGGTGAAGAGAAAATACATACAAGTTTATCGATCTCATAATTTCTGACATAATAGTTTCCATCCCTAAATGAAAAAAAAGTAATGAAAATTGCATATTATGAAATCATGGCATGTAACAAAAAAACGTGCTTTAGCATGCATTCCTTTTAACATTTTTTTCCTGAGATATAAATCATTTCTAAGTGAGTAGTTCTTACTCGAGAGGAAAAAGAACAGAGTACGATCGATAGATTTTTGACAGCGATCTGAAATATTACTTATTACACCCGTTTCCGGATTGGGTGTCAGGAAAAAAAAAAAAAAAAAACTGAAGAAAGGAAAACGTATCTTCTATGGGAAGGATTTTAGGTGCTTTATTTCCTAAAATTCTTCGATACAGGATCCTAATTTCTTTTCAATCACAATCGAAATATCATTTTAAATCATTCTGTTAATTCCTTGCTATAAAAAAAAATCTTAAAAAATGATTATAAAGAGAAATAGGGGAAAGCGAAATGTGTATGTTTATATGACTATAGTTATTAGAAATGATAATTTTCTTCTTAATTTAAAAAATAGAATAATTCTGTATTCAATGAGCTAAGTTTTAAACCAAAAAGTGGAACAAATAGCTATATATTGTATCCCTATAAAGAATATATATATTGTTAATAAAATGTGAAATACAAAGTTAAATCTAGATATGGAAGTTAGAAATTGAATTTAAAGTTATATATATAGATTTGATATTATGAAAATAAAATCAAGAGTTTATACTAAGTAAATAATGAGTGATTCTGATAATTAACTAAAAATCTTAGAGTTGTTTTCAATTAATTCTTTGGAAGTTCTTTACGACATAAGAATTTTCCAAGAATTATTTGAAAGATAACATATAATTTATTTGTGGAAAAATAAAATTCACATCGACTTAACGCATTTTTAATAAATTTGAAAACATATCATGTATTAATTTAATACATATATATGTATATATATAATTTTAAATATTTCTAATGATATTTATGTACATTATATATCTGAACGTTGATATAATAGGATATCTTGTAAAATAAATGTCAAATATAAACTGGTATTTATTTATCTATGAAAAACTAGGATGTAGAATATTGTTTGCTTACTTAAGAATAATAAGTCTTTTCATAAAAAGAAACAATATTTCCTTCAAAATTAAATTTTTATTCAATATCTTAAAGTGGTAATTTCCAAAAACAGAATTTCAAAATGTCAAAGAATTAAAGTTTCGGTTTTTATGAAATATCTGCATGCTTTCAGCCTATATGACTTTCCAGTATCTGAGTTATAGAAGTTTTTCTCTTGAAGTATTTCTTTTTTATTTGGTTATCAATCATCCAATGCCTAGAAGACAGTTACTCCAGAAAGCTTTTATCTGACGAAAACAACAGACTTTTTTCATATTTCCGATAAAAATTTTACATGTCCTGTGGATATTTTGACAGAAAAGACAGTGTGAGAGTTTGGATATTCAATATTATTATTATTCACTCTGATTTTTAACTTTATATTCTTGATGCAAAAGATAATACTTTTTCTTGGAATATGACTTTATGTACCTCGGAAACAAAATAATTTAAATTTTCATATTTTTGGAAATTTATATTAATGTTCAAAACTTTGCAATGCATAACAGTCATTAGAACCAAAAATCAGTGTGTAACCAAAACTTGGCTTTTTTTCAAATCCTAGAACACATACCCTCTCTGTGCAGATCCAATTGATCTGAATTTTCCATTATATTCTCAACAGAATTCAGCATTTAGATTTCAAGTGTCACAGCTTTTACATCTTAAAATATTTACCATATTGATTTTATAAGCATTTTGATATTCACAAAATGAGCTCCATTCTTCAGATTTAATAGATTTAAGTTTCTAAGTTACCTTTTTGATTATTTTGAGGATTAAACTTTTAATAGTATCTAAGTTTAAGCTATTTTTGTTACATTCAATTTAGAATTATAAAAATAAACTTCTGAATTTTTTAGCAGTTTTTTTAAATTCCTAATTTGTATTCCTAAGATTAGATATTTTAGGAATTTAAGATATTTTAAGTAATTCCAACATTTCCAAAAATATAATATGCTAAATTAATTTTCTTTAACTCTTCAGGTATTTGAGAAAAATTATTTTTGATTTAAGAATTCAATATTAAGTACTCTGAATTATTTAAAATTAAAAATCATTTAAGAGCAAGAACATTTTTTGAGCTAATCAAATATTGAGATAGCATATAATTACTATAATTTTTTCGATCATTTAAAAAATTGTAAAACCTATTCTTAAGTGAAATTGTATTTTTTACCTAATTTTAATAAATGTAAAATGATTTCGACATATATTTTACTTTAATTAGTGAGTTATTATTCTAAAATAAATGTAATGAGTCAATAGATGCGTAATTTTGATTTAAAAAAGACAAAAATACTTCAATATTTAATAAAAGTTTATAATAAAACAATCAAATCAACGAAAATAGGCATAAAAGTAATTATTGAATTTTCCTAAAAATTAATTCTCTAAATTTTAATCTTTTATTATTTGATATATATTAATAAATTCTCTTGGTAATATTAAAGAGCACGTAATTCTTCTGTTTTTTACATATTATTTTAATATAATTATAATCGCGCATAGAAATTTATATTTATTCATAGTATACTACAATTACGAAATTTCAACATAAACCTGAGTAAAAACACAATTGAAATTCTTTAACATAAAGAATTCATGAAACACTCATTAATAATGCACATCCGGACAATTTTTTTCATTTCCAAATTCATTTGACAGTTACGTTTATTAATGATTATTCCTTATCTGAAGTCTCAGCGAAACATAGCCTGACATTATTGTGCATATTTCTTTCAGCTCAGATTAATGGTAAATTAAGTGAAAAACTCACACCACCATCGCGAAGTAAGAAGCGCTACATCTCCATTTTAACTAGAAATATTTGTCCCCATCAAAAGTCAGCTGTTCACTAATGGATATTTAATCATGGAATTTGCATCCAAATTCAATTTGCTTGCGTTAAATCTGATGTGTGGGTTCAGGAAAAAAAAATAAAGAGAAGCCAGTCGATGTTAGCTTATGGAAGTTTAGGCGGTGAGCTATATAAAAAACGTAATAAAACGAATAACTAGGGGTATTTAATATCCGTCCCTGCAGGCGGTTGACTAGAACTCAGCTCGACAGGGAATAAACACGAGACAGTTATTGGTTAGTTTGAGTAAGAGAAGAGAGGTTTACCAAGAACTTTCCAGAGATTCTTTTGTCACACGCTACCGCAAATTGTGGTGTCAAACAACTCTATTCAAATAAAATAAATTGCTTTTCTGTCACACCAACCGAAGCACTTCGACAACCCGAACTCTAAAATGACATACCCTCAAGAAAGGAGATTTAATTAGTGGCTCCAGTAGATTCCCCCTGCTATATTACTATTTGAGTTCATGAAGGCGGAGAGTATACCAGGGATTCTAATAACATTCGATAAGGAGATTGGAATTACTTCAAGTTAAGTACCCAATTGCTATAGCTGAAAGTGACGTAATATCAACAAGTGAAGACGATTATCTAAATATTAAGTTTAATACGTTTTCTAATATCATTTAAGCGATAATATATTGAGCAATTACATTTCACTGCACCAGCATTTGATCTTACGCCGTAGTTGCCACTCATAAGTTGGAAAATGTTGATTTATCTTTCAAAATTAAAATACTTATTTCAGGTACTGAGTTTCAGTTGATAAATAATTGAGTTTCTAACCTTTATTCAAATAACTTTATTAAAAATCCTATTCATTCAAATATAAAAATTTTTATTAATCTTTTATGAGTTTTGCCTTATATCTTCAAAAGTGGTGTTACATATTTTATAAATACAATTCCCTCATTAAATTTACTATGCATCACATTTTCATATTTAAAGTATAAAAAATACACCCTTTTACTTTGTTGACCAATTTAATTATTGAAATTTCAGATTTAATTATTGATTTTTTGTATTGATAAATTATAATGTGTTCAGCAAACGTGAAATTGAAGTCAAACTATTTGAATTTAGAAGCAGTTTGTAAAATATTTTCATTATAGCGTATACCTTAAAATTAAATTTATTTAACCTTTGATAGTTTTCAAAATAAAATCGTTTTTACATTAATAACTTATCAAATAACAACAAATACTAACAAATGATTCTATTTTACAAAAGTTTATTTTTTATGTAAATATAAATCCTCATTTGACTCATTGTTGAAATCATTGTTTATATAGTAATCACTTACAAGATATAGAAACATAAAAGTTTTTGCAAAATATTTATTTTAAAAAATAAAAAACTAAATGATTTCAGTGCAACATTAGTTGATTTAACTAGAATTATGAGGCAATTTGTAACTCATATTGGATACAGATTACAAAGAAGATTAATGAACAAATAGCTGAAATATGCTTCCATGTACTAAGCTTGTAATTACAATATTTTACGCGAAGCTAACTTCAAAAACAATGCCTTTTTATAATCAACAATAAATAAGTTCTGACATAATTTTCAAGAGAACATTTACAAAAACCGTATTTTTTTAATTAAACGAAGAACAGAAATATAAATTCTTTCTTTTTAATTTTTATTTGAGTATTTATTTTGATTATTGATATAAAATTAGATAGTTTGGTAAAACTATATTAATATAGGGATATTCATTTTCACAATTGAAAATAAAAATATTTAATTTTTTATGAAGATTTATGTAATATTTATGATAACAGTATTTGTAATATTTATGAGAATAATATTTTACAGTATAATTATGAAGAGAATAGTATTCTAAAAGCCCATACACTTTTATAATTGAAGGTTGATAAGTTTCTTCCTATTACTAAATCATTCTTGAAATAATTTAACTAATTTTAAAGTAATTGTTCTAAGAGGCATAATTTCTTCTAGAAAATACAATGTAGTTGAATAGTTAATCTATACAAGGCAAGAGATAAAATTTTACTCTGTTTACAGTAATTTGACATAACCGTGTGACACAGCTTCAGGTTTATTCAATAAATTTACTAGAACTTAGTTTCCGTGCCTCCTTTGAAACATCTGTGTCCATTGGTATGTATCCAAAGTAATAGTCAAGGGATTTCTAGTTAAATTTAATAATTAACTTAATGATTTAATGTTTCAGAAAATTGCTTCATCCGCAATCTGTCAGGTCAGCGTACTAGACAGTTAAACTAAATAATTGTTTAATGATGTCTGTAAAAAAAAAAAAAAAACAGGTCAGCTCATGAAAAGGAAAACGATTTATCATAACAGTTAATAAACTAAACTTAGTTTTAAGGAATAGTTAACACTTGTTTTCATTCTATTTACAATTTGGAGAAATTTTTAATGCATCATTGAAACATTTTCAATAAATGGAATATACAATGACTGAAATACTGATTATAGAACACATTTCCGAAATTCAGAATGTAAAATTTATTTTCAGAAGATACTCTAATCGTAAATACTGCATAAAAGTTTTTTGTTTGACTATGAAATACTATGTAAAGTTTCATGGCAAATAAAATCTAATGAAATTATAATCACGAATATTAAGAAGAAAATCTGTATAATTTAACTTGAAGCAATTTTTTCAAGATTTACAGAATAAATTAACCGTAAGAATGAAATGTCTTACCTCCCATGGGTATAGTTCAAAAAAATGTTACTTTATAGCCAAGGTTCAGGGGATTTTTCAAGAGATTAATGGACTGTAAGCATCTTTAAAAGTAAAATATGACTTGCTAATATTAAAATAGAGATAAAAACTTTTTATCTTCGAATATTAATATAGTTATGTTACTAAAAATATATAATATTTCTTTCAATATTACGTATATAAATTATAAATTTATTTTTATTAAATAATATTACTTGTGGGCACATTAAAATACCATTTTAAATCAAAGAAAATAATGCAATTCAGTCAAAACTTGCAAGAAAAAGGATTTAAGATTTCGTTGTAAGAAAAATGATTTTCTTTAAATTTACTCGATGAATAAAACTAAACCTTTTATCTTTAGTGTGATATTTCTAATATGTTATTATTTTAAAGTGAATATTTTTGTAACATAATATATTTAAATATTATGGAGAAGAAGGATATTACCTAATGATATTTTTTAATAATGAATCAACCGTAAATCATATAAATACATGTAATACAACAGAAATCCTGTGTTTCCAAAATATTTACCACTAGATTTAGTGATTGTTTTGCTTTAATGTAATTAATAAATTCCAAATCAATTTGTATGGAAAAAATTACTGTTCTTAAATGTGAATGACTTAAATGTGTCTAGAAAGATTTTTTTTATCAATATTGTAGAGTAAGAGATCGTATTCTGAATAAAGTAATAATACTTCTAATATTAAATTAGGAGATTTCGCTAAAATTGAATTCATAAAACTAATGCCTTACACATATAATGCTTTATAGATTGCCAATTGCTCAACAATGTTTGAATTGAGTCTGTAAACTTTTGTTCTAAAGCGTATGAATATACTATAAAAACACCTAGAGAAGGTTTATACAAATTTTCTAACACTCAAAATATTCACAAAGTGCAGCTTAAAACTCAGAAATGCTTGAAGCCTTCTATTGTTTAATAATATCTAACAAGCTCATATTTTCATAAAGTTATCTCAAATCTTTAAAAAATTTGACTTCAGAAATTTAAACCATAAGTTTCTGCTATAATGTAGACACAAATATTTAAATCCACATAAAATTTCTTGTGCCATAAGGAATATTTAAATACTTTTTATCCACCGCAATGGCATTGTCAAAAATTATACTTAATGATGTTGTTCATAATAACATAACTATAATGTACTTCAGCAAAGTAGATAAATTTAATGAAAAATGATATTATAATATAAAAATTATTGAACTTTTGTTTTTTAATTTATAAACTTTTATTAGCATATTAAATATAACGATTACTCTTGTACCTTCCTTTATTATACTGGATATCTCGTTATAGTTTTTTATTCTTCCCTCTTATAAATTACATATATGCGCATAGATCAGTATATAAATCATCATTTAAAATTAACTTATTTTTAACTAATGGAATAAAAATATTTTTATAAATGCTTTTATTCATCAGCAAACTAATATTACAGCAAAGTATTTCTTAAATTGATGCAGAATATATTTAAGTGTTTTTTTATTTGCAAAACAAAACATTCTTCGTGATAAATCAAAAGAAATCTATATTAAATACTGTGGAGAAGAACGATTCGTACTTCTCTAAATACATTGTCATTTTAAGGAATTTTTGCAAAAAATATCACAAGCGTTTTTTACTTCTATTAGAATAACTCAAAAATTTTAAATAAAATACTCTTCTTGTGTTTCTCTTGAGGGAAAGCTTCAAAATTGTTCTGTATGGCAAGGAGATAAATTTTCGATGAGCAGCCAAAAGTTGAAAAATTTGTTTGGTTATGTATCTTTCCCTTTTTCAAAACTGTCATTACTGAAAATATATAATACTAAGTCATATTTTATATCATATATATCTCTAAATAGTAATATGTTTACGTTAAAAATATTATTGTTCTTATAAAATATTATAGCCAGGGATAGATTAAATCAGAGATAATTTAGTTAAAATAATAGGTAATTTAACATAGTTATAACCTTATATAAAGTTAGAAGTAAGAACACATTTAAATTTATCACAATGTGTCATTCTGATAAGTATTATTTAATTAAAATATTTTTTCAGTCATATCAATTTTGCTGCAGTGAATATTCATTTAAATAATGATCAAAATTTTATTTAAAGCATAATTTTCTAACTATTTTGCGTATCAAAAAATCATACAATAAAAAATTTTCAGCTATAATTCATTAAAAAAACTCAATAAAATTCTTACAAAGTATCAATTTTATTTTCCTATTCTCAAGAAGTTTGTAATTAATTTTTCAGGAATCAGCTTGTACTGCATTTTATTAAATACCAGCAACGCATACTCGAAGAGCTGCAGACATTAACTTAGTTTTTATAATATTATTGCATAGTATTAAAAAACTGAAAAATTTAAATAAGTCCGTGTCAGCTATATATAAAATAATAAACACTGTGTCATAGATATGAAGAATGTTCCACAACGGCTAGCTTAATTTTTATATTTTGTTTTTTTAAACAACATTTATGTCACACAAAATGAAAACATTAGGACATTAAAACAAAACAATTCTAACAGACATCTTCAAGCAGCAGCAGTCTCTAGTGTTAAAGCTTATATGATGCTCTGTCAGTTCGTTTATGACCTGTAGAAGACGCTATTCTGTTGCAAAACAGAATTACAACTTAAAAATTGACACGACGTACCTATTGAACAAATTACGAAATTAAATATTGGAAATCACTAGAGATTTTTGCGTAAGCAATTTTCAAGATGAGAAAAATGGAAAATGTGTGATTCTTTTTTCTTGTATCATAAAAATTAAAATGTTTACTATTACAATAAAAAATTTAAAATGCACAAAGAAAAATTTTTTACTCATATATTTATACCAATAGAAAATGTTTCGATACCAAATTAAAAATTATAGCTTTATTATTCAAGAAAAATTGTACTGTTCAATGATATTGGAAAGCGAGAGGACAAATGGCATCATAGCCAATTTTCTGGGCATTTGTAATAAATGAATAAATTATTCAAGAATGTTAACGATACAAAAATGCTTTATTACAATTAAAAATTAAAAGTACCAAAAAGAGTAAAATGTTTTAAAAAAATTTTTTATACCAATAAAAATGTTGACATCTAATATTATTTAAAAAGCTATATGAAAAGAGAAATCTGAACACATTTTCTATCCGTATTTGTAAAATCTCTAACTTGGCACCTTTGACTATACTCTAGGATTATATGCAAATATCAGTTATCAGTATAGTCAATCAATAAGCACAACCAAATCATAACGATTAAAAAACAAATAATTTCATATTAATAATTGTGATAAACTATGATATATTTTTCAAAATGTAATGTTCACACATTTTCTATGTAGATTTCAATTGTATGTAAAATATAACAGTGCACAATTTTTAATGAATACATTTTAAGAATTGTGCCCTGTTATATTTTTTGAAATAGATTTGGGACTGATAGCAGATGAGACTTTAATGAAATCATTAGGTTTACTGAACTGCTGAAAAACTGAAATTTACTTATTGAAAAAAATATCATATAACAAACACATGAAGAGATTTTCTCACCCTAGAAAATGGCACAAATTTTGAATAAAGTTTTACCAAGTACTTTGAAGTATGCGATGCAAATATGACCTTTAGATAAAGCAAATTTAAAATATTTGAAATTTAGAATCTTATATAATTATATGAGCTTTCTTATGTTTATAAGTTATTTTAAATAGGATACGAAGAAATAAATAAAACAGTATTAACACTAAAGCGTATTATAATTATTAATTGTACAGGAATGTCATCGAGTTGGGAGCAAGGAAATTTAATATGAGAAATAAAACAAGTTGTAAAATGTATTCGATTATTGTTGAGTATTCATTTGATATCGATTCACTCATAAGAGCTATTGCAAGTATACGAGACATGAGATTAATTTTTGTTCTAACACTATAGAAAAGAGCATTGTGATACAGTATAAAAAAATCACAACATTTGTAAAGATTTAAGGCCCTTCTGATATGACCATAACCATAATAATTGAATAAAAATAAAACTTGAATTCGCATTTTCCTTCCCAATACCTTTAAAATTTTACATGAATGATGCTTTTTGGAAAAATAAATGATGGTGAATGAATCGTTATGTAATTAAAAGATAGTGTGAGTTCTAATTTTATTTGCAACAAAATCACTTTTTTTGTACGTAACAAAAATTTGCAAAAGTTTATTTGCCTGGAATTATAAGAAAGCTCTATGTATCATTAACGAAACAAGCTTTTGCTTCCACTGATAAAATTATATGGATATAAATTATTAAAATATTAAAACCTGTTATCGATTTGTGAAAATGTTAAAAATGATATTTTGCAGGTTAATGGATGCACTTTTCTTTTGTTTAAAGATTTAGTATAATATTGAAATTTAACATAGGTTTGGTAAAAAGTCATCTTATGCTACATAGAAGCATTTTGACACATCAAATTTTTCTAATTCAGAAAAAATTATAATAACGTGTATGTTAATATTTTGAGCGTGAAGCAAATATTTTGTGTGCCAATTTAACTAAAAGACCACAAAAGTATAATCAGTGACAGATACACGTCAAGATTAGTGCTATAGTAGCATTTTTCCTTGTGCATTGACTTCTTAAGGTATATAATGTGATCTCCAAAAATTGCTACTTAACTTATTAGACGTTAGTGTATTTTTGTGATTTAAAAAATGATTTGGAGATACGATTTGAAGCAGAAATTACTGTGTATCAATCATTAAATTTTTATTTTAACAATATAAATATCTATAAATACTTATATATGTCATTTTTATCACTATGTGTGTGTACATATATTCATATAAACATATAAAGTAGTCAAAAAATTAACATTTGCGCATGATTGATTTTGAAGAAAATTTGCATTTTACACTAGCTAAATAATATCTGTCAAGTTCTGAGAAAAATGAATAAGTTGATTTATTAAATTCATGTTTATAAAAATAAACTTATAGAAATCTCGAAAGTTTAATGAAATTGACTCAACTAAATACGCAACATGTTGAATAATTCTGAGTGCGTTTCCTGAGAAATGGCCATATTCAACTTTTCCCAGCCGCCACTCGCGATCATGTTCAACGTGTTTGTTGACGGTAGACCATAACTTTGTCCACATCGATAGTAATTGGCCCATCAATTGGCGTGCTTAATCGTATCGATATACTGTGGGTTTTTCCTCTCGCTTTTGGATCACGCGAAAATTATTGCAGCCAAGTGATATGCCCAATATCAATTACACCGTTAAAACTAGGAGGTTCTTGACCTTCTTGGCAACAAACAGAAAAATATTACAGAAAACAAAAAACCTATAATTTATTTTGGATGGGAAAAGAGAAAAAAAAAACATTATTTACTGGTATAATGACCAAGCGATCTCAGAAAATTGTTCTATCATTACGAAATTTTTTAACATTAATTTCAAGGAGAGGTTTCAAATATTCTGTAATGTTTATCACGTCACGTTTTTGGTTGTTGTCTAAAAACTAGTCAACAACTTGTGTACTCAAGTTCTTAACAGTGAATTAACATTTTCTATTTAAGTATTACTAAAGCAATTCTGAAATTTATTTATGAGCTGAATGGGCCTATAATTTAGCTGAAAAGTTTGGACTTGAAATTGTAGAGACAATTTTGGCGCATATGTACCATCTCTTAAACTTATCATACCTGTTCAAACCCCTTCATTTCATAAAGAACAGAGCCTGAATCAAAACTTTTCATAAAAATTCATATGAATTTTAATGTCGTTGATTTTTAAAGCATTCGATAGTGAGTTTTTATGTCTTAAAAATCCTTATCAAAGAAACATTAAATTTAACTTTGCATAATCTAAAGTGAAATGAAACGAAGTAGTGTTTCATATTCTTGCTGATGTATGAACTGAATATGCATCAATGATATCATATCAATGTGCACTGATATACATTAATGTGTGTGTACGTATTTATATTTTTGCAATGATTTGTGTCACGTGTTGAGTTTATTGATGTGCTTGCTTGAGATATTCCCAGACTTTCTTCTATTTGATACTTTAATAAAAGTTATAATCTTAAAATTTTTTTTTGCTGAAGAAGCATTGCGTTTGATTGTTAAAATTATCGAATAATACTTTTTTCTTTCCCTGTCAAATATGTAAAGTCACTGGACATAGATTTCAAAGCTTATCGTAGCCCAGAAGTTAAAACTAAGATTGTAAGAATAATTATTAAAGTTTCAACAGAGTCACTGTTAAAAAACGAGATGAATGTTATATTTCTGTTATGTGTTTTTAAACACGGGAAGAAGGGAAATCCAGGTTTTCTTAGAAAAATGATGTTATAAAATAAATTTGTGTTGAGAGAAAAAATGTTTAAAAATAATCTGATTGATTTTGCTAGCGTATTAAGTGATGAATCTGTCTGTATGCTACTGTGCTACAGATACACATAGTGAATTTCTTGAACTTCTACAAGTAGTAATTCCTTACTTTCATATTTGCACACCAAGTTGCATTGGCTAAAGGAATCTCAGGCTAATTTAAATTCTTATCGATAATGCATCTTATTTAAAAGTCTAATGAAACACAATATAAGAACAATTAAATCAAGGAAAGTATTAATTTTGAGAATTAAATAAAAATTTGACAAAATAAATTTTAAATATCTGTGCACAATTATATTTTTTATTTCGTCAATTAAATTAGAAATATGGCTTACTGAGATTTAAAGGACAATGAATTATGCTTATTGTACTTCAAAAAGTATTTACTGAAATTTAAAATTTCATACAACCTTATAAAATTAACATGAATTTTATTTATTTTTTATAAAGTAAACTAGAGTAAAAAAGAAAATTAAGAGCACCTTTTGAACGATAACGAACAGAATAAATAATAAACTCAATGGACATTTTTTTCTCTTTCGATTTATTATTTTGGAAGTCCAGTTATTAGCTTAAAAGAATACTTTATTTAGTCAAATTAAGGAAAAATATTTGATTTTACTGGTAATTTTTCAGAAAAACTCTTTTATAAGCGTAATCTATTTCACTAACTTTGGATAAACCAGTTGGTTTTATTATATCGGTGCTAAAATGATAACGTTTATTAGCAAAATTTAATGAGACATTTTCCATTAAGTACTTAACTAAATAGTGATTTGATCAAGTTAGGAATAAGAAGATATGCTCTTCAGACATTAAACCAAAAAGGAACTTGAAAACTTTACTGGGGCTTCATTGTTTCAGTTCCTTTTTTCTTTCAGGAACGCATAACTATCCCATCTTAATGTGGTGGAGCATTATCATCCATAAAAATGAATTACAGTACAAATCACGTTTGTAACGTCTTACATAAGCCTTCAATATTTCATCCTCATAAGTTTGATTACCAGTAACTTCTAAAAGAAGGGAAAATAAAGAATTCTGTAATTTATTTTTATGATTCCCCATACCATTTTACCACCATGATCATAAATGGCATACCTTTTCCTTCTTCATAGAATGATTTTAATCCTAAGTACTTTCCTGTTACATATGGTATTATGAACTTTATATGTTTGTTCTTCGAGAGGAAAACCTCTAAAATTTCCTTTTAGTCTTAGTGCGATTTTGTAAAGATAAATTTATTTTTGGATTCAAAAATAAACGATGAATGCTTTCAAAAAATATTTCAGTCAAGTCTAAAATAAAGGAATTATAAAATACGATTATTTGAAATGTTTTTTGGATAAGATCAAAAGAAAGAAAAAGTAATCAAATTTAGAATTAATTATGCCATTAATTTTTAGTTTTAGAACTAATTGACTTCATGTTTGGTCAATCTAAAAGAATTAGTTCTTTCAGTTTGCTTACAGTAGTTAGTCATCTAAAAAATCCTTTCATTACTATCATTTGGTGAAAAAATACAATTAAATTTGCAATGGTAACTAGTCTAGAGAAATTAGAACAATGTAAATCAGGAAAAGAATTAAGAGGTATTTCTATATATGCTTTCTGATTAGAGTTTGAAATGGGAAATTCTATTTGTAGTATTAAGAAGATTTAACGCATTTTAATTAGCAAAAATATGTGTTAGGATAATTTCCAAATATAAATTCATTCTTTAGACTTTTATTTACTATAATGCATACATGGAACTCAAAGTTTGACTGTTTTGTTGTCACTTGAAAAAAATAAAATCTTATTTAAATAAAAGTATTGCTTATGTAATATTAAAACATTTTTTTCCAAATTATTATAATCATTAGTATATTAAAAAATAAATCAATGATATTCTTGTAAAAACTTTCTTTTACTTCTAATGTATACACATTTTTTTTTATCTAAAAAGTATGTAATTACTGTCTAGATTAAGAGAGAGAAATTGTGTTATTTAATATTATTATATATTTTAAAATTATTTTGATTTTAATTAAGATTGTTTTCTTAAAATATTATTAAAATAAAAATAATTCTATTACATGCTAAGTTATAACATTAAAATTTGTAAGCTAATTCTACATATGCAAACTTAAAGAACGCCATGTGAAAATTCAGAAGAAATTAAGAGGCATAGGAAATACTCTTGTAGTTACATATATTCCTTTTGTGAAAAAAAATAATTTTTAGCAAACATGTTTATTACAAAGAGTGTCGAATCGTAAGGAAACATTCTATAAATTATACAAGCAAAGATGAGCGAAATCTTGAGTTTAATTTTAAGAGTTCATTAACTTAGTATGAAACCCCTTCTAAGTAAATCGTTGACTTTTCCTGAAGCTTCAAAATTGTAATGCATAGAGAACGATGACCTTCGAATTCCTTATAAGGATCCATCTTATCTAAGGTTGTAAAATTCCTTTCGAAGGAAAACTCATTGGTACTTTATGCAAGGCTGTTACATAGCAGGGATCCATTGATGGTTAATCAAAACATCAAAGCCTGTTTCCTATTGTGTTCGCGTTTATTACCAGAATATAAATTGGGAAATTAATTTTAAGATTCCAAAATTCGCATTTGAAGGACTTATAAAATGCGTCATTCTAAAGTTAATATTCAATATGAAATGAAAAGTAGAAAAAGTAATTTTCTGTATCGATTTAATAAAATGATGAGAAAAAAACTTAAAGCGATTACAAATTACCGAATCATCTTAAATTTAAGTATGAAACATTTTTCTTTTTTGGTAATAATAAAATATCATTGCTCATTCGAATCAAATAATTTTTTTTATCAAATATACTAATTGTAGCAAATACTTTTTAAACTTAAATTATAATTATGTACATTATGTTAGATGAATATTATATAATCACATAAAAAATAAAGAAAAATTTGCAAACTAATATTTGATTGCTGCAGGTTTTGTTGTTTTATAGAGATAGCTACATTTGTGTACCGTCAAAATTGATACTTATTATGAACTGACTTAAAATAATAGTTAAATATTCTAGATTAATAAAGGAATATTAAAACTAATGAAATATTTTTTATGCACTAAAGACCGTTATCAAAATAACAGCACCGCATGAGACATTTTTAATATAAATATGTCGAAAATTCGTGAAAAGTTTCTTAGAAAGATGAAAGTTAATGATAGTTCAATCCTGTTCACTTTAAAAAAAAAAAAAAAAAAAAAAAAAAAAAACTATGCTGTTAACACAACATGGAAATTTTTCCATTGATAATATAAATTTGTTACATAAAAAAAGCCTTGCCTTTAAAGAGATGAAAAGAGAAAATATGATATAAACAAGAAAAAATGTTCAATGAAAGCAACCCAAAAATTGTTGCCTTCACTTGTTATTAAACAACAACTAAATGTATATATCATATTGTTATTATAAGGCATGGCGGCGTAAAATAATGGAACAAAATATTTTCCGATTAAAACCAGCTGTAAGAGATGGTACGTGCAGAGAATTGGGAATCATTTCCAAAGCTTATGAATAAGTGAGTAAATCACGTAAACATAAGGATTATTCAGTAATATGATTCCATCGAGAATAATGCGATCTTTTTAAGATCACTAACTTAAGCTCTGTGAATTCTGATTATGAAACATGAATCAAAACAATACGAGATTATATTTCATAATATGATTCAGAATTTTTCTCAAATGAGATGAAAAGAGAAAAAAATTAGGATAGGTTTAATATTAATAAATTAAATAGTTTTGTTTTCAAATTCAAACTAATGATAAAATGCCAAAAATGTGGTTTGAAATTTACTGAATCTGAAATTAAAATATATATATAAACAAAAAAGAGATAATTTTAGAGTCGGTAACTCGAAACATAATAATTTTAAATATTTCTTAAAATGAGTATTAAAAATTATTCATATATTCATTATATATTTTTGTGAAACTCTAATTTTGCAGTACTTTTGAAGTTTTAGGTTTGAATCATTTTTATAAATAATCATACTGACAATTTAATATATATATATATATATATAATATATATATATATATATATATATATATATATATATATATATATATATATATATATATATATATATATATATATATATATATATATAATTGAGCATGGGAGTGTAAAAACATGTAAGTAAAGTTAGTTTTCAACAGACTAAGGTTGTAAGGTTCTAATTTTGCATTGAATATACGTTAAGTATTACTATTAAATAAAAAAAAATCATTTTCTTATAATCATTTATTCCTTATTCAAGGCGTGTTACGAGAATTGCTCAGATGTTAAATTAAAAGCAAAGTAAATGTCTATAGTTAACATCCAATGGAATCATATCAAATACAAGCTTTAATATTTTTCGAATTGAAAAGGAAAATTCATTGCGAAAATTTAATCCACTTGAGAATGTAATGAAAAAAAAATAACTATCAAAGATTATTTAAATAAGCTAATTTTTCGTTACAGTTATTTAAATAAAATAATTTTAGCGATTTAAGAAAATTTGGAAATTAAACTTATTATACATCCATTACGCGTAATAAGATGTTTTTAATGACACCTCTTCTTCCGATTTACAGTATAAAAAAGAAAGTAAATCTCACTGGAATTGTCGAAAATAATAAACAGTACCGATTACGATAAAGTTAATATATAAAAAAAAAAAAAAAAACATTTCTTTCATCGAGAAAGAAGTAGTGAGACAGGGGATCAAAAGTCAAGGTCATAGAAATGCAACAAATTTTATTCAAATCACCCAATGAATACAGCTACTGCAGTACGAATATTTCATCAAACTTCAACGATGCAGAGACAGCAGTTTGTGGCTTAGTTTGGCAAATCATTATAAAATGTCACGTGGTAGAAAGTGACATTTTTAGATCAGATCTCTGTCGGAAAAAAAACATGAAATCTGTATTTTTTTCTTAGATTGAGTTATGATTGAAGTTATAACAGAAATTTGTTGAAACATGTTCATTTGTTGATAACAACACAATTAAAGCGTTATCTGTATTATACCCGGAAATGATGTTGATAAATAATTATATAATTAATACAAGATAAAAAAAAAACAAGGAAGTTGAACAAAAATGTTTAATCACATCAAAGAAAAATGTAGCTATTAAAATGAACACATTATTATAAAAATACCAGCAAATAAGGATATATTTGAACAAATGTAGGAAAAAAAGGTTCTTGTATAACGTATAAAAATTACTATTGCTTATTTACTGGATACGTGTTTTGAAAATGCCCAACATAAGAAATATGATATCAAAAAATTTAAAGATTTTTAAAAACTTTTTACATTAAAGAACATAAATAATATTATTACAATTTGTGTAATATTGTAAATAACGTGCTATAAGAATATTCAATGAAATAAAAAATGTTTCCATGTGATTACAAATCATGTGATCAAAGTAATTTAAATTAAACAAAGAATATTTATAAGTATAATAATATAATACAAATAATTTCTTTTTACCTCTAACAACTATTTCGCCTCAAACTAACTTTTTGTCTGCTGAAAACTACCATTTTAAATCAAGTACAGCTATTTCATAGGAGTATAGTATACTAACGTAGATTAATTACCATAAAATATATTATGAAACGAAAAAATAGTACAATTAAGACATTATTCTGTACTACATGAAAGAGAATACATTAAATTATCATAAATATGATTAAATATTTTTTTATGGAAGTATAATTTTTTATGGAAGTATTATTTTTTTATGGAAGTATAATTACTCTTCTAAATAAATTTTCAGAAGAGTTTAATGTATACAAGAAATCTTAGCGATTCCAAAATAAAATGCTTTTAGTCAAACATACAAAATAAAAAATACATTTTTTTTAAAAAAATAGGCATAAAATTTTTTAAATGAATATGTAAGTGTATATAATTACCAAATTTGAAAAATTAGAAAATAATATTAATAAAACCAGAGTAAGTTTTAATTAATAAATCAGTTTTGATTTCAAGAACAAACAAAATTACTATTTTTTTGCTAAAGAAAGCTTGGATTACAGCGAAGAAATATATTTCAGTATTAAATAAATAATAGAAATACCTGCATAGCACACACAGCACTTATCATAATATTTTATATAGTCAGCAACATACCAATTTTTAAAATAGTCATCTCATATTAAATAACGATTTTAATGTGAAATAATTTAAATAATAAAGTAGTAAAAAATATTTTATATATTTTTTGTAACATTTTCGTAAAAATACAAATTTTGATATTATAAATGCTAGAGAGAAAAAGTTAGTAACTATAAATTATTCAATTTAAAGCAGCATTCTTATAAGAGCATGATGTTTGAAAGAGAATCTGAGAATACTATTTAAAACTTGAGTTATTCTTAGATGTGTGAAATTCCTTCTTTGAGTTCAAAGAAATTATTTCTGCTCTGGTTTTGAATCGTGGAAGAAATAGTAGTAATGCTCCTTGGAAGAAGAGGAGTTAAATTTCTCACTTTGAAAGTACCGTCTTCGCGTTTCTCCATGCTTTATATCTAAAAGCCCATTCAAGTTGTCCCGGCTTCATATCTGAGATCTATAATAGGATTAAGAGAAAAGACTGGTGCTATAAAAATTATTTTTAGCAACTTTTTAATAAAGGTTTCATCTGAGCGCTTCAGCTGCTCACCACTTGTACAATCTCTGAAGGGATGGATATTATCGGCTTTGGTACGATGGATGCCATAAAATAGCACTTTTAGTAGATAATAGCAATAAATAAACAATTCTTTAACAGCAGCCAGTTTCCTTCCCCACTTTATTTGAAATAAGTGTATTGTGAAGCTCTTAAGCTCTTTTAAGACAAATAGAATATTTCGTTCAAAACGCAAGATCTTTGACTTTTAGATTGTGGTATCATGATCTGATTATTTTTATTTAAAAACCGGAAAAAAATCAGTTATGAAAGAAGGGAAATAACTGTTGATAAAAGCACTAAAATCCGCTTTAAAAGAATATGAGGCACTTAACAGTTAAGAGTTCGGCGCACAAATCCATAATGTTGTTTATTTGAGTTGATATTTTTATTCAATGTTTTATAAGTAAAAATCCAAAAATTATACTGTACCCAAAAGAATAGTAAGTTAAAAGATTACTTGGCATTTATAAAATGTCAATTTATCTCTCCCAATCATTTAGGAAATGACAAATTTATGTAAGACAAATATTTTTTGTTTATTTAAGGAAAATTTTTTTAAAGACTAATTGAAAAGCAAATATAAAAATTAAATTAAATAAACGATGTCTCAGATAAATATTAAAGTCCATTCGGCTACTTTATAATGATTGTAGATTTTTATAAGTCCAATTACATTTGATGTGCAGTTCTACATATATATATATATATATATATATATATATATATATATATATATATATATATATATATATATATATATATATATATATATATATATATATATATATATATATTGTGCATGAAATTATTCATACAATTAGATATTTTTACTTATTTCCTGAAACTACCCGAAGATCTTCTTAAAATTATTGCGATTCTTCTAACTTTTTGATATAAATGTGATAACTTTTTATCTATTACAACTAATTATGCTTTTTAGTTTAAATACCAAACATATTAATTTTTTAATTTCGAAATCATTGTTATTAAAGTACTTAGAGAATTCTTAGAAAATCTACATAAAGTGCAATAGATCCTATGAATAATTTTTAATGTATTATATGTAAATAATCAACATTTGAAATGCTTTTGTGTGTATCCCAAGTCAGTGCGCAAGATATTAACACTGTGAGGGCGTTATAATTTATATAGGCAAGTAATTTTCTCGACTGTAGTTTAATGACTTATCAATTGAGAGTGAGATATTTCTCTTCGGCCTCTCAAATCTTGAAGCATGTTCTCATGTTAACAGTAGCTATCGGGCTCTAAATTATGTCTGGTACAATCTTGAGGAAAAATGAATCCTCAAGGGGCTGAATCTATCGAAGTGAAGAAGATAGATCTTCTGAAATTCAATCTGGTTGGTGTCAACACTTCATAATTGCTTTGTATCGTACCCTTTCTCGTGCTTTATCATTCTTCTTATTGGAAATAGAAAAATGGCAGTAAAGCCACATGATACGTTTAATAAATTTGTCAATCTATGTTAAAAACAATTGCTAGATTTTAGAGTTTTTCGAAAAAAAAAAGAATGTTGAAAAAGATTGTTACATTTATTGAAGGTCATACAATGTTTCATATAAATGTAGATTAATTTAAAATTTAAAAAAAACTGAGTTTGCATGTAAAGTTTTTATTAAATTGTGTGAAAAATACTGATTGTATGATAGCAAATGAAAATATTCGATTAAAAAATTAATTCCAAACTAAAAGTATATATGTTTTAAAAGGTGTGGTAATTAACTTTTTAAAAGACTTTCTAATTTTTAATTTATTTTAAAGGGGTTTTTCAAGAGAAAATCACTTATTTAAAAATATTTATTTCTAATAATAAAATATATTTAAATATTCATATCAAAATGAAGTGATTCTAAGACTTGGTACGTTTAACTTTTTAACTTTATATATATATATATATATATATATATATATATATATATATATATATATATATATATATATATATATATATATATATATATATATATATATATATATATATATATATATATATATATATATATATATATATATATATATATATATGTGTGTGTGTGTGTGTGTGTGTGTGTGTGTGCAGCTTTTTAAAATGCAATAAATTGCCTATATTTCTAATTAGCTTTATTTTATCGCAAAAATTATAATTGAAGGTGTTACTGAATACTAGATCATTCATTTTCTAATTATGCTTAAAAATATTTTAAAATAAGTTTCGCTAAAAGTTAATCATGAAATCATGATTAACCAGTTTAAAATAAAACTCGATATATTTTTGCAACAATTAATAGTAAATTTTAAAAATTCAGGATTTAAAATACTAAAAGATATACACGTACTACGATAGAAAAAAATGTAATGCCGTGAATTAATTTTCTTGAATTAATACAAAAATTGAAATGAGACTACTCCGTAAATAATGACTTGATTTTAAAAAAATTAATAATTCAAATTTTGATGAAAATATTTTAAAAGAAAATAACAAATTTTAATATATCCTACGACATTTTGGATTACAAAAAACATTAAAAATTATTAATTTCTAATTCTATTAATTTAATCCAAGTTAGAAAAGAGAAGTACTTTTCACTACATAAAAAGATGGAGAAATAGATAAATGAAAAATATTCGCAAGAAAAGATACCCGAAAAAATTATTTTTTCCTCAATACTGTTAGTTAGTGAAAAAAATAAAACAGTTCCACAGTGATTTTCAAAAGCTTTACTACAAAAAAATTAAATAAAATTTTTCAAAAATTTTATTACGCATTTATACGAAGCATTTTGTACGAAATCAAACAATAGTCTTTAATCAAATGACCATGTCCTTGCAATTTTTAAAAAAAGAACGCTTCATCCAACATTAATGAAGAACATTCTTCTATTTGATATACGAAAATGATAGATGATAAGCTTCATCATTGGCATCATCATGAAAGAAGAAAAAACTGCTTGTTGACAAAACAATAAAAATAGCAAAAAAAAAAAAAAAAAAAAAAAACGTTCGCACACCAAGTGTTTACAGAGAATTGTTGGTAGACTAGAGTTACTGGTTTCAAAACATGAACCATTGCCTTAGGGCTAGTTTCAGATTCACTGCTCTAAATAGCAGTTAGAGCTATCAAAAACATAAAAAATCTAGATTTTCGAGAAAGTATGAAAAGAAAAATTTTCATTCATATCTCGCGAATGAGAGATTATTTTCGGCCACTTTCCTTTCATTAATTTTCGTAAAAAAATAGCTTCCCGGATGAAGTATGGGTTTTCGCTAAAATCTGATCCTCCTTCTTTATGTTGTCTGCGAATGACATAAGTTATGGGATGAAGATTGTTGTAGAGAACGCGTATGAGAGGGGGGCGTGACCACGTGTACAATCCATCCTCTGCACCCCTTCAGGGCCGTGTAAAAGAAAAGGATGAAATAGAAAAGGAGAATAAATAGAATAATTTGATAAAAGATGATAAATGCGTGAAAAGTTTAAAACGCTTCTGGTCAAAAGCTAAGAGAAACTCGCGAATCAAAGAATAATATTTAATAGAGCTTACTTTTTCATCATCACATAACACGCTGCTTCCGAGAAAGAATTTTAGAAGAATACTTTAACTATATAGCATTGAAGTGTATGTAATGTCAATACTTTTTAAATGATTTATATTTTACATTTTAAGTTATTTATATAGGGATCAAAGTTAATGCATAATGTATAGAATCCTTCTTCATAAAGTTATTTTAAAAAAATGAAGAAAACAATTTGTTTTTGCTTATTTACTTTATTCTATTATTCATCAGAATATGTAATTGAAAAAAGGAATCAAATTTAGGTGATGAGGTCTCTCTCTTTCTCAACCTCCATACCATACCAGAGGAGAGACAACAAGCCAAGATAAGTCAATGTGTATCGATTTTATCAACATGAAATTTATTCAACGGATTGAGCAATGAACACTTTGCCTCAGTCTCAAGAGTGGCAGCTTTACCACCTGGGGTACCATAGATAAAGCATATGGTTCAAATCACACAATGAAGATTAGATTAAAATAGTAAACTTCATGAGTTAATGTCTCACTTAGCGTATGAAATTAAATTTTGTTATTAATAATAAATTAATACATATAAGATTATAAAAATACATATATTTAATTTACTCATATATGGAAACACTAAACTGTAAAAAGGAATTGCATATTTACTTCCACATGGAAATAATTCATTACGAGCAAGTGAATTCTTTATTATTATTCTTATTCACAATTTAAAAGCCTCAAAAATCAATCATTAAACTGTCTTTTAGATCGTTCACTCTCTAATTATTCACATAACTATTATTAGTTAAACCAACCCAAAAATCAAATACCTGAGCAGACAAAAAATAAAACAAAATATTCATATACTTGGGCTGTAGAAATAATCACTTTTATTTTACAATGGAATTTACAACAGAAGACAAATTAGACCTTTTATAAAAGTGTTAGAAAACGAATTAAGTCTACTTTAATCCCGCGAATAACACGCAACACATTGACGTTCTACTAGTGTGCCTACCTTTACACCAACTCACGTTTTTCAGGAACCAGTAACACCCAATCTGTCAAATAAATTGTTGCTCATTATTCGCTTCAGAAATTTTTGATAGGAAACATTGTCTAACAGGATAATCATTAATTCCCCAAACTCTCTTAAAGAGCGTGAGTTTACCTACCCGTTTTACCATCTTTAACTTTCAAAGGGCTCCTCCCACTAGTTGTCGATTAAACATTCAGGATATCATCAGAAGAGATTAACTTCTAACCAGAGTGAAAAATCAGAGGATACTCCCAGAACCCGCCATATGTGGATACAAAAGATAGGATGACCGATAATTATCCTTATTTTTCTCATTTGCTCCAAATTTTGTGTTTTTTGTTATTGCTTCAAAAACTAAGTAAACAAGTGAATTTGTGTGATCTTCATAAAAAGCACAAATCAACCGTTACAAACCTATTTTTTGAAGTTTTAATAAAATTAGGATTTTGTTTATCTTATGAAATTATTGATTACCTGGAAATATATCTTGGCTTTGATAACTCTTTTTTTTTAACATCAGAGGAGGGGAGAGATTTTTCAAACTTTTATCGCTTAAATCTTTGTTTCAACCAATATTTTATGTGAAAAATTTCTTTAAAGAAAATGCTTTCGGAAAAATCTGCTCACTTTTTAGTTTTCTTTCATGATAAATCTTTTTGAAACACTTTATTTAATAGCTTTAGAGAGAATACAGACTCAACGTCATTTGCCTACTGTACCATTTGCTATTCCTTGGTAAAGATATCAAGGAAACATTTATAAAACTTGAAAAATGCATTTTTTTCTTTATACAGAATGGAATTAAACTACCATGTCATCTTAGTAAAGCGGAATCTAAAACATATTATGTTCGATATTTCAATATTTACATTGAATTATTTAGTCATTAATTATATTCAACAAATACTTTAGTGAGATCGCTAAAAAAAACTATGCAAACAAATTCTTTTAGTATTTTTCAAGTTTATCAAGCATTATCTTATTTTGAAAGAAAATTTAAATAAACAGAATTAATGTAGTTTTAAAATAATTATGTAATGACTAAAATTACTATGGAAAACTTTCATACTGGAAAAAAGGAATATGATACAAATTTTTTAATATGTGTGAAGTCAAATTTAGTGTAATTTATATTTATAAACTAAAAAAAATATAAATTTTTTTTAAAATTTGAGCAAGAAAAATATTCATTGTTTAATTTGAACTATTTGACAATATTTTAGATGATATTGTAAAAGTGAGTGGCTTTTTCAATAGACATACAAGTAATTATGTAACTTGAAAAAGTGAATTAATTACCATTTTAGAGTTGGTATTATTTAAATCACATGTCCTAAAAAATAAACTTTATTCTCAAAACTGCCTTTTTCGTTTCACTTACCATATGTATGCATTTTAGATATGGATACATATGGTAATGTATGAATTTTACCATATGTAGGCAAAGTAGGAGTCCTTGTGCTTTATAATGGATGCAAAGACTAACTAAATATTTTCATCGAAAAGAAAATATTAGAAGCTAAGTCATCACAGTTAAAAAGTGCAAGGATTAGTTAGAGTGCACGACTTTAATTAGTAAAGCGAAATTTCAAATTTGAATTTTTATTTCATGATTTCGATTTGAATAGAAATATATTTTTCTCTTCAATTTAATTTTTAAGTTTGTTTGAATAAAGTTAAAATTTAACTCAAATATATCTGTTATCTTATTATTATTATTATTTTTATCTAATTTTAATCTTGAAAGTGATACGCGACATAAGGTACTTAGAGTAAACTTAAAATGCGATTTCTGTTTACATATGCATTTTACTTATAAATTTTTTATGGAAATAGGTTTTTTTTTGCTAATTTTACAATTCAATGGAATATTTATCAATTAGTAGAACAATTTGTTTCGTTACAGAACTTAACACATTGAATTCGTAATGTTTTCAATACTTGAACATGTTAAAATTGTATTTACTGCTTCTGGGAAGAAAATATGTTTCCATTTATTGTACTTAATATATATAATTATTATATTTAGGCTGAAAAATTCTTAAATTTAATAAAAGATCCTTAGCTGAAAAAGTTTATTAAAAATACACGAGTTTACGTTGCTTTTTAATCGAGTTCATGCATTTAGCCCTAAAGTAACTGAGTGCTTTTGTTACGTTTCGTTTCAGTATTTGAAGTGGTTTAAATATCGATTGTAACATGAATATGAGCCATAATTTGTTTTCTAACCTCAATTCCTAGGAAAAGTACTATAATAAGACTAATAATAATTGAATGCATTGCATTTGTGTGTCTTTTATCATATCACACATCACTATAAATTCTACAAAACTGAGCATAACACTCATTACATGCATCAGATCACAAACAAGAATAACTATTTAGAATAATGACAGCCTGCACGTTATTTTTGCCTGACATTTATTTTTTCACTCCCATTGCCAGGGGTTTGTTATATTTGCTCATTTGTTTGAATTATTAAGCATAAATATATTTTCGACTTAGAGCTATTTTGATCCATTGAACTGGACGAAATATCTTTTGTTGGTTCGACGGACAGAAAAACAACAACTGGGTTTCACTATTTGTTCCTTTTACAACGTAATACTAGGCTTATTCTAGGAGTTGCAGTTAATTCGTTGAGTGCATTAAACGGGACTTGCTGCTGCGTTGTTTTGGCTCTCATCCAATGAGAAGGCTTCTCCATTTCCAGAAGTGCTTTTTCTCTGGGAAAACATATCATTTCAGAGAAAGCCAGATCACTTTAAGCACACTCGCCAGTTCCATTTCTTTTACATTAAAAGAGATATCTATTCTTACCTGCAATTTTGCACGAAAGTGATATTTATCCTTTTAGCAGAGAGATATGTCCCCTTGTAAATGGCTCTGTTTATTCTTAAGATCGTAACACTCTAGCATCATCTTCGGGCTATATTGTATATACAACGCATTTTTCTGTCGAACAACACTATTGGGTTGAATTATGGTGTTATTGTATTATATTCGCTTAATCGTCTGTCACGTCGAAAACAATGAAAAAATAATTTGCCTACGTCATACATTACTATATCTATGTCCTATACATTATCTATATCGATAGACATACATTTTATTTACAAAAACAAAATACTACTTCATTGATTGGTTCAGTGGAATAAGCAGTTTCCAAAATGTAGATATTATGATGTTCAAATGTAATTAAAATCTGACTGATTAAAATTCATGTTTTCAGTTATTCTTTGAAACATTTAGAACTAAAAATGTTCTTTTCATTTCACAGAGTCAAAAAATCGAGGTATGCTGTGAATGAATTCTTAAAACATACCTATTCGAAAATGATAATTTAGACGATGAATTAATTTACTTGAAGGCTTAAATTCTTACTAGTATATATATAATTATATTATCCATCATTTAACAGCAATATATAATTTGAATCGTTCTTCAACTTACTATCCATGCAATAGCTCTTAACATATGAGAGAATCTTAGTCTACCAACTATCTATCAAGTAAATTTAGAGTATTTTTTGATACTGATACTGTAGAACAATAAAAAAGGTTTTGACACATTTTTTATAGTAATAGTGCATCAATATGTTTAAATATACAAAAGTTTTAATATATATAAATAAAAATATAATACATTTCTTTACATATATTATCACACATCGCAATTATTATTCAGTTAAAAAAACCCTAATTTTTAAGATAGTAAACAATAGATAAAATAAATTAGTTAATGTTTTTCAGCTGTTGAAGGGATTTAAAACAATTATTTAAATATTTAATTCACATTACAAATTAAAATTTTTTTATATTTATATAATTTATAGATATTTTCTTTTAAGCAGTTGGATATATATATATATATATATATATGTATATATATATATATATATATATATATATATATATATATATATATATATATATATATATATATATATGTACATATTACCAAAGACAAGTTATTAGCATACTATTAGGCATCTTTTTATAGCGTTATGATTGAGAATTCTATTGAATTCAATAAACTAACAAGAGGTTATAGTAAGTATATGAAATGAAATGTAAAAACGTTAAAATCAATTCTATAATTCTCATTACAAAGATTTAAGGTTTATGTGAGCAACAAACAAACCCTATAACAATATATATATATATATATATATATATATATATATATATATATATATATATATATATATATATATATATATATATATATATATATATATATTACATGTAAATGCAAGGTAATGCAATGCATATTAAGAAACGAATATATTTTTAAAAAAATCTCAATGTGATTTCTCCAATATATTGTGACTCAAAAACTATTTTTTCTCAGAAGCACTATTTCACAATGTTAAACGCATATAATCAATACTTTCAATCAAATTTATATCAATTTCTGATCATGCAAAAAATTTAAAAATTTTTATCATTCGTTTTTCTTTCGAAAGGCATTTGGATATGTAAAAGTTATTCCCTTATCAGAAAGTGGCTTACATAGGCGGAAAATGAAGCATATAATGCTGAACAAGAAGTCTAGTTCTGAAAAGATAAACATTTATTTCCGATAACAAGCAAAAGAAGAAAATTCCTTTTTCTAAACTGTTTCAAATTAGTTTTTAACGTCCGCTTCTCTGCGCGGTTTTATAACTGGACAGAAAATTTATTATGGCGAAAGTAATTCGTGTCGATTTGCCCTTTGTCATGCTGCTTTTTTTCTCCTCCTTTTTATTTATTTTTTCTTCGCCCTATGCACAAACTAACAAGAAAATGAGAGGGTGGGGGTTCGAGTTTAATAGAATCAAAAGAAGTTAAACACCCACCGACATGTTGGATATTAGATATTTTTAAAGAGCGTTCTAAAAACGACGTAACGGTTTGTTCTTCCAATTATTATGAGTTATTGATACGCGCAGTACTAGATGAATGCGCACCAAGTGGGGTTGATTCGGAAAAGCACAAAGAGCATTTTGCAAAGAGATATAGAGATATATTCTTGTACACCAAAGTCAACCGACAGGGGAAAAATTGGACTTTGTCCAGTTATTTTGAATGCACCAATCAGAATTCTCTGGGGCGGAACTAAATGGAATGTACACGGGAAGGAATGTTATCTTTCAAATCCACAGTGAATCTCCTTATCTTGTTTCAATGCTCTTTCATCTATATTTTTTAACAAAAGATTATTTTTTGGTACCCCCCGCAGTCGGTTTTTATTTGTAATGCTGACTAAATTGCTATATCAATATTTCTTAGTCTGTGCATTCCAATTAAGTAAGAACAAGAGAAGAAAAAATATTTTTTATCCTTCTGAAACACCATATTTATTTGTTGATCCTTCGTTTTTCATTTTAAAATATTTTTTATGACAAAAATATTATGATTTAATGAGACGTGTTTTTATATTATGTTCAGGTCAAACATAATCCAACATTTCGCTCAGATGACTTTCAGTAAATAAAATGAAACAAAACTTGTTTTAAGTAAAGTGACAGAAATCACCGTTCCAAAGAATAATTTAGAAAAAATAGTTTTTGGAAAGCGATTCTTATTTTTTTCTATTTTAACTGCATAAATAGTCAAGTAATTTTAACTATAAATAATTTTTAATGATTTTTAAAATGCGGATTTGTATCAAAAAGTTTTATCACTTAACTTAATTTTCATATTTTTTAAATTGCGGAAATAAAATCTAATTAAGAAATGTGAAGTTATAAAATCATTTAATAGGACGTCTTAGAAGGTAATTTTATCTGATTGTTTATACGGCATGTTTTGGTTTATTAAAGAAAAGAAATGCGAAACCTTTTCCTTTATAAAGGAATTAATCATCAACTGATAAAATATTTTACAACGTTCTATGGTATAAATGTGTCTGAATGATTAAAATGATATATGCAATGAAAAAATATCTTTTTACAACGTTGTAATTGCATGTGCATTGTAAGTTCAACTTATACATGTTGAATGTTTGTTTTTACTATATTAAATCTGGTATGCAAATATTGGCTCTCTTTTTTAAAGTTTTCGAAGATCATAATGAAATTAATTGCCAATTACTTATCGAAATAAAACGAAAACAAAAGTAATATAACTTTTAGCAAAGTAATATAACATAGTCTATGTACTTTTTTATGTAATAAGAAAAGACTATGGATTAATTACATGCCATTTAAGAGCAAAAAAAAAACTGTGAAAAGTTAAAAAGTATCATACATGTTCGCTATATTACTTCTGGAAAAGAAATCTTCGGTAGATTGGTAAAAGTTATAAATTAAAACCCCACTAGAAAGAGACAGGTGCATAAAAATAAAATATATAATACTATTTATTTTCTGAGGTAGTTACCAAGAAACAAACACTAGTGGTTGGAATTTCCCGGAGAAAAATATTTTACGTCAGGTTGCCCTTTGTAAGAAAGGTGTGTTATAGCGAAACGGAAATTACGTTGCTTTTCTCAAGAAAGTATTCCCCTAGTTCTACACTGAAGCTCTACGGAGAGCTTTTTCTTATGTTTTAGTGCTTTTCACGTTGCTGTGATTGATTTTCTCTGACGATAAAAAAAGCGAGAAACTTAGGCTGATTTCCGGATGATTTAGCCATTCCGTCAGCTTGCCGGCGAACAATATTACTACGTGATTTGGATTTTTTTTTACGTTGTTTGGATGTTTATAAGAGTGCTCCGAGCATGCCACAGCAAGGTTCAAGAGTCCATCTGAAACAGATGAACCGAAAAAGTGTCATCAAGTTATGGATAATAAATAAAGATATCACCGTCCTGCGTGATGTGTTTTCATTTATCATGATTTTCGTAACACTTATGGGTTCGTAAAAGTAAGTGCTGAGGGTAATAAACGTTACATGCCGGAAAGTGATTAGATTCACTGAGATGAATGAAAAATTCATTTCATGGGGTTATCCACTCGATCCAGATAATAGGAAGATAACTTCAGCTCATTCCAGCAAAATAAAAGTCAGTGTGTAGTATCAATTTAAAGATATATATATTCAATGACAGATACAAACATGTACTCTTAGTTTATGTACTTTTAATTATTTTTCTGTGTTTCTCATTTAGTTATTACCTATAAAATGATACTTAATTAATTTAAGGAATTCAATAGTATAATTAAACAAATAATTATTAAATTACTATATTAAATTTCTAAAATTAAAATGGAGTATTACTCGTTGTGAAATTTTTCGTTTAAGCGATTTTATACCAATATGGTTATATAACTGCTGTGTTTTCTTAAGAAGTAAATTTGAAAAAAAAAATCTCAGCCTTGAACATGTTTATTTCCTGAGTGTCATTGGTATCTTCATTAAGGCCTTTAAGCCTTAAGGAAGGTGTACTTTTATGAGTATTCCTAGTACCATATAGTCTAACATATAATTACCAATCTTGTAATTTAACAATAAAATACTGAATCATTATTTTTGGACACGTAGACACGTGCATAAAATTACGGATAATTTTTCTACACACAATATTACTTAGAATTGTAAGCATTATATGGCTTCTTAAAAATAGTGGAAAAAGTTTGAAAATAAAACGGAAAATAACAAAATGTATCAGCAAAGAAACTCATATCTTCAAAGAGATGATATTGACAAGTCTTTAATGATATCAAATAATAGCTGAGTGACAGTGGGATACCCTGGTAGTGTAATGTTGAGTTTTATTTAAAATTGGAAATTTGTTAAGTTATATTATGTATCTTTTGACATCACTTGTCAATAAGATGCTAAAAAATTATTAGGAATACAATTAGATGAAAAATTCTTTAAACTATGTAAAAAATGATATAGGTAGGCATATTCATATCTAGCTTACAGGAACTAAAAGTAAGATAAACAAGAAAAGAATGTATGTGAAAGAGAATTTTTCAATATATGTATATTGGGCTATTGAGCTCAATATGTAACAGTATGAACTAGAAATATGCGGCCATGCTTGCACTTTGGATAATGCTGCTATATATGTGTGCTATACAAGTTCAAATGTTAAATTTTGTCACAAAGAAGAGAAAGTGATATCCTACAAATGGTTGGAAATGAAATGAATTAAAAATAGTTGATAACAAATGATTTGATGATTAACTTCATGTGCTCTAACGAAGAAGGAGGAATTGTTCCATAGACAGCATATCTACCGTTACCATACGAGAGTGACAGAGGTTAGCAGAGGATTGGCGGCAGTCTTAGAGAACGTAATTGTAGAGCGCAAACAGTCCATGCTCAGATTTCTGATGGCACTGATAGCTGTTCAAGAATATTTACATTATTCTCAGCATCTATACAGACTAATTTTTGCTCATCTTCGTGAAAATAAACTAAAAATAAAAATATTTTGCGAGCTTACTAGATTTAAAAAAGAAGAATGTCATTGTTCAAGAGAACAATTTTACACTCAGGAAGTTTTAGGCATGTTTACACATATTGTTAGAAGTGTATTGGGGCTAATGGAAATAATTTTAAAGGGTGATAAAAGTATTTTATTAATTATTTTCAATGAATTAACATTTTTGTTTGACATTTTAAATCATTCACTGGTAGAGAAACAAAGTAATTCAAATTATGTTATTTGTGAAAAGTATTAATTTTAACTAATTATCAATATTAAAATATCAATTTTAATAAAATTAGACTGCTTGATACAGGATGTCAATAGATACAAAGTTCTATATGAACAACCCGTAGGTTAAATATTTTATTGTTTCTTAAATACATAAGCAAATAGTTTTAGCATAAACTGGGTTTTTATGAAACATACTGGAATATAATGTTAGAGTTATCACAGGATTTTAAGAAAATGATATATATATATATATATATATATATATATATATATATATATATATATATATATATATATATATATATATATATATATATATATATATATATATATAATTTTCTACATTTTTATGAATCATAATGAAAAGAATTAATATAGCTCAATCTCTTTTTTAGTTTGAAAAGCATAAAACCACCATATTCTCAATGACTGAACAAGTTATAAGACATGCGGCATGTCAAGTCCTACAATTCTACTGACCTAACTAGGTCTGAAGGTTCCATTTATATTCATATGGTTAGCATTTTCGTAAAAGCATTAGAAATTACCCTCTTATAGCTATATTAAGTAAGTTAAATGCTTTTCATTTTTCTTGGTTTTCTCCTTTACACGATGTAAAAACAGTTCTTATTATCTTATCTTATCTTAAAAAAATCTTCGTATGATTGAAAATTTCAATACAAAAAATGGCATATTAACAGTGTACCAATTAATAAATAAATAGTTGATTTACAGAACGATATCAAGATATAACTGTCTTCAAGATTAAAGAAATAATTAAATTTCTAGATAAGTAAAATTTTACTTAATAATTTCACACAAAAATTATGAAAATCATCAAAATAATTCATTTATTAATTATTAAAATTATAAAGAATTATTAAATTAGTTTATAAAATTTTTTTATGTATTTTCCATCTTGCATTAATTTTTTGAACTGTACATAAATTTCATTAAAACTCACACTGACCAAAATAAATATGCAAAAAATTTTAATAATTATCAAAATAATTTTCATTAGGACTGAAGAATCGTAAATCTTTTTAATATTCGATACTTCTAATTTTTTGTGTTTACAACAATCGAAAAACAGTCACGATCTTATATAATCGAGCAAAAAGAGCTGCTTGAAAAGGTACACCAAGATGAATCTATTTTTTGCGTGCTGAAGTTAGAGTTATGCTTTTTACTCTGCAGTGTACTAAAGGAATATTCTGTTCACTTGATTTCTTACCCGCGGGTGCCCAGCCATTAGTTAGAAATTTAGTATTCAAGAAATGTGGATGATATTATTACATAAATGTCGCAAGGGGGGCATGAGTAACAGGGTCAAAACATTAGGGAATAAATCCATCATTATAAACTGTGGGTTTACTTCAAAAAAGGAAACGGTAGTCATGTTCATCGTCAAGTAATTAAAAGACATTAAAATTTTTTATTGGAGTTGATCTATTCAATTCAAAATGAATGAAATATTTTTACGCAACTATTTTGGTAATCTAGTTCTTAATGTTTATTTGACCAATTCTTTAGTGTCTTACTAAATATTGACTCACAAAATTGTTGGGAATAGTGATATCAACAGGTTTCATATCTATTTATGTTCAATAATATTGCATTTCACATACAATATATATGCTATATTTAATATGTGCATTGTTTTAAGATAGTATTTTTTATTTTTCTGAAATATGAGTATTTATGTGGCTTATAACAGGCAGTTTTGACGGTTTGAAATGAAATATTAAGACAGTATCCACAGAAATTTTAGGTCAAGGTTACAAAATATAGATACTCATCAATATATGCATATTAAAATTAAATTTCTAATAAAAGACAGTCAGCAAAATTTAAATCTTCATTAATAAAACCAGTATTCTAATTACTTAAATAAACGGGAAAATTAGTTTGAAATACAATACGCGTTTGAAAAATAAACAAATGAAAAACACATTGAATACTTTTCTATGCATTCAATATTTTTACTTTATTATTGCTTATGAATAGTTATTTTACATATTTAATTTTAAATATTTTTATTAGCAGCCTGTACAGAGAAATGGCTTTCTAATTTTATTGATGAAATATGTTAAAAAATATTTGCAAGTATTTTGTTAAAAACAGTAAAAAATCTTTGAAACATTGAAACCAGAATACCAAAAGTAAAACAAAAAGAAATTTATTTTATCAAACGTTCATAAATGACATATTTTTAATTTCACAAAAATAAAAAATTTTCATGAATTTTATTTATGTTTAAGTAATATTTTATTAAAAGCCACATTTCTATTTAATGTAATAACTCATTTGGCCTTTTCGTCGTTTTTTGGAACAATAAAATTGATTTCTTTAAAAGAAATTGCTATATTATCAAACAAAAAATAAATAAGCAATCTCATTAAAAGTAAAAAAAAAAAAATTGATAATGTCTTTTTGTCATTAGAAGATAGACTTAGATTAGTAAAAAGGCGTTCAATGAGCCATTAAATGCGATCCTTTTCTCAATTAGTTAGAAAGCTAATATTTATATCCAATCAACTAAGCCATTAAGAATTTATTTTCTCTATATTCAATCTGTCATTTTTTATCCTTAAGAGAATAGTAGAAATTATTACAATGTTTAAACCATAAATGGTGTGTACAAAAAAGTTTGAGATCGGAATTTCAATTTCGATTGTTATTAAATATTAATTGTTCTCAAATTAAACTGTGTTGTTGATTTTTGTTTAAAAAAATAAATATCTTCTCAAAACTAAAGGAGTGATGAAACACAGCTTTTCTTGTAAGAAATTCCTCTATCCAATCACAATAATGTCATTCATTTGATTGATTAAAAAGCTGTTTTAAGTTATTCTACTTTTTGGTTATTGTTAATTGAAACTTTTTTAACCTTAAGTTCAATCTCAAATAACTTCTTTCCAAAAATTAAATCATGATACGATATATATATATATATATATATATAATTTCTTAAAGTAAGGATCGAAAGATTTATATTGCTTTCTATTTGTACTTGAAAAACTTGTTTCGGGTTAACGTTGGAATGGAGGTATTATTTATGTAAGGTAGAAAAAGTGACGGCATGGTGTGCTTCTGGGAGGGCTTTTGTTTCTCATAGCAAATTCTGATTCTTTTTATAGAGTGTTTATCTAAGCCACGACAAACAGGTGCAGCATTTACCCTACTTTATAGGTTTCATAAGGCACACATTTTTTCCGAAAATAGTTCTACTTATAGTGTTATTGTCACTCATATTTTGATAGTAAACAAATAACACTAATATATTATTTTGATAATTAAGTTTCTGAAATAAACCGCAATTTATCCGAGACTATCATAATTCAAAAATATTATATCTTTAGTAAACTGAAAATGTTGCATGTGATATGTTTAACTTTTATGTAACCTTAAGTGAGAAAACTAAGTCCTCTCATAATGCTATAATTTTTAAATACATTTAAAAATAAAATTTTCACTACTATATTTAATATAATTTTAGTAAAATATTTTTTAAAACTCCAAAAAATTACCAGCTTTATTTAATTTTAAGAACATTGGAAAATCCCATCACATTGTATTTTACAAAATGTTATATATTCGGAAAAATTAATTTATTATACTCATACACATATAAATATAACCTTGAATTTTAAATAATTAAATTTTATAAAATTTTTGTCATGTGGATTTGTGTATGTATTTTGATCAATCTATCAACACTGTTAGGAAACAAAACAGTTGAAATTAGTGTTTTACTTATTCTAATAATTGTAAAGTAAATACTTGAAACTAAGTTCAAGGTTATTGTAAATATTTAGTGGTATTATTCCTAATTTTTTCTCTGTTACACAAATTGAACGCCAGGAAAAAATATTTTCATATTTTTGAACTCATTAGAAGATGGACTTATAAATTTGATTGTTTATACAAGTTTTCTAAGTTCTTTTGGGTCTTTCATGAAAATTTACTTTATTGAATGTATTTTCGTATTAGAAATAAAATGATAAATTTGAAGAGAATTACCGAAAAGCTTAAAGTACTACCTATGATTCCACTGAAATGTTAGTCTTAAAATTTGTTTTTATTGATTATGCAACAGATAGAAAACAATATTTGGATACTTTGTAACATAGAAAGCAAAACTTTGTAACATAAAAAGCAATCACCTCAAGATTAATTTGAACAAAAAATGTTGCCATCGTTATTATTCAAATAGAGCAAGTATAAAATTGAGATTTATTTTTTTTTTTCAATTTAAGTAGGTGTGATACTTAATTAATTTTTTTTAAATTCTTGATCAACATTGATGAGGTTATATTAAACATGGATTACCAATTCTAATTCTAATAAGATTTTTGATGATTACACCAATCCATCAAACCTCCGCTTTGAAAGCAATTTTTGTAATTTAGTCGGTGATGCTTATCGAAAAAAAGAAAGGATTTTAGGCTCAAGGAAATAGAAGGAAATCTCATATAATAAACACCTCAAAATAGACGCATCTAATAGACGTAGAGTAATTCCTGAATTTTACGATACAACTTCTATCTATAAAACCTACCCAGCATCCATCATTTTGTCTATTCTTTTCTTTAAACGGATGTCCTTTCCATCCATGATACCTCATAAAGTCTATGACATTCTATCCCCGGTGGGTGACTAAGGTGGCAAAATGAATGGTGATGAAGGAAAAATTGCTTGTTATTTGCATAGTTAAGAAGCATACTTAGTTGCAATGTGAAACGCCCTCTTTCGGATATTCTTGAAATTACATTAATTCGTCAATCTGAACAGAATGAGTGACTTGTTATAAATTTCATGCTTCGTAATTAGTTCACCATCTATAAAACTGCAAATTTAATATTGTCAAATCACTATTTTTAATTTCATGTTACATTCATGATTCTAAATAAAATTTGAAACTAATAAATAGAAATTAGAGCAATAAGCTTGAAAACGAAACATGTAAGGCAATTTTGTAAAAACAATAATAATTGCAATATCTGTACAGCAGTTATTCCATAATATGCAATTAGTTGATCACATAATTTGTCAAGGTTAAAATATTGAGCACATGTAATAAATTTGTTAAAAATTCTGAAGAATCATGTGGAGCTTCAATAAATTACTTATTCATTCCATTTCCGATTTTCTTCCGATCGAAGTCCTTAATAGACAACCAGTTCGTAATTTTGAATGACGATTAAGAAATAAAGCCGATCTTATTATCCAAACTTGAAATGGTACCTTATTATCCAAGTTTCGGCACCACAATAACGGATTGACTTTAGACACTATGAAAATTTATAGTAGATATGTCTTTTCAGTAGGGGTTTGTTACTGTGAGTCATCGCTTTAGTATCTGCTACTTAACGAATACGAGAATGACATTCTCAATCAACAAGTTATTGTATTCCATGCCACATTTGCAATCTTTGATGTGTAAATGCATGAAAATATAGCTGTTTAATACACACTGTTCCGTTAATGCTTGATTGATGATAAGTATGAGACTTTATAGATGAATATTTGTGTTCTGTAACAACGTAAGTGCATTTTGTATCATATTCTGATTTTACATTCTCAGTTATATTTTTCAGTGGATTAATTTAAATGTAACTTTGGAATTTTAATAATAAACATAAAGACAATTTTATGGTGATATACTGTAGGCGATCAGATAAAATACAGTATATTTATTGACATCTATGTTTTTTCATAGCTATGAAATTAAGGAGGTTCTGATAAGAAATTGAAATAGTAGACAATCTTTTCCTATGCAATTATTTTACCGCAAAGATTTTTATAAGAGTTTAATATAAAGTAACTTTTTGAACCAAGTCACTTTGTGCGTGTATATATATATATGTATGTATGTAATTTATTTATTTATTTAAATATAAATTAACAATTTTTTAAGAATGTGATTATGTTGATTAAATAAAATATAAATTTCTTTTATTCTCGTAATCAGCATATTTCTATTAATTTTCGTATGCGCCCTATTCATATACCACCTGCTCTTTATAAGTTCAGCCTAAATGTTTGTTTGTTTAAGATAGAAAGAGGAAAGGAATGCAGTGGTTTAGCAGTTGAACCATGTTGTTCTAAATAGAATGTTTCCCATTAAATCCTAGCTACTTTTGAACAAAGAGAATTGGTTGATGAGTTTTTACTTTCTCCGTGCTCATGTATCTGAAGAGGTATTGGAAAACTTCGATGTTTCTTCCCTGGCAAACGTTAATACACTCCTTGTCTTTGAAAATCACTCTGTAGCTCCTTTGAAACCATTCCTGATTACAAATTCCTTTATGATTCCGAAGTGTTAATTAAATTCCTAATAGGTATTAATTCAAACATATCACACGTAAGCAAACATAACTTCTTAATGATTTCGATAAGCATTATGCATTATTAAAAATTTCCTAGCAAGAATTATTCTTAACTTTTTTTAGGATTGGCAAATGTGAATTTTAATCTCACAAATTTAAAGACTTTATTCTTTAAGTAAGATAGAACATTTAAGATGGAGTAATTATAATCTAAAACTAAGCAAAATTCTCCCCTTCTCAATTTTATTATTTTTTAGGTTAGAAGACTGAAATAAGATAAATTTAAATTAAAGATGGAAAATAAGTTTTAAAAGAAGGAGTTTATTTTGCTGGCGATTAACTGTTATGCGATTAAGGTGACCTAAAAGAATGAATGCTTCCTGTTTGCTTTTTTATCCATCGTATTTAAAATATTCATAACTATTAACTTTTCATGAATTTCTGAATCGTATCGTTGTATTTTGTTTCATGCAGGCAAATCGGGGTCAAAATTTATAAAAATTCATCTAGAACTGTAATAACTATCTGCTATTTCTAAAGGAAAAAAATAAGTCGAGAACTTCTCAAATTACTAGAATTCAGATAAAAATCTTCGTAATTGCTTATAAAGTACCAAAGAACGGTGTTATTACGAATAACTTATAGTTTAAGAATTTGTGTAGAATATCTAAATCGTGATGAGGAAAATTATAATATCGATCAATATCAATTTTGTATCCTAGTAAGTGAACATTAGTTAATTTGAATATTTACCCTTTCAGAAGAATAATTTGAGACTCAATAAGAGAAATGAAGTGTAAAATTTAAACTATAAATTGCCTACTACGCACTTAGTTTAGAGGAGGTTTCAACTTATCTACCAGAAATGGAATTAATGCAGATACTTTTCAATAAATAGAAGCAACAAATTAAGCAACTTCGTCGATTAAATTCCTTTCTTAAAATTTTGTATAGCAGTTATCATTCAGATGAATTTTATAAAAAATCGTTGAGCTTTGATTAGTGATTATTGGGGATTTAGAAAAATGATGAATTATTCACCACCCATAATATTTAATATCGCTTTAACTAATTTACTAGCTTTCTGCATTCCACACATGGTTATTAAACATTATCAACAAATGAAAGAATAAAAGTTAAATTTAAATTATTTAATATGTTCAAAACAAATTATATTAAAGAAAATTCATATCTGGTATTATCAAGTTTATGTATTTCACAATGACACTTCAATACAAGTGATACAGTAGATGCATCACAAAATAAATTTATTTACATATATCTCAAAACGTGTTATGTGAAAGTATTCTCTTCCTATTTCTAAGCCAAATTCAATCAGAACTTTTTTTTATAAATCTCCATTTTTCATTTATCTTAGTGTACCGATGGAACTTTAACTATATTAAAATTCTTAATTTCGTCAATGTATAAAAAATGAATCCATACACATTTTGCTCTACATTATTTACCATAAAACACCTTTTAGACACCATCATATTTATAACCTTTCTTCTCCTAAACTTAATGTCATAAATCGGAATGTATTTTTGCAAACATATTCACCCACAGTAGAACTGAATTCCCACTATTTATTTTTCTTAACTGTTTCTTCATTAGGACTGCTTGATGTTTTAGAGTATTTAATATTTAGCAGCTCTAGAGCGAGTTATAAAAGTATTGCTATAAAGGGAGCTTTATCATTTAAAGTTATAGTGAAAAACTCGAGATCTCGAAAGAAACATAAAAATACAAGTTCAATCAACATTAGAAGGAAACATCTTAAAAATTTCAAAAATTGAATGCATTTCAACATTATGTGTTAAATTGTTCCTTTTATCTCTGTTCTATTGTTAAATGACATTATATATATATATATATATATATATATATATATATATATATATATATATATATATATATATATATATATATATATATATATATATATATACATATATATATATTCAGCAGATAAATTTTCGCATCAGAAAAAGTTATCTTTTTTTTTGAAACTGTTAAAAATTGCATTGGAGAAGAGCTTTTATTCAAATACTTTTCCAGAATCTGTGTGAAAAGGAATTTCGCTATAATAAAATTCTGCGAATAAACAAAAAAAGTTTCATTTATTATGATATATGATGCGGCACTTAATTGATGATTTGTTTTTAAAAATAAGTTAAATCTGCATCTTGCAAATTAAATTTAACTTTGGGATCTAATTATATGCATCCATAAACAGTACTAAAAGCAAAATTTTCCACAAATATTTATAAAAATATCTTCATAAAGTAAGAGTAATCCCAAATATCAATAAATCATTTCGATGAATAAATCAGGGAAAAGTGAAAAAAATGTTTAATTTTAAAGGAAAGTTAGTTTTTAAATCTAAATTAAACAACTTTAAAAATTTAATCAAAAAATGTTTGAAAAGTAAGGAAATGAAATGAAAACAATAATAATACGGAAGTTTCGCGGTAGATATTTTTCTAACACTTTTCTATATTTCTTCTGGAATATTATTTGCATTCGTGAACCCTTTTAATATCCGGTACTGTGGTATAACATGAAGATACAGGAACGTGATAGATTGATAGCTTCATGTATTAAATTTATTTTCGGTTACTACGTAAGTTATTACTTTTCAAAGCCAAACATTCAAAGTGAATCAAAATTTCAAGCTCAGTTGATATTCTAGACTTGAATTTCTCATTTCTTATTTGAATTTTACCGGAAAAACTAAACGAAAGACATTTAATTTCCGCCGCTTATTCGTCTGACAGGCCCTCCCTTCCCGTATTTTCTCTAGCTACGCTCCAAGCCCCAACGTAAATAAACTTTCTCTTAACCACATTTAATATTTATCCAGCCCCGAAGATCCCAAGCTCTTCTCTAACTCTTAAGCCACCTATTAAGGTCGTCAGAATGACATTCCCTTCCCCTTATCAAACAAGCCAGATCATCTGATTACGCTTGCTACGCGGCAGACTTCAGGATTCTTCGGACCAAATCAAACAGGAATGCGTTTCCTGAGCTTTTTTTTGTGTTACAGAAGTCATTGTTTTAATAGACTCTAGCTCAGTGTTAGCAACTAGGAGTCGCTATCAGTTTCTTATCTAAGCGATATTCTTTTTCTCAATGTTTTTTGCACGCATATGCAAAACACAATGAGAAATAGTAATGATGGTTCTTAGGCAATACATTATAGACCACCTCGTGCTGGAGCTTCGCATACGGAAGATAATATTCAAATGTTTCAATCGATGCAAAATAATCCTCGAAACACAGATATAAATATATCTCCTATTGTGTGGAATCATTTCCATGTAAAATAGGGCTTGTTTAACAGGGAGAATAGAATGTATGTAATGACATGTACGTGTCTAATGGATATGTTTTCGATATAGGGTAGACAGTTACTGACACAACAAACTACTTTTCCCCTTCCCATCTAAATGATTTATAGCGCAATTTACTTAGTGAAGATTATCCATTTAAACGAGTGATAAAATAAATAATTTGTTACTGGTTTTAAAGGTCAAATCAATGACAAATGGAGAAAGATTTTAAAATAGTCTTGGAACTGTACAGTTTTAATCCTAATCTCATTTAATAATATTACAAGTGTAAATTTTTATAAATTTTTAAAGTAGGAACGCTACTTTTAGTAGTAATGAAATGAAGTAAATGTTTTATAATGGAATTTGTTTTAAGAGAATTTAAAATAAATTATGCATAAAATAATAAAATACAATAAATTCAATTAACCATTAAAATATGAAATATTTCTAGAATTAGAATTCTTTTTAGAATTAAAATTTATTTACACATTTCAAACAGACTTGCAAATTTTCAAAACTGTTTCCAATTTTCAAATTTACTTGTTTCAAAATTTTCAAAACTTGCTTTGAATATTTTTTTCTATCACCTTTTTTTTCAAACAAAAACTTTTCAAACGAATTTAGATTTAGATTCAATGCCTCTAAAAGAATGTATATAACATTATTTAAAAAAATTAAGTCCATTATTAATCAGCAAACCTTTAAGATTTGCATGACAATTAATCTTTCTAGATACATTACCAATTTATTCTTTTGATTCAAGTATACAAATTAAAAGCTGTTTCATCAACAATTTTTATCAAACGTAAGGCATAGTAGAAAGGGTAAAACAAGTATTGCACTCACTAAAACACTATCGGTATTTGCTGAAATACCGAACCTTATAAGAGAATTTGATCCTACAAAATATTCTTTGTCCTATGATGTCCTTTTATTTGGGTAACCCTTGTTAATTTCTATTAACATGATATGTTCCATTAAGTTACCCAAGTAGAGCTCTTTAATTAAGAGTCACTTAAGCTAATCCCAAAACATTGTCCGCAGAGGGAATTCAGGGAAAAGTTTTCCTAAGTAAGTAGAAAAATATGTCACACACATTCTACTATTACTTTGAAAGGAGTACTTTTGTTGAGTTACGGGGGAAAGTCATGGACTTCTACTTTCCTTTAAAGAATAATTCCCCATTTTTATTGTTTCCCAATTTAGCTTGTTGATCTCAAAGAAAAGGTGTGTAGGTAGGATTCTTATCTAAAGATTTCGTTACTTACAATTTATGATCTTCTCGAAAGAGTGTTTAATTTTAATTATAAAAGATTTAAGATTTAAAACGTACCAGAGGCGTAAAAATTTTGATTAGATCAAAATATGCTTAGCTGTATGGAAAAATAAGTTATTTCTTTGTTTTCGATAAAATACTGCATAACAAGTACTTAACTGAATGTGGTATTTTATCTCTTAGTTTTGAAAAATAGCAAATAAAAATTCAAACACATTTTTAATCTGTCTATTTATTACATATTGGTATCTGTTATCGCATATATAATGGATTTTTATTCATTGCTATTTGTTAGAAAATTTGAAACTTTAGCTAAGAATTTCTAATTAATTCCCAATACTTTACCGACATTTCGTACTGCGGAGAAACTTAAAAATTAAGGAACGTAATAAGCAAATGCAAAAAATACATTAAAAGTTGGTAATTCATTTAAATCTCTAATTAAATGAAGATAACAAATATAATTAATTGAAATAAAAATACCATAATATCAACTTAAAGTGATATAAATTTATCAATTGCTGGATTTATTTATATTATTGTTTATTTAGGTTATTTACAGCCTTACTTTAATTACCAAGTTTATTATAAGATATTATTTATTTTTAATATTGTTATTCAATTTTAATGACTAGAAAATTTAAAAAAAGTTTTAGAAAATATTAGATGGAATGTACATAACAACAAGAGTATCAATGAACTATAATAAATTTTATGAATAAGAAAGAAATATGTGCTACTTTTGTCTAATTAGAAACATTCACGCAGGAACTGGGAATTGAATTTACAAACTATTGATCTGTAAGAGTGATGATCATTCACCTGTCAGATTGAGAAAGGAGACTCTGAGAACACACCTCTTTTTAATTATATTTATCAAAGAATTTTAAAATATGGATGATGAAAAAAAATATAACATTTTAATCATACTTTGCTTAGTACAAAACAATGAGAAGATGTTGATATTGAAAAATATATAAAAATATGCACACTTCCTTTAAATTCTTCGGAAATGTATGAATTCAAATTTTTTGAAAGTCCTATTAGTAAATATCTATGTTTACAGCTTATTCTTTGTTTACTGATTATGTCTAGTTGTGTTACTTTGGAACTGTTCCAATCAATCATAAAAAAAATTCAGATTTTCAAGTTTCGTAAAATAGGTATCTAATAAAAGGTTAAATGTTTCGTTGGGATTTAACTTTTGCATTAAGTTGTAATTTTTTAATTAAATATAAATATTTCTTAAATTATTTTTACTATATATTCTCGAATTTTATTTAAAAAAGGAAGATTTTTTTCATATTTTAATATAATCTATAGCTTTCAAAAGGCAATAGTAATTAGAAAACATTTTATAATTTTAATATTATAATCAAGTTAAAGTGTATTTCCCATAAAAATTATTGAACTTCATCCTCTGTGAAGAGAATTACCGGCTAAAGACAGATTTTATTTATTTTCTTGCATTTTGAAGCAAGCAAAAATCTATTGCATGGTAAATAAAACAGATTAGAGTGCAAGATTAGTGCATTATATATATATATATATATTTTATAATTTTTACATATAGAAATATGCAAAAATTATAAAATTTTGGTTAAAAATTTATAAGTCAAATTTTGAGTGCATCCTTTTTTGCTGAATATAATTGATTTTTACGAAAAACCAAATAAATAGTTTTATTTCTATTCATTTCCAAAAAGGCGGTTACATTGTTTCAGCTAAAAAAGTTGCAAATAAACACAAAATAGTCTGACATATCTCAAACAATATATTTTATACTGTCAGAATAGCCATTGTTTCTAAGGATTGTAGATATTTTCTTAGGTAGCATGGTAATAATAAAAGCTGAAAGCGTAGCTATATATATATACATTATTTTTCCCATTAATGTGGAACTTCCATTAAAATTAGACTATTCTTTAAAATATCTTTAAGCATTGCTTTTCTATCATCCGATTACGTCTGATTCATGCAACAGAGAAAACCAATTATGCAAATGAGTCAAAATTTTCTGAGTAACAAGATAAGTTTCGAAAATGGAACAAGAGTTTGGAAGTAGATTATAATGAAGAATATTTTCTAATGCGCTAAATTAAGTTTATTTTGCATAGACAAATTAAAAATAAATTGCAAATAGAAAAGGAGTTTTGTCCTCAAGCAGTACAAATTTTGTTGAAGTACAACTGATTCCTTGAAAAATTGAGTTAATTTGAGATTGAGTATAAAATAATATGGCATTTCCAAGTTCGTAACAAAGTACCGATCCCGTTCTCGAGAACTCAATAGAATATCATAGTACATGATAGTAAAAATAAATTCGAATTCTTTCAGATTGGAACATTTCTTGTCAAAAATGTAAGTTCCTAATTCCTATTTCAAGCAGAAGGAAAGTTATGTTAAGTATGAAATCATATTCTGCGTCAAAAAATAGACAGAGTGGAGGGAAATGCATAACTTTTTCATTCGATTCTCTGGAAAGAACTTCAAAGTTGTAAGAAAGAAAACTCCCCAGTGTCATTATTTTTACTAGGAAAGGCATTTTATGTTTATTTACTTTTTTGTTTCTTATATGAGGATATTCCTATTCAAACTAGTTTGCCTTGATTTTATTTTAAGTACACAGAAAAAAATAAAAAATTTTACTATTGTGATTGAAATTAGAAATATCTGATATGTAAAAAAATAGTGACACAAAGTTAAATTAGAATTTATATTACTATATTAAATTTTAATGATGCTCATATTAAATTTTAATTATTTAAAGTATAAGAAAATAAAAACTTAATGTATTATACTTGAATTTCATAAACTGGTATTAAAATGACATTTGTAGGGACATAAGCAAAATTAGATTATCATTTCCAGAAGTTTAGCAATTCCATGAAATGGCTATTAAAATAAGATGTTATTTAACAATTTTCTGAAGTGAATTTTTTAGTATATGAAAAACTTTGCGCATAAGAATATATTCTGGTTATATTTATAAATCAAATATTTATGTTAAATCTATAAATTCAGCCACAAATGGCTACAAATTTTAGGAGTACAAATTTATTCTTTTATTTATCAAAATTAGATTAAAAGTTAAATCATATTAAAAGAATTAAATAATTTCCATAGTATTTACTAAGCATTTTTTACACTTAATTAATTAATAGTAAATAAAATGAATTAAGAGAATAAGTGTAATAAGATGTACGGTTCAGTAGAGCCTCGCACACTTAACAGTAAAGTCAAGTTTATCTGAATGAATTGTTTTTATGTCCCCATGTCACTGGGAAAAAAAAAGAAAAATATTCGATAATCATTCTAAGGTTTATCTTATTTTGTGAAGCAATTGTATAAACTCTATCTTTTTTAAAGATTTATAAAAACAAACAGCGAGTTTTGGATATTGTTTTGTAAAAATAAATTGTTACACACTTGAAAACAATGTGAAATATGTTTAGTAATGTACAGAAATTTTACAGCTTATTTTACTTTTCAAAGAGATTTTTATTGGGAATCAAATAGAATGATATTTTTTTCGTCTTAAAAATAATATATAACCCATTGTTAAACATTTCTATAAATGTGATACAAGGTATTCTTCTAGTGAAGCTAATTTAAGTTTTCCAACATAAACATTATATATATTTACTGTGTCTTAAAATCTTAAAATTTAATTTATATGGAATTTAACACAATATTACATTTTTATTATTAATATCTGGTTTATAAAATCAGATATTAAGTTACTTTTCTCAACCCTTCGATTAACATATTTTCTCTTGAAAGTATATAAAGTAAATTTGAAGTTTTATATAAATAGAATATTTTAAAATATTTTCATACAATTCTCCTTAATTTGTCACACACATACACACACACAGCTTTCAAGTTATAATATTTTTGAAGTAATATAACTATATGTGATTAATAGTTTGTAAGCAAAATGCATTAGATACAAGGTATTGGGATGGAATAATTAATTGAATGAATACATGTGAACAGAATGGAAAAAAATGTTAATGATAGTAATGCTTACTAGATAGATAGTGACACATTCCTAACTAGTAAATTTTGTTATCCAATTTACTAGTTACATGCAACTAATTGGGGGGACATTAGTCTGTTATTGAATTCATTATCAGTATTTTTAGTGTTAACAGTTTAATAAATCAAATTTAGTAAGCAGCATTATTTTTGATACATCATTAGATATTAAGAAAAGAAAGCAGATGAAATATATTTTTTCTCTAAAATGTCTCACTGGTTCTTTATTTTCCAAATGTCATTCATAATTCTCTAATTTATTGTAAAAAATTGTTTTGATTTACTTTGTAATTTGTGGAATATGTTATTTTCTTCTTAATGTGTTTATATAACATAAAATCTAGAAAGTTTAAAACAAATCTTAAAAATTATTACTTAATTTAAATGCCTAAAAACTAATTATAAACTTTCCCAATTAGTTTCCGGCAAATGAAAATTACTTTAAAATATGCATGTATAATGTGTCATATTAAAAGAAAATAAGTATTTTTGTCTAATAAAATAAAAATAAATGTTTAAGAGACTGAATATAAATATTCTCTTTGAAATGATAATTTACAAAATTAAGAAAATAACTAATAGTGTTTTTTTCTATCGAAACTACGCACACAAAAACCTAAGCTGAAAGGTTGTTTTTTTTGATTTTATACTTATTTCTAAACATACAACAAAAATATCATTTTTATCAGGAAACTTCCCTCTCTTATTAACAGGCACGTAGTCAATTAATTTATTCATAGCTTTTAATCAGTTAATGGAAATTATTGTGGTGAGTTCCGGTAAAGTTATTAATTTAGGAACTGCTTATTTCATACAAGATATGACTTTTATGATTACATCTTTTCATTAATTACAAAAGCTTTCACTATTACATTTTAATAACATGATTGAAAATAAAAAGCTTCGTTTATGATATTATCAAAAAATTAATAACAATGCATTAAAATTGATGAAAATTTTAAATTTGTTAGAAACGCTTCGATTAAAATTTGAATTTTTTTTGTATCAAAAGTTTTATTTCCATAATCATCATTATTTTATCACAAAATATATAAATTTTGTATGGGTTTAGTTTTAAAGTTTAGAATAATGGAAACATATTATTCTCACTGCGAAAGTTAATTAAATCTTCTGTGATTTTTCTTAAATCACTTGAGGTTAACTAAAACATGCAAAAGCACTTACATGCTTACAAAAGCCACTTGTACATTTGGAGCTCAGATATCATTAGATGCAAAGTGCGGTGTGCTTTTTGTTACAAACATAAGATCTGAGTAATTACATCCAGAGCTATACCTTCGAATCTATGGATTCTTTCTTCTCCACTCCTCGGATCGGCTATTTTACGGCGCCTGCTACATTTTTCTTTTCTGTTTTGTTCAGTTGTTTCTAAGTTTTTCTTTCTGCAATCATAATTGCCCCAAAAATATTTCGAATACCACAATCGCACGCGTGTCAGGCGACGGGCGAAATTGAATTTTATTTTTGGTAAACTTAATTGTGTTTGTTTTTTCCTCCTTCCCCTAAAACCATTACAGCGATCCTCGATATCTTACCTTAATTACGATTCAAATTTAATACTCGTTATTTTATTTGTACCTGTTAAAAAAAGAAATTTGGGAGGGGGAAAAGAAAGATGATTCGCGTATTGTAGTTAGGTTTTTCTCTTTTAAAAAATTATTTTTGAAAATTTAGCTGTAATTCTGCATGTATGCGCTTTCAATCTCTTAATAAGAAATTTAATAAATACAGAGAACAAAATTTTCCTTCACAAAATCTAAATAATTTTGTCTTCGTTTAAGAAATAATATTTAATGCTAAACTTATAATATTTTTATTAAGATAAAAATATATTCTTGCAAAATAGTTAGTTATATAAGTTTCACAGCGAAAATTATAATAATTTTATTGATAATTTCTTTTGATCCCGAAAATTAAAAAAAATGTTAAAAAATATTTGCTTAGCTTTATTTTAATTCCATCTATTACAATAAAATTATGCTCAAACTTTATTCATTAAAACAATGAACTGTTTTATTGAACATATATTTTTATATTAAGTTTTTAGTCCTAAAGTTATTGATCTAGACTAAATTTTACAACAAAGTTAACATTTAAACAATACTTTTTTCTATAAATATATTTAAACCTACAAAGTAAGGTATAGATTAGCTACTTGAATGTAATTATTTTATTTATGTGAACTATACATTTTATTAAATTTTCAAATCATTAAAAGATACAGATTCTTCAGTTCAGTTCTTTCAGAAAATAATATCGTTTTTCCCACATGGATCAGCTTTTTGCTAGTAAAAATCAATCACTTTATGAGTGTGAAATTGTGCTACTGCCAGAAAGATGGTTAAAGCTATTGGACTAGAATGGACAGTATGCAATGCAATACGATTTTTATTCACTATGCGTTATATATATTGATTAAAATATTTTGTATTTCTCTTCAAAATTCTCTCTTTCTGTCTCTTTGTTTTTCTTAAAAATTCGAGTTTGAATCTTTAATAATTTAACTTGTATAATTTAATGACCATATAAAGATTAAACTTTGCACCTTTATGGGAATACATTTAGCAATTTCAAAAATTTTTAAGATATTGTGTTTGCTACATTTTAATCACTTTTTGATATTTTATAATTTTTATATTTCTTGGTTGCGATCGAGGAAACAATGATGGGGCAATGTTAAAACTTCTCAACTACAATATATAAATACGAAACACACACATGTTTACCAAACGGCAGAGGCAAAAGGTAGGGGCAAAAGGGGCAGCTGAACCAGGCTTCTACAACAGAAGGGCCCTCAAAACGAATAGAAAGCTTGTTTTTCGTTGTCAATCGAATAAAATCGTTGCCAAATTGAACAGAAAGTTTTTGGTTGTAAAGTAGAGGGTCTTAAAGAAAACTTTGTTTTGCCCAAATTAGGCTAAGTCTGACCCTGCATCAAGCACCGTATAACATATGTCAATAATTTATAATTTTATTACTTATCTTTTTGAAAATGTATTTTAAAATGATTTACTATTTACATTTTAAGAATAACGAATTTTTATGCCTCTAAATGGTTTTGTTCAACATCTTAGTTTTTATATATGATATTTAAGTATAAATTTTTGCTTAATAAATTTTACATAATTTTAAATCATAATATTTAAAATAAATGAAGAATGCATTTTCATTTTCAAATTGTTGACTTCACAAAACTGACCTAATAATTCTATTAGCGTAAGCACGCAAATTCTTAGAAAAGTAACTTCTTTTATTCCTTCAAATGAAATTATACTAAATTCAAATATTTTTATGCCTGATGGCAATTTCTAGAACTCCTGTGACAAACAATTTAAAATCCCTGACTCATACTTTTGGCTTAAGAACAACTTAAAAAAAAATTGAAATATTCCAAGTTGATTTTTCTCTAATAATATTTTCCTCACACTTCCAACGATATTATTTTAGAGAGCAAACCCATTTTTTTTATATTCGACATTACTTTTCTTCACTTCCTCGGAAACCGAGTGGTTCGCGTGTCAAAATAGAACGGGGGAACTCACAACTGCTTACATTGTATTTCACATCTGACAGCTCGTCAAAATGTCAGAAGCGAATTCAATATCGACTAACTTGAAAGCTGGAAGTACCAGAGACGATGTGATTTTTGGAAGTACTCAGTATTTAATACGGAAATGAAATGAACGATGTAATGCTTAAAATCAAGAAATACTTAGTATCTGTTGCATATAAATATTCTCTCTTCTTTGATTTAAAATAGAAATTATAGTAATTTGTTAGTGTTTAAAATCTGGCACTGCGAAAGTCAAAATTTTATATCCAAAGATATATAATTTCATGAGGTCAAAATGTCTTTTAACATTGATTCCAAAAGCTGATTAGATTGGCATCATTTTTAATTGCTAACATTATTTCCTGACAGCTTATTCTATACATATTTTACCTATTGCTTTCTATAAGGGAAATAAAGGGACCAATAATTTTCAGAATTCTGGTAAAAGCAATAGATTTTAAATAAGACCAAGAAATCCTTAACGAAATTGTTGGACTATAAACCTCTCTGAGTGGGAATTTTAAAATATAAATATAAGTAATTTATATATATTATATGCTAATTTCCTTATTTCTCAACATTTTAGTGGTGTTAAATCTTTCATGATTATTATACTTATATACGTCAATATAAATGCATATTAAATATTTTTGCAAAATTCTTAAGCCGTTAAAAATTTGATAAATATTTTTAAAAATTAAATAGTTACACGAGAACGTCTTTAAATTTTATAAACAGCTTAAAGCAAATTCATCATGAATAAAGTCAAAATTTTTTTTTTTTTAAATTATAGTATGTATTTAAGAAACTTTAAAGAAAACAAACAAAGTACTTAGATGTAAAAAAAAAAAAAAAAAAAAAAAAAAAAAAAAAAAAAGTCTCCCAAAACTTTCCGAAAACGCAAGTTCTTAACAAGATTAAAAATATTCTTTTACAAGAATATTTTTTTTTAAGTTCTTAAACAGTCTCATTACAGTTTTTCTTGTTAGGATTTTCCATAGGAAAATATTCCAATTAAATTTCCAAATATTGAGATGTCTGTGGCATATCTAGCGACACCTTAACAAGCAATTACAGCAACGAATAGTGAAAAATCATAATACCATTAGCGCTGCTCAAAATACTGGACTAGAAAAGCGTCATTAGGGTAACAGATGGGCCTGAAGTCTCACTCAAATTAATACATCCGTTTCATGTATGCTCATATTAACACAAAGGAGATGTTGAGAGGCTTATTTAAATGCATGATAAAGCAAACGCATAGCTAGTAATTTAGAAAATTATCATAAATAAGGAAAATAATTTTTTTTTTGCTCCTTCAGAAGCTCTTAAAGCCAGTAATTACATCATAATATTCTGGAAGTATCAAGAGTTGTTTTCAGATTTGTTTGTCTCGTAGCGTCATTCAGTATAATAAAAGCAATTATAATTTTCTGTATAAAAAATTCTAGGACTATACTTGATTTATTTCTGAAGTTTAATAAGAAGAAATGTCTAAGTGTAATTAAACTTCTAAGAACACGTTATTTATGGTATAGTTAATACATGACTCCAAAGTGGTATTTATTCATTGTACTTTCCAGTTTATATTAATGTTAAATTATAATGAATATTAAATATAATGGTATATTGAATTGGCATGTATTGGATAAAGTAAATGTGAATTTATTTGATGATGTATATCAATATATTTATTGATGATAATTGAATTAATCAATTATCAATATATTTATTGATTTAATTGATGTAAATTGAACCTTAAGGGATTGTCTGATTGACTGCGCTTAGCGAATAACAAATAAAGTCATTTGAACATTCTCTATTTACTGTCCACAGGAAGGATTTATTGTAAATAGTTTTGGTTGTCAAATATCATAAAATATGAAGATGTGGAAAAATCTCAAGCACTCACTTTGGCAAGCATGCACTGGTAAAATAAAAACAACATTCATCTCTCCCGATGTTCATTAGAGATTGAGATAGAACCAATGAGACTTTTTAATTAGAAATGTTTAGTTCAACAAATGGTCCTCGACAAGCTCTTGACACCTGATTTGCAAGTATTGTAAAAACTTTCTAATTCTTAATTACTTTGATTTTATTTTTGTTATGAGTTTTAAAGGCTGTATTTGAAATACATGCTAAAAATTTTTTTATTCATTTTTGAAAAATCACTTTATCAAAGTAAACTTCTTTCCTTCAAAAACACAAAAGTAAATATCTTCTTTTCAAAATAATAGAATAATTGAGCGCGAATCACTCGCAAAAATGCAGTTTCATAGTAAATGAATTGTGTCATTAAAATAACCTGTCGCAAAAGATAATGTTTAATGTATAGCATTTTGTGATTAGCAATAAGAAATTCAATTTTCGGTTGAATATCAAATCTGTTGGCGATCTTCTACAAAAACTATTAAATAAAAATTGAACAGTAAAATTAAAAGATAGTTATGCCAAATAATTGTATTTTTATAAGAATGTTTATATAACTTAATCAAGTACAAAATTGAGTTTGGTTAGTTTACTATTTCTCTTTTTTCGTTAAGATGAAAATGCTCTTTTAATAAGTAATTTTTGTATATGTTGTATATTCAAAACGTAATACACATAATTACTTTTTTTAGGTTATGCTCTTCTTATTTCTGAATTTCTTTTGTTTAAAAATTGCACTTATTATTAAGTAATATTTTCAGTCATTACGGCATTATGATTTTTTTATTTCTGCAATTCAGACATAAATACCTTTGTACAAGAACAACAAAAATATTTTGCAGCTTTTTACAAACAGTCATTATTGAAGGAAAACAGAAAAAACTTTTTTCTTACACAGCTGTAGATATGGTCTCCATTTCTTACCCTCTTTTTTCTTCTTTCATTCTTAACTCATTTTTTTTTATTATTTTCGATCAGTGGTGCGTCTCTTTCTTTAATTCTACGCTTCGTAATTTGCTGATGTTCTGCGTAAAGTCCATAAAATGGTGGTGACAACTGGCGGCATTCGGAAACTCGAGACACTTTTTTTTCTTTGTCCTCTACATGTAAAAGCACTCAGCTTCGGCAATTGAGTAGGGTAAGAACTCTTAAGCTCATTCTAGCTTAAGAAACAGAACAATAGAAGATCACTGACTGAAATTTTAATGATTTTCGGAAGGACTCCATGACATGATTATGCGACATCAAGGGAAAAAAGTGGCATGGAACAAAATGTAAAAACATGTGGCAAAAATGTCATGTTGGAAAATAAATGAGAAACTAGAAAAGTTAAATACTTTTTGAGAGGGATACATTAGAAACAGTAACAAAAAAAGAAAAGTTTCACGCTAAATTATTGTTACTATTTAAATTTAATTTTTTTATTTGAAGGCAGTTTCACTTTATTGTTTTGCAACGAAGAAAATAACTATTCTTAAGCACACCGAGAAAAAGGATTGAATTTATGTCAATTATAATTCAGATTGAAGAGACTGTATGCTGTGGATTTATTTAAATAAATAAGTTAGAGAAGATATTTTATTTGTTTATATAAAGGAATAAAATAAAGTTTTACTAAGCAGCATTTTTTAATGCGTTTCATAAGGTTATAGTTTTAACTTGCCTTTTTCTGCAGAGATAATTTTATATAAATAATTTACTTAATAATAAATTTTTAGATAACTTTTAATACAGTTTTTTAGAACATTACCTATAAAGCTTTTCAACATTACATGGAAGAAAAAAAAGAGATTTTGCCATTTTGTTTTCCTTCTTTTCAATTACAAGGCACAATATTCACTATATATACAACCTAAAAACAGTTTAGACACGCGAGCTGATATGTGATATATAGTCAAATCTTTTACAGATTAACTCGGTTGCGTCTTCTTGTTAGTAGAAAAAAAAAACGCATTCAATAAAGAATATAGCTTTTTCTACTTATAAGTCTTATTATTAATGAATATTCATAAAGAAATATTCTTACCTACTGTAAAATTTCTATCTGGTAAAAACAATAATAATTTAATCTTTTCAATTTGATGATATTGCTGTAGTCTTTAGAATTAACCTCAGTAATTTAGAGAATAGCTTGGATTTTTTAGATACTCGTTACAAAAGTATATTCTCAGAAATAAAGTTTACGAAAAATTTAGTATCTTTATGTAAACATAATATTAAAACATAATATTTTATTATGTCAATGTAAACACATAATATAATCGGTATTCAAACATTAATATTATTAGCATGAAAAAATCTTTTCGTGGTATCAACCAGCAGCACTCCTACTGATATAATCAGACTTGATGAACATCAGTGTCACTTATATTTAGTAGACCACATATCGTGTAGTATAATGACGCTTAAACCAACATCAAACTCGTTTTTCAATATGTGATAAATATGTGAGCACAGGCTTAAGCTTGATTGTATATTTGAGAGAAATATATTTCTTTTAACTATACAATTTATATAAGGCTATGCAGCCGGTTGAGCATTTTCAAGTGTATGATTATTGTTTTGCTAAAATTTCTTCGAACTCTAATAATATCTACAAATCTCCGTGACAGATAACTAAGAAAACACACATTTATACAAGTACACTTGTTTACCATCAACAGTCGGGCTAATGGGTACGGCCTAATTAAACAAGACTCCCACACAGGTTTTGGAACTCTGAAATATAGCTTGAGAAATGCCCAGTTATAATTTTAGCTTGCACCTCCTACTCAAATCTTCATATGAAAACGTATTTAAAAATAATTTACAATGTAATTCGAGCACATAATCTAACTTAATAACATGAAACTGAAAACAATATCATCGGGTTATCCATTTGCTAAAACCAAAAATAATATAGTCAAGCTAATATTACATGATAAATAACTTATGTTGTAAAAACCCTTCAAAAATATACACAAAAATTATGTGCACATCAAGAAATTAAAAGTATTAGCAAGATTAACATTACGACGAAGAATACTCTAGGCTGAGTGTGTCATTGATTAAAGAAAACTAAGAAACATAATCTCGTATAAGATTACGTTTATAATTTCGTAGCTAGGGTCTAAAATTGAAATTATTATAGTTTTAATTATATAAATTAAATGTGACATATATATATATATATATATATATTCGATTAAAACATATATATATATATATATATATATATATATATATATATATATATATATATATATATATATATAGGTTTTAATCGAAGTAAAATCACATTTATTTTCGATAAAAGGTAATGGAGAATTTTAAAAGCAGCTTTAAAGTCAAATTCGTCATGTTCAAGGATAACGGTAGCAAATTTTCAATGTAAGATTGCAGATAGAAAATTGTTTTCCAAGAAATAGATAGAACTTTAAGAATAGATGGTTTAATAAGAAAATTGAATGTAGAAATTCTAGCTTATTTAATGTATGTGTTTGAGGGAAATATATATATGTTTAGTTTTTCTATAATTTCTATTTAATAAAACTTAAATTTAGTTAGTTTTTCATGAAAAGCCCTTGGGTTAAATTTTTCAGTCCTGTAGTTATCCATGTACTGTATTCATATTCAATGTTTAAGTCAGTGTTTATACAAATTATTTCGCGATTAAACCATATAATTTACGCTCTTAAAAGGAAGGAGAAACTACTATTTTATGTAAGCATATCTATACACAACCCTTTCTCAGAATTTCTTCATATTTAAAGTGTTAGCTGAGTTATACAAAATAAAGAAACAAGAAATTCAACGTTTTCCACTTGCTCTTGTTAATATTTTAAAATCGTCTAGACTGAGATTCCCTACGGCTGAGTATTGCCATATTTCTTCCTGATAGAAGAATTATAATAAGTTGAGAATATTTTAGCTTTTATATTATATCAACAGAGAATAGTATATATATATTATATCGGTTAAGCAATTATATATATATATATATATATATATATATATATATATATATATATATATATACATATATATATATATAAACTGCATATACAAAAAATACATAAGCAAAAAATTTGCTATATAAACAATTACATAAACAAAAAAACTATATTATTATATAAACAAATTTATATTAATTAATGAAATTTGTCATTATTAATAAAATTTTTATTTATATTAAATCATAAAAATGTTCAGAAAAATTTTTAATATTAAATTTTTGTTAAATAAACAAATCAGAAGTTTTTGGTTTATGCGCTATTTCGTTATTTTATATTAATTTATTTGTGAAGAAATTAAAGGATATATAATAAATAAATACGACTGTGTGTGTTAATGGGAATTTCGTATTTTTAATTAGAGTTATAATCAATTTGATTTGAACTCATGATTTAATCTTAAAAATCCTGCGATTTGATTATTTTATTCGTTTATTACCTCATATTAAAAGCAACTAAATGCTTCGAAAACAATTACTTCAATAAAGAATCAAATGAAAATTTCGAAATATAGCTTAATTTAAGAAAATAATACATCTGTATGTTACTTTTCAATTATAGGTTATATTATATGGCTTTCCTTCAATATTTTCCTTTATAATGTAGCTAGAAATTCTTCATACATTTGTAGTAAAGGCCACCAGCTTTCAGGTGAAAAATTGTGATTTAGAAGAATAAAGATACTTATCATTTCATAAAAACATTTGTTATTTACTAGTGTTGTTTAAAGCATTTTGAAGTATATAAATAGTAAAAGTAAATAAAACAACGAAATGTCGCACAACATAATGAAGTCTCACGTATGGATCAGCTGAAAACAAATCAAATGAGCTTGAAGAGCATGAATTAAACAATGGAGTTGGTTTTCCTTCATTCAAAATCCAACACTACAAAATACAAATGGGAAAATTTAAAACACGTTCGTTGCAATGGGCATAACGATACATTTTCAAAGTTCCAAAACGTGGTAAATATCGTAACTTTTTAAAAAATTGTAAGGATATATAAAGAAAGTAGGGGAAATCCTAAGTCGAATATATTTTTACTCTATAACTAAAGGTTATTCATAACTGATAAATTCGATAAATTGAAAGAAAGGAAAAATCCACATGCCTTCGTTTTTGAAACGAGCAGACTACCGAAACAATGCGCATTACGGCATAAGCAACTTTTCAGTGAGCGGAAATAAAGTTAATTACAATTTAAATGAGGATCAAGCCATGCAATGAAAATATTTACATAAAACATATTCTATATTTTAAACTGGTGTCAATATTAAAATTCAATAACGTAGTTATTTAGTTTTATATAGATCATTATACAAAATTTAATTGGATTTATTTTCAGAAAAAACTAGTTACATCATATTGCGCAATTTAGTATGCAGTTTTAACTGTGCTCTAATTCAAGTAAATACAACCAAATAATAAACAAAAATACATGCTTTTCATATTACGAAACATGTGCACAAACTTCGATCTATACATTTCTTTATCCCCTCTTCATAATTTAGAAATCTGCCGGAAGAAACGGAATCTTGAGAAATTTATTCTCAGAGTTATTCAGTTCAATTCAAAATATTGCATCTCAACATTCCTTGTAGAAAATGGGAGAAATGCAGAAGTGGCTTCCTCGCAAAGTAAAACGGTTTCTTCCACAGTCAAAGGTAATGGTGTAATAGTTGTCAAGTTTAGAACCAACGTTTCGTCTTCATTGGCTTTTATCTGATGAAAGCTTAATCGAGTTGTCTTGCTTTGTATTTCAGGGGATGTCAAGAGATATTGATGGTTGTATTGGTCCCTTCCAGCAGGCACATTGATGCAGACCAATTATGTCAGGGGAAAATATGCGCTTCCACATAGGATGGGATAATTAATTTCAACTTCTCAGTCATCTGGAGGGGAATAATGTTATGAATTATCATATGTTATAAGGAACTGCAGGAAATGCGACAAACAACTCTCGTAAGGGGAATGTTTCATAATCTTGTTACCGTTTTCTTTATCGTTTCTTGGAAGTTTGATTCTTAAAACGTTGAAATGATCTAAAATTTGTTTGGTTTCGTTATTTAAAAAAAGGAAAAGTAGCTTGGAGATCTTAAAAACGTAGTTTTAATTTAATGCTACTGGCATTCAGTTACTGTTTTGTTTCACTCAAAAAAATGAAATTACAAATCTTGCTAAAAAGATTAACTTGATTTGCTGAGATGAAATCAAACTGTGCAAATGAGTTTTATTTGCATTAAATTTTGTAGTTTAAAACTCACAGAATTATCTACAGCAGCAAATCTATGATTGGACTCAAAGCTGGATACTGCTGACTTGAGTGTGAAATGTAACGGATGATGGATGATTCATCCATCTACAGGGTAAAATGATAAGAAATGCTTTTAACATAAATCTCTATTAAAAAGTTTATAACACTTTTCGCTTTTGTCATTTTATTTTTTTCAATTTTCTTAGAGTACATATATATTACATTAAAACTTTTTAATTAGACAGTTTAACTAACTTTTAATTTGTACATGGTATATAAACATTTATTTTCAAACAATTATGTTCTTAATGTATTAAATCAGAGCAGATCCCTCATGCTAAGCATTTTTAATAATATGCTAATGGAATATATTTGATTAGTTTAAACGATTAAATTTCATTCATATTTTTGAGTTTAATAAAAAAAAATAAATTGAGTGATAGATGTGTGTTTTCAATGACCACAAATATCACATGCGTACTTATCACTTATTTTTTATAATCAAAGTAATTGGTGAAACTTATTTAATTCTTTCTGGTGGCAATCTAATCTTGTTATTATATAGTTCACTTTCTGCATTATTAACTAGTTCTGTGATTCAAGTATTTTTTATTTATTTCATTTTATGCAGAAATTTGATTTTGGTTGATTCATTTTGGATTCAGCGATAGTCAGTCTGGATTAGCACCATTTACTTGAGTATACATAGTTGTGAATATATGAAAATATTATATTTTAGTTTGAATAACTTTACTTAAAATTTGATTTATTCTTCAACCATTAAATCCAAAACAATATTTATGTATATTATTGCTATAAAATATATCACTTACGATTCTCGAAAGAATTAATTTTTTATTTAAAATTAATAAATGAAAAACTCTAGTATCTGAGTAGAAGAAATTTAGACAAATGATGAAATATGTTCATTAATTTTAAAGTGTATGTTGCTTTAAAAGATTATTAACATTATTTCTTAGTTTAGAAAAGGTATGCGAATAGTTTCGCAATCTGGTTAATGAATTAAACATCCACTATCGGAGAATGAACCAAAAAATAAAAAAGTAGCTGTCAGCTCGCTAGATGGATTAGCCAGCGATAAAGTAGTTATTCGAATTTTCGTGACTTCCAAATCTCATTTGGAAAACCAAACAGCTTTATTATCTTAACGACGTAATTTTAAACAAAAGAGAAGAAAGAACTTTTGTTTAAGGTTGTATAGATGTTTAAGGTAAATATTAGTACATATAACTGTGTGAGTAAAAAGTGATATATAACACAATTTAATGATTGCAAATTATTAAGAAGTTTTATGTAGAATAGCTGTTAGCAAATTCGTTGCTTGGAAAATGTTTTCGTATAGTTAATTTATTACGAATATAAATAAAACTGAAAGTTGTTTGTCTGTTTCAAACTATAGTATTAAATGTACATGATATAACAGTAGGCTCTATTAAATTTAGACAGAGGTTTGTTATATTAGAGGGTAGTATGTAATATACCATGAATAAAATAATAAAAAAAGTAAATTATTTAACATCAAATTATGTGACTTTAGTATTTTTCATGATCGTAATTTAAGAAATATAGCTGTAAAAGTTTACGCAAAAGTGTGGAAACAGAATCTTTTAAACAGAAAATGAGCAAATATATATTATAATGATATAAAATACGAGATTTCAATTATTTTTATTTTTTAACTTTTTAGTATTTTCATGTTTTTATTGCTGTTTCACATTATGTACAAATTATAATTCGCACTGAAGAGTTTCAACGTTTCCTTCATAAATAGTTATTAAAAATTATTTTTTCAAGTAAACATACAAACAATTTTAAGAAAATTTAAAATTTACCATTTTTTATATTTATTGTTTCATTGAAAATAAATAAAAGCATTGTGAAGAAATGATACATTTTGTGGACTCGAAAATAATAAAATTGGTCTTGAAAATATATACCCACTTTAAGAATTCCCATAAACTATTCAGAAAGCCATAAATCAACAAATAAACTGCTATCTGAATTGTGGAGACCCCATAAATCAAATAAAATAAGACTTTGAAACTTCATGCCTCTTTCTTTGCAGTGTTTCACATAAACTGGTAACCAAATTATGAAGACGATCTTCTTGAATTTCGATATGAAAAGCGATCCACCGATTCAATGACGTAGACAGCAATGATTCTCGGTGACAGGAGAGAAGCATTAATCAATACCATATGCTCAAAATTGAAACTCCCTTCTGAGGGATTCCTATCATTGCATTGTATCTAACAATAACACTTCCTGTAAAAGGCGGAATACATTAAAGACGAAAGACACAATGGAGATGACAGTTGTCCATGTGTCTGCTGAAAATATTCTTCCGTTAAGTTCCTTTGAAAGGACAAGGATAAACAACTATTAAGAGTTTCTTTTTACATGCTGAAAAATAAGTTCTGCGACACGCATTTGAAAGACCTTTTGAAGTAGCCTTGCGTAAATCGCTGGGAAAGCGAATTATTCATTGACTTGTAAACGTATCAAGTGTTTTTTTCTTTACTTCATAATATTCTCGTAAATCATTTTCTAATGCACTGGCGCTGAGCCATTTTGCTTCACAGTGAGACTTCTATCCAGCTTTTGGATAAAAATTCAAGTTAATTTTCTTATCGGTTATTTCTGTGTGGAGCAGTTGAAGTAATAAACTGGATTTACATTAGGTTGTTCCTGAAATTGCCTTGTTTTATTCTGTCTCACACTGAACTACTTACGAAATGAAATTACTTTTATCTTTCCAAAATAATAAAATGTGAGAAGAGAAAGAATTTTATTTAAAAGAAATGGGTTGCATTTTTAATTCTGGAACAAAGAGAGGAATAAGATGTATCTATCTTGTTAAGGATATTTAATAAGAAAATTCTGCACTTAAATAAGTAACAATTTAAGAAAGTTTACAGCTTAAATTTATTACCATTTTTTAAAAAATTAATTCATTACAATGAAAAAAGACAAAAATTATGGAATTTTTTAAATAAACTCGTGAATTTTACAATTTTAGTTTTCTTGTAAAAAAAATATTTGGATATCTGAATCTAATTAAAGTAAATAAATTATTATTTGGTTTCCTTTTTATCAGATTAATTATTTTATCCGCATTATTTATTTTTGTATTGCTAAAACAGTAAAAATATAAAAATCGAACTGCAGTTATTAATAAATGGTTGGAGTTCTTTCATAAGTAAATTCATATTTTTATTGAAAAACTTTCTTTTAAACAATTATATTATAAATAGAAATTAATAGAACTTATAGCTTATTGTATTGTATTGCTTCTCAAATTCAAGTAGACAACTATTTTGAATAAATTTCTCTGGAAAATAAATAAAGGAATTTACTTATGGTTGAAACAAAATTATCTTGTAAAAGACGGAAAAAGCGATCGAACTTGAGGTATAGGACCTAACACGTTTTAATTATATTCCAGGTCGAGAATTATTTTGACTGAAAAGAACTCCAAAGAGGAGACAGAACTTCCTCATAAGCTGTTATTATTAGGTAGGCTGTTGTATCTTCTTGATAAAATACGGTCATTTAGGAGAGCATTCTTCTGTCGAAAGTTGTTCCTTTGTAAGAGTATTTGAGATTGAAGACCCTCCCTTTTATTATGCAATAGCCCCGAATAGCTTCAGCCGGGTCTTTTGTGCCCATGATACCTGTGAAGGAAGTCTAGCAAGGCAGCTAGAGTTACGACCTTGTCTTATCTGGATAGTAAAATCTTCCGCTGTGTTTGTGAGATGATGTCAAGAAGATGGGCAAAGGATTTTGAAGGCCGTGTTATTAGCAACGCCTACTTAATGAAAGGGCTAGTTGTGCGGTCGGTACTCTCTTTGCACGGTCACTGGTATAGTTGCTTCTTCACCATATGGAGAATGAATGATACTACTTTTTTTCACAAAAATTAAGCTATCCAACTGAGTTCTGACATATTAGATGATTAATTAGATTGAGTAAACTAATAAAAACTGTTTATCTTGCGCCAGCGCTTAAGTACTTATTATTTTTTTTTCACAGCAAATTGTCAAAATAACATTAGTCATCCTCAGGAACGTGATTCAATTTTTAAATGTTTGAAGGATAATATCTGCGCACAATTCAAGAAAATCGCATAAATGAATAATTTAAGATTTTTTCCCTTTTTTCTTAATACTTAATACGAGTTATACGATTTTTTATTTATTTTCCTATTCTAGTAAATTTTAGCCTGGAGATCAAAATTAGAGAAATTAATTTGCGGAGAATATGCACTTGATTTTTATGCGTTTGTCAGAAAATTTTTGAAGCATATAACAACTTTACACCATAAAAAGAAGCTAAATCTAATGACTATGAAATCAACGTGTCTATAAATATGTAATCTATGAACGAGGCTTATTTTTTTATCTGTTTCAGTGAGATAAAAATTGTAATTATATTTAATATATTTATAACTTTGATAGAAACTTCATAGTTACAGAATAAAATTAAAATAATAAATTTATCCAACTTTTTAATTATAACACATAAATATTGCAAACAATTTTAAATATTATAGTTTTGCACATAAAAAATATTTTTTTAAAAATTACTTTTACTTGAGAATTGAAATTGAAAATGTGTGTTTAGTACAAAAATGTATTTCCTTAGTTACTGAAAATTATAAAATTTATTGCATTTCTTCAAGATTAGTTAAATTTTGATGAAGCAAAAGGTTAAATAATATTTTATGGGTTTACTAAACATTCTGATATACTGCCTAACTATATAAAGGTTTTGGTCTATTGGTTAAAAATATCCAAGATATATAAGTGTAAAGAAAACATACTGATATCTACAAGCATTTTTGCAAAAGATTCCTTTTTTTAAATCACATATTCAGAAAAGTTTGAGTTGCTTTTATTATCTAGGGTATACTGCATCAAAGAACTTAAAATACAAGCGGAATGTCAAGCACCAGAGTTCATTTTCTTCTTTGGATCGCCTTAGATTGTAAGACTTCCTCATATTGAAAAAGGGACTTAAAATATTTTAGAAAGTAATGCTATCATAAAGAAATCATTAAAAATTTTATACAAATATATATATATATATATATATATATATATATATATATATATATATATATATTTATATATATATATATGTATATATATATAGTATATATACACAGTAGATATATATATAGATATATATATATATATATATATATATATATATATATTAAATGGTTACAATTTAAAATTTAGTAATGATAATTTCAAACTACTATAATTTATTGCTGATTAAAATTTCTGATAGTTCTCAAGATGGATACATGAAATAAATTGAGTTTACATATCAAATCAGTTAGTCGATTCTCACACTGAGTTAAAAATATACCTGACCTTTTCGGAATTATAAGTTACTTTAAGGTATCGGCATTGGATTCCATGTGTATACAGTGGTTTATTTTTATTCCATTTTTGAAATCATACTTTGCTTATAAAGATTTATAATCAAAACAGCAGAAATTCTTGAATTTCAATATATTTGATTTGGACATTTAAATGATGACAAGTATCAAGTACTAATTTATTTCAGAACATTTTTGAAAGTAACCGATCATTTTATGTTCTCTGCCATAGGCGAAGCAAATGAAAACCAAGAATTATTTGCAACAATTGCAATAGAAATCAAAGTGTAACTTAGAATTGACAATTCGCTTAAAAACCTGCTTTATGACAATGGGTAAGTGGTATACATTAGTTCGAAAAACCATCCAACATGTATAGAACTTTTCTCGTGAAAAAAAATAGCTTTATCCATACATTTTACTGAAATTAACTCATTAATATTTTATCTTTATATAACGAAGTACTTATGAGACACAGCAGCATTTTGCCTTTATCTTTTTTTTTTATTATCTCAAATAGAAGTACAAGTAAGGTGGGTGACTGTAGGACATCTAAAGCAAAGGAAGTACTTTTTATTTAAGCATTACGTTTAATACATATACATGTTGAGCTTAAACCCTAAAACTCTATAAGCACTTCAATGATTGACATTGAATGCTTAATTACGTAATTCTTCAAATCACTCTAAGCATTTTTCAGGATATTTGAGAATTTGAGCTTGTTGGAACAATCTGTAACGTCGCAATGAGCGCGAAGTAAATCTTAGCTAATATTCACCCTAAGACTGTATAGTCAACAAAAGAGAATTTGGCCGGAACTGGCCAGAACATTCTTAAGAACTTCTTTGTGTGCTTGCGGATTTATATGAAAGACTTACCATGTTTCTAATTTGCTCTTAGTTTGCTATTGTCACTTTGATTATTTTTAAACTTAAAAGGCCCACTAAAAATTTAAGTGTGCCGTGTGAAGATTTTCTGTATTCTGCTGATAAGCATATTAACTTTTTTGAATAATTAAAGTCCAAAATATTGAGCTCTTTCTCCATATATATGAATTTTACATGTATATTCATTGAATTTTTATAATTATATATATGTATATTACATATATGTATTGAATGTTTATACTTATGCTTCTTTATATATTAAATAATTTAGCAATTACAATAATCAAATAACTACTTTATTGCTGAGAATACACAAAATAAAATCCATTTTGTTAACTCCAGTAATGATAATCAAAACTCTTTTTAATTTTTTTTAGTATAATTATTTTTTAATATGATGTTTAAATAAAAAATCATATTAAAAAAGTTGGTGGCATTAATTTTATTTTGAAATTATCTTAGATGTTGACGTCGATATTGTCCACAATTTAAATATTACTTTATATAACATTGTTTTTTATATGCTATTCATTTAAAAAAAACATTAATTACCAAAATAATTCCGAAATCCGAGTAATGCATCATCCCGCTTGTTAAAAGATGATTATTGTATCTAATGACAAAAATGTTTATAGATATAAACCTTTTTGTCTTGTTGAATATAAAGGAAGCATTACTTAGAAAATTTTATATGCAGTTGTATGAAAATCATATTGATTTCATATGTTTTAAAAAGATGTGTAAAATTTTTTTTTAAAGAAAAAACTAATTAGTAAATATGTATATACTTTTGAAAGAGGTTAAATTATAAAATATATTACACAAATTACAGCCAATTGAGCAAATCGTATTTTAAGACATGAATTTCCCCATTAATATATAATTTATTTTAGGTTCAATACCAAAAATAATTTTGAGAGTCTCACTAGCAAGAGGTAATAAATGTAAGAGACATTTTTAACAACGTAGAATGTAATCACTTTATTAATTACCACTTAATAATGTGGTCATTAAATAAAATTTAGGAATAAAATGTTATTGATATCATAAATAAGAAAATATTTTACAAATTTTCCTTCCAAGAGATTATTCACAAGGAATTTAACTAGTTGAGCTGTAATAAGTTATTTAGATAGTTTAGTGAGATTTATTGAAGTGTAGTTGTCAATATATTAAGGTATATGTGTATACCGTTTGTGTATAAATTCTATAGACTGCAAATTTGGCAAAACTAGGATTAAGACTATTATAAATATAGTTTAACTCATTTCAATATTAAACATACCACTTTAAAGTGCTTTTTGTTTTAATGTTTCTTGAATGATTTTCAAACGTTCCGACTTGAAACTTAGAACTTTATATGTGTTATATCAATATTTCATACACATTTTGTCAATATTTTCATGTTTATTGTATGTGAAAATGTTACAATGATGCGTTTTATTAATTACATGAAGCAAATCACAATTCTTTTTAAAATTATTTAAATATTTGTAAAGTAAATACTGCAAAGAAAGAAAAGAGTATGGTCATTAAATTCATTAATAAAATGTTTGCAGTTATTCTGAACAACATTTTAATTTATTTGCTTTTGATTATCACATTAATTGATTTTTCGATAGAAGCTGATTTGCGATATTTCGCACCACAGCTATGATACTTCTAAGATCAAAGCAATTATGTGACAAATTTAACATATTAAAATATCATTTGTGATAGAAAAATTAATCTGAAAGATGACTCAATACCAAAAGATATTGATGAGATTTTGCTGACTATTTATATTTGATGCATGTAATTCTATATTAAATGCCCTATATTGAAGTATAATTGCATAGTTTGACCAACTATGTTGAAATATGTCTCATTGAGAGATGTAGTTTTCCTTTAACGACTATAATTTAGAGATCGATATTACTTGTAAAATGATCAGATTATCAATAACACGCAGCAGATTTTAATGCCATAATCCAGAGAGTTTATTGGATAAGCACTTCATTTGGAGAAATGGCGTTTCGATTACTTTTTCATTGGTTGTGGTCGTTGAGAGATGTAACAATTTGATTCATTTGTTATGGTTTCAAATCACGTTTAGCTGTAAGGATTCGTAATCGCACCTTGATTAAGGTCTTTTTCTTTTCTTTTAAATAATAGGTTTGATAGAATGTTAATGGATCTCCGTTGAATGCATTGCGAGAAAGGGACACGTGCTATGGATCGTCGCGGACAATTAATGCCTCTTTCCTTCTACTCGATTGGGCGGGAATTTTTCGAATTCGCGTGATTCATTTACGCGCCTGACGTCATTTTTCATTCTTACGATTGTAATTGATATTTGAGGATTTTACGTAAATGAGTCTTAGCTGCTAAGATAATAATTGCTGACTTTTAGAGAATGGAAGAGCAACAAATGCAATTTTGAATTATAATGCATTTGCACAGTAAAATAGTTAATAATAATTTCGTTAAGATAGCAATATTTCAGACATTTATTTCATGTGCACAAATACAAATTACAGTCTTCCAGTGAAAAATTCACATGGACATCGATGAGTAGAAAACACCTCTTTTTTCATAAATAAAGTATTATTTTTATAATGCATAAAATAATTTTCTTCGTTTTTATAAAATCAAAAGAATATTTGTAAGAATTTAAAATAATATAATTCCTCAGATATCGTAAAGCTTATTGTGAAGCTTAAAATTGAACAACTAATTAAGTTAATTAAAATATAGTTTTCTTGCTGGCTCATATGAATATTAATCTACATTTTTTAGACTTTAAGCAATATTTTTATAAAGTTTTATTACAATCACAAGAAACTGAAGCAGTCTGTTTTAATAAAGGTTTATTAAAAATTCACATAAGATAGGAAATATATTTAATTTTTTGTGTCATAATTATTTGTACTAGTATGTATGAAGAATGATTAAAAAATATTGCGAAATAAGTTTATAAAATATGGAAATCTTTGTAGAAAAATTTAGAAATGTTTTACAATTTATTTATAATTAAAATGGAATCCGCATTTGAATCACTTTTAGAGATAAATAATACATTTTATTAGAAATTAAACCAAGTGATAAATTTTGAAAATAAAAAAAATAATAGGTATATTAATATTTATTATTAAAAAGAATAAATACTTTAACACTTTTCAAAAATAATTAAACTTAATACATTATGATGGTACGGTATTAACTTCTGGGATTAAATACTTTCCAAAGTGTTGCTTTTATTTTAATACTGAATACTTTTAGCTGTGTAATATAAATATATTTATTTTATTCAAATATATATAAATAAGATTCTATTATTCTTACATTTTCATATTATAAACACTTCAGTTCATTAAATATTACTAAAGTAAATTTGTCAAAATTATTTAAGATACTAACCTTGAAAACTCGGAACAAAATGTAATTTTGCAATATCAAAAATTCCTAATTTTTAAAACGCCTAAATTCTAAATATAATGCAGTGAAAATTTTCTTGCTCTGTTTCAATTTAATGTTAATCTGAGATAATTTGTTTTTATCATAGCTCAGGAAAAATAACCTTTTCTTGATGTTTAAATGAATTTAAACAAATACAAGGCACTCCTGAGTAAAAAAAAAAATGCAAAATATGCCGAGAATGAAAATGAAGAATAAGTAAAAAATTATGATTTCTATTTTTACAAATTATTTAAAATTATCTCAGGTGAAGGTAATGAGACATTTGATAACCATGCCTCCTTGATAATCATATTAAAAAACTATCCATTATTAAAACAAGTTTTCTATAAATATATGTAAAAATAAGAAAAATATATGTGATGCATAGATTTACTTCTGAGCCTATCAAATTGCTTCTTATCTTAATTCAATATTTTCTTTTCCTTTTCTGCGCAATTATTTAAAAAGAAACTTGAAATTTCTTGATTAAAATAATTATTTCAAAAAGTAATAACACTCCTCAAAGAATTTATTACAATATTTTAATGCCGTACTTTGTTTTTTAAATTTTTTAATAGCTTTTAGAACTTATGATATTTTGTCATTAATTAATTTAGAAGAAATTAGGAAAATTTTCATATTCCGTTAAAATGAATAAGAAAGCCTAAAGTTAAAAACAGTCTTCATTTAAGAACTAAATTTTTACTAAATTGGGAATATATACATTCCGAAAACTAAAATTGTTTTAATAAAGTAGCAGAAAAAATTTACTAGAAATATAGTACAATAATGTGAAAATATTTCTTAATAACCAAGGTTTTTAATGACCTTGAAACACATGATTAAATTCTTTCCTCCAAGGAACATGACTTCTAGCTTTGACTGTACCAAGTTATAATGGTTTAATCTGGAAAGTTACTTAACTTTCACCGAAGCGACATGTTCAAAGTAGATTGCAGATTACGAAGAAGAGGATAACCAATAAAGAAGTCGCTTCACAACATCCATGCTCTTTGGTGAAACCATAGGTCATTCGATTCAGAAACGAAAGTCACGTGACAAGGAAGGAAGAAGAAATTAAAGGGGAATGCGATTTACAAAAATCGTAGAGTAGAATATTTTAAAACTGTAACGCAAATACTTGTTTTGTTTTCTGTATTGTGTGTGAAAGTTTTTATTACTATTTAAATAAAAATCCACCATTTATTGAACTTTGTATACACAGAAACAAATCAACAAAACTTTAATTAATACATTAATACAATATATTAATTAAATAATAGAGTTGACAAAGAGTTAATTTAATATGAGATTAAATATTTAATAATACATTTTATTCCAGACAATTGGTTTTGAATTTTCAGATAAACTACCCCACTTCTTCCATTTTTATTTAAAATATTTCTGAATTAAAAATTAATAGCAAGAACTTCTGAAGAAATTATACCCTTACTTTTAACTTTTTGTAAAATATATATATAAAATTAGGAATTATTTATTAAATTTTATGAACTTAACATACAAAAATTCTACCAAAAATAAAGAATATTTGTAGCTGTTAAAATGAAAGATTGTTGTTGGGAAAAATGCAAATATTTCTCATAGTGATTGAGTGTTTCAATTAACTTTAATTTTTTCCTGAAGATATATATCGTAATGGATCACTCTCATAATCTCCCTTTTACCAATGCATCATTCTTAATGGAATCATATTACTTTTTTCTTAAAAATATAGAATGGCTAAAAGTGAAGCTAGATTTTAAATAATTTATTAAATAAGGGAAACAAATAATATAAACCTAAGAAAACGTATCGATTTAGAATCAAATTATGTAAATAACAATGTTGCATACATGATTTCAATTAAAAACTGCAGATGTTTATTATTTTCCTATCGGGTTTATGCTTCAAATTCGATGAATTGTATTATTCTGCATGTTATTATATTTCTTGGAAGATTTAAAAGATTTTTTAAAACTACGTAAGACTTCTTCTGTTCAAATAATAAATTTTTGGGTAAATTAGACGTTGATAAGCAACAAAATCAGAATCACATAGCTAAAACTCCATTAAATATGTATTCATTTTCTTTAAATATAGTTGAGATGACAATATATTGAAAATGATTATTTATTCATGGAAATATGTGTTATTATAAATGACTATATCGATATTAAATCTCTGTTGTTTGATTATTTGTGAAGAATATTTTTAGAGTGGAGAGTAAAACAAAACTTTTAGTCAAAAATAAAATGAAAAGAAATAAAACAATTTAATAATTTAGACAATAAACAAGACTACAGGAATAGATACAATAAGCTACAATACAATAAATAAGCTGCAATACTCAACAGCTGAATAAAGACAAACTATAGTACTGAAGCAATTTCATGAATTAAAATCCCATGATGCTCTTTATTCAGAAGTTTCTACGCAAGCGTTTTTAATGAAAAAGATTTCACCTGAAAAAAAATCTGTTTTTAAGCTTTTCATTGCAAAAATGTGTAAATGTGAAAATAATATATAGTGAAAATTTAAAACATTTATATAGGGGAAAAATACTTGAAAATATTCCATTTATTTTTTCTATTTGAATAAATTGAGACAGTATATTTAACTAATATTTATGTTATTAACGTAATGCAAAAAAGAATTTGCAAAGTATTTTATTAACGCATAAATTATGTACATAAAATATCATTAATCTGTCCAGCTTATGGGATTCTTTTTCATCTTTTCAGTATTACAAGGAGCGGAAGTTATGGCACTTTGTCTAGTAGGACAACCAGTGGGTATGCCATTTTGGACAACGGAAGTGATTTAGTAATTCAGAAGCAGGGATCAAGTAGATGACCTCTTGACTTGGCCTGACAACCCAGGGGCTCTGTTTCACATGGAAGACATTGCGGCCACTATATTTTAAAAGCCCCAGTCTCCCTTAGCGAACACAATTCAAATTCACTACCTTCCACTGACGAGAACGAAGGTCCTACCAAACTATAGGCTACAGTGGCCTCGTAAGGTATATAGAAGTTTATTTTACATTATTTCTCATACAAAAATTTATTGCTTTATTTTAATAATTTATATGTTTAAAAATATCAGAGAATTTCTCTGTTTGCATTTGACACTTTTAATGCCAAGAAACTTGAAAATGATAAATTTTTATTTGTTGAGACATAGTAATTTTTCAGTGTAAAGTTAATAAACATCGTGTAAAATATTGTAGCTTTTATTTGAATTTTTATAAATTTAGATACCTTAAAAGCAAATATTTCTCTTATTATATGTACTTCTTTTACTCTTTGAAGTTTTTAGAAATGTGTATATTTTAAATTTAACTTACGATTTAGTGAAGTGGAAACATCAACAAAGGAGACAGTAAGTAAAGATTTAACTCGGAAATGAAATCATGCAATGACGTAAACATGTTGATTAAAATCCAACAAAACAGAAACCTCAGCATGTAAATTCATTTCCCCTGGTATTCTATGCTGTTCCATCTATTCTTTTCAAGCAGAAAAGTAACCAATCTTAAAAGCTTTAGAACGTAGCGTTTTTTAGTGGAAATTTTTGAGGTTAAATCCTTTATTTTTCTTACATTTTTTAACCTTTCAAATTTTTTAATTTAATATATACTGCAAGGGATTTTGTTCTTATACAAAAGTAGCTGTTTAATAGTATTAGGATATCTCGTTTTAGTTTCCAAAACTTTTCTGTGTATTCTTCCCAGTTTTTAAGAAATTTTAGTCAATGGTATTTGGAAAGATAATTAGGAATATTTTAAAAAATAAATTCATAGTATGAAAATCTTACATAGAGTTAACAAACAAAGATTATAAGACTTTTATGATTTTTTAAGGTATTGTTTTAGAATAGCGAAACAATAAAAAAGGTAGCTTGGCATATTGTAATTTTAAGATCTTCTAAATTCCATGAACACTTGTAATTGAATGAATCTTTAATAGGAATCGAGTAAAAGCCAATTATAATATTATTTTTCAAAATTAAAATGATATCAAAATATTTTTAAAGTTTTTTTTAATTGAAAATAAATTTAACAACAGAAGATTTTGGATTCATTAAAAAAACATTTAATTGTTGATTTCAATTGGAATTAAAATTCCTCATTTTTCCCTGTTTTTATAATTAGGTTAAGCTTTGGAATGGGAAAACTAATTACAAAAAGCGAAAACGCAGACAACTGCTGTCAGCAAATTTTCCAATTAAAATTAAAACCTAAAGCATAAATTATTTAATTTTTTTTTCACTTATAAATAATAAAGTTAAATGATTAGGATATTGGAATGCAATAAAATTATTTTTTTAATCTTCTCTAGCATAGGTGTGGACATAGAAGTTTAAATTAAAATTAAAAATATTTAATATATATATATATATATATTAAATATTTTTAATTTTAATTATATATATATATATATATATATATATATATATATATATATATATATATATATTTCAACATACATGCACAATGAAGGAGATAAATTATTTCTGCCTCAACAGCCAAAAATAATTGCTGTTTCTTGGAATTTAAAAATACTCAAGCAAGAATCTTTTACTGGGAAAAATAATAAAAAACCGTTTGTAATACGTGATCTTAAATTAATTTTTTTCTCATTAGTTTTGTATACTTGTGAAACTCAATATATTTTTAAGTAAAACCTAACGAAGTGTTAGAAAGAAAAATTAAAAATGAAGCCATACTATCTTTAGCTTATTTTTCCTTATCTCAAGACATTTATAAAATTTGACTTGTGGAAATAATTTATGTTTCCACAAAACAGAAAATTATTGTTTTTAGAATTTTCAGACTTTAAAAACTTTATGCGACTTTTTAAGTTTAAGTAGAAAGCAAACTATCTTATAGTTGATACTGTGAAAATCCTATCATAAATTTTAGGAGCATCTGGATATAGTTCATTATATCTCAATCTTTGAAACATCAATTTTGATGTTTAATAAATAATTTCTCTAAATACTTTTTTATGTATAAAAAGATTATTTAAATATAGTTAGTACGACAAATTTTCAAGCAAATTAGGTAAAGGTGACTTTCTTGTAACTTGATTTAATAATTGGGTTCTCACTCTAAGGTTGTTATTTGTATGAAATATAGTAGTTACTTTTTAAAACGATTTCAAGCTATTTCAGATATCCACATCTATGGCTAGAGTCAAATATACAAGCTGTCGAAATGAAAACTTGATAACCTTTGACAAATTCGATCTTTTTTGTTTCGCAAACAGCATTTTATATCTGGATCCATGAAAAGACTTCTTCTGATAAATTTTATGATCATTAAATTTATTAAACCATGTATGCGAATGCTTTTGACCCGCATAGTTGCCTAAGTGCGTTGTAGGCATTTTTATGTACACTGCGTAAGATATCCTTGGGGGAGGAATTTTTCACAGATTTATCAAATAACTGTGCCGCATTGACTCATCACAAAAGAGGAAACCCGGAAAACTGACAATTCGAATTGACAAATATTTATATACAATTTATGCGGAGAGACGTGCGTGTAAAAGCGTACCATCTACCTACCGTTATTCAACGGTGGCTAGAATCAAACCACTGGCTTTTTTCTGTGAAGAGCTTCTTCCAGTCACTAAGCTATGGTGAGCCTTTATATTGCCATTGACACTGCATTATGGACTACCTGATTGTCCAAGACTGTCCTAAGGTATTTATATGTTCATCATGTAATTGCGTTCTGGGAGGACTTTTCATGTATATTGGGCTATATTCGAGAGTCGGAAGTGAGGAAGCCTTAAAAACTCCCAAGCAATTATCATAAATGATGTACAAGCTTAAAGTAGAAGAGTAACATTAATCTTAATTTGCTTAATAGTGGCTGGTATCGAACCTTATGCTTCAAAGATCGCTGCCTTACCCCTGGGCCATGGGGAGCTCGAATGTTCCAAAATTAAGTGTTTTCCGATTTTTATCTTTAATATCCCATTCTAAAGTTCTTATGCCACTTTTAAATACTCGATTACATAGCCATATTTTGTAAACACTGAGACGTAACATAGTAAAATAATTTGAAAAGCAAGATAACTAATTTATACTATTCTATACACACTGAATTTACTTGTAAACGGCATACTTTTAGTATAATGAATAATTTTGTAATTGCTGGTGATAAAATGAACATGATTGTAAATATGATTTTATAGAAAGCAATATTATAAATTGTAAAATTTTAGGGGGTGTTTTATCATATCAACGGAACATAAAGTGAGATTAGATTTTCAAGCAAACCATAATTGAATCAAAATCTTATACAAAATGTTGATAAGGCAGAAATAAAGAACATAATTTTAAATTGAATGAAGACATGCGGCGTGTATGCAGTCTTAATTGACCTTCTAAAATCGAGAAATAATTAACAACTTGCTTACATAAATCTCATATTATGCGTAACAATCGTAAAGAAAATGTGGCATGCTTTAGGTCTTCAATAAGAATAAACTTTTCTCAGCGAATTAATGTATGTTAAATTAAAACTTTATTTGATTGAACAAAAGTAAAAAAAGATGTTTGTTTACACGAAATATTATGCATGTGTAAAATAAAAATTGAGATAGAAGAAGAAATTTATCGTAGAGTAAAATACATCAAAATACCACAGACAAATTGCTACCTTATGAATCCCATTAAAGTTTACCAAAAATAATTCCTTCTATTCATTTTCATTGACAAAGTTTTCCTGAAAAATTTTGAAAACGAGACAAAATTATTTCATTGTAGCGTATTTTAAAAAATATCAGAATTATTGCTTTTGGTAAATTTCTGCTTCTGCTAAAATTACAAGAATATTAAACACTTTAAATTGTTACTTAATTTAATAATTTGAAAGTAATTTATAACATAGATTTCTTATCTTTATGTTTTTAGTATTACTGAATATAAATATATATAAAATAAAAATCTATGATATTTTATAAAATAACAATTCCTAAAATTTAGACGTGAAATAATTACCTTAATTTAAAATTAAGATTTTTCTTTTTCTTAACTATTTAAAAAAGATAAAATATATTTATAGTATGCTCTTAACATACAAAATCCCATGTCAACATTAAATTTTTAATTTAAATTTAACTATTTCATATCTCACCAAAATATTTTTTTAAATCTTGAATATTTGGAAATATTTTAAAATTAATATTCTTTGAAAAACACTTTCGTAATTATAATTGCATTTCTATTGAATTTATTACATGAATAACTTAACAGTTTATTTCTCAGCATCCTGATTGTATGGAGGCCTTGAAAGAAATTTTTTGAGTGGAAAATATATTTGAATTTTCAGTATTGGTTTCAGAAATCAGGTGAAGACCTGTATCAAAATGGAAGTGTTAACAGTCTCTTCATAGATATTTTCATGATTAACTGCAATTCCTGAAAGTAAATTATATATTTCACAAGTAAAATATTGCATGTTTAATGGTTTTTAAAAAAACTTTAAAATTAAAACGTCATAAATAGAATTAAAACATTAAACGTTAGAAAAATGGAAAATTTTGAAAAAATTTATGATTTGGTTATCTGATTATCTTGTCTTCAATATCTTATAAGAAAATTGGACTTCAAATTTTGAGTTACTAAGAAAATAGAAGTATTGTTTGATCTAATTTAAAGAAGTAAAATAAATTCTTTGATTGGGATGAAGAGAAGAATCAAAGAAAGATGATAGATATAATTTAACTCTTGTATATATATATATATATATATATATATATATATATATATATATATATATATATATATATATATATATATATATATATATATATATATATATATATATATATATATATATATATATATATATATATATATATATATATATATATATATATTTATATATATATATATATATATATATATTTATATATATATATATATATATATATATATATATATATATATATATATATATATATATATATATATATATATATATATATATATATTTATTTATATTTATATATATACATATATATATATATATTCTGATATCTCTTTGAATACAGTCATATTTTTATCTAAATTTTCATAATATGTAATTCAAACAAATTTTATGGCTTGGAAATTTTAAAATTTTCAAAAGATTCACAATTGCGGAGAAATTTTATTTTTAAGAAAGGCCTTCATATTACTATCAAGAGAAGTTTTTAAATTTATAGAATGCTGAGGATAGAGTTGTTAGTGTCAATCTATTTCTATAATAAAAAATAAAAAATTTACAGTTTCTCATGAGAACAAGACTTGGTGGGCGTTTCCACGTCAACTCAGCAACGCCCAAAGAAAGAAGAAAATCCAAGAAAAAATTAAAGCAAGACATCACAAATTTACCAGAAGAATTCATGAATTAAAAGAAAGCCTTAAGTTCTTGTGCATTCTTGTTTATTTTTTGTATTTTTTTCATTGAAGAAATTTTTTTATCAAAATTACTCCTACATGAAGGAAAACCATTATTAATCAAATTTTCATATAGTTATTAACTAAATTAAAGACTATAGTTTAGAAGGCTTATTTGAAATTAAATTAAATTTATAACTTTGACCTTTTTAAACTGATAAATGTGATATTTTTTAAAATCATGCTCACTATTTTATTTGAATATATTGACTTTGAATTAATTTAACTCTTTCATATATATTTTACTTCAATAATTACACGGGTATTTAAAAATTATCGAGTTTTAAATTTTGCCAAAATTGAATGCAGAAAAAATGCAAAGCACAGAATATTTAATGAATGCCTATGATCCATACTAATAACCACTTATTTAAAATAAAGTAATAAGTACTTTTGCAATCTCATAATGATTGGGTAATTCAAAAAGTTACCCCAACAGATTATTGTATACTAATGTTACCAATATTAAGTTACAACAATTGACAATTTACAAAGTTGTCAATTCAGCTATATGCAAAACATATCAATGAATTTTTATACGAAATAATTAAAGATCAAGATTCTTTCAGTTGTCAGCTTTTTTTCTTAGTTCTTCAGTACTAAATAAATAAAAAACCTCATTCCGCTTGAAATTTATTTAAGATACAAGATACATTTTTAGATGTATGTACTTATTTTGTATGTTTTTATGTATATGTGCAGTTTATTTCAAGATCAATTGTTTCTGAAATACCTTTCTCAAAGCAGAAATAAATTAATAAACTTCAAAATATTTGGAATTCATAATAAATATTCAATACTTTTTATTACAACTAAACTACTCAAAAGTTACTCCTCAGTTATAAAAAAGTCATATCGCCACCCAATTGTGTTTTGCTTATGAATATTTAAAGAGGAAATTATGCAAATATGAGAGAAAAAAATAGTCTCCCAGAGAACTATTTCCCTCTAGGGTATCAATGGGAAAATACTAAAACAACGCTCTTGTCATTCTTAGAATAAAAAAATACAAAGTTAAATGTAAATCTCCGATTTATTTATGACGTTAATTCATTGAAAACAGGACTTCTTATGAAAAGAAAATTTGGAGTGACATGGTTTGTTTTTGATTCAGTTATGGAAGTGGGGTTTTTACAAGATTCCCTTCCTTTGTTTTCATCTGAAGTATTCCACTGTAATGGGAAATAGGTTAAGTGCTGAATTTTCTACTTTAAGCACTTGAAAGTCACCACTAAGCTCCAAGCATTTAAGTTAATAATAAATTTAGTGTGAGTTAATTGCAGTGCACTTTGTATTAGGATTTCATTTCATACTATTCATAAATTAGTTACAATTTTTTTCAAATAAACGTTAGCGTTCACTTGTGTAGTTACTTAATGTCTAAGCTTAATGAGATCGAGATGACTTTAAATTGAATTTTTTTTCCATGTATAATTATGAATTGAAGTAAATAATTTTTTTTTTTGCTTAAAAAAAGACTTTTGTGAGTTGATATTTTTTCAAGGTCATTCTATTTGCCACATCTTTAATCAAATAATAATTTAATTTTTGAGGTTATGACAGTAGTAATTTTTTAATGCTTGTTAATATCGCAAAAAAGAAACGTATTTTTGTAAAATGTCTTAATAAATTGAATTTATTTCAAGGTTATTTATCTAGTGTCATTTTAAATAATTATATTTGTTGTATTTTACATCTCTGTGAAACTAAAAAATATTTTTAAAATGTCATTTTCTATTTTTAAGTCAATTACACTATTTTAAAACATCAAGTGAATAATTTGAAATGAATTTATTCTTGACTTCATGTTTGAAATGAATCTTAGTCATAAATGTTTTATTGGTTTTTGAAACTCTAATTTTAGAAAGAAAATATTTTTATACTGATAAAATAAAGAAATTTGGTTTAAAATTCTTATTTATAATCATAAAACGTTTACTTAGTTCTTCACATAAACATTCAGATTACTGAATACTTAGTTTTTCACATAAACATTCAGATTACTGAATACTTAGATTTCTCTCTCTCATGAAAGAGTTATCCTAAAATAACTATTAATTCAAAGATTTATGATTTTTTTCAATTTATACTGCTTTTTCAAATGTTCGTGTTGAAGTTGTTTTTTTTTAATATTACATAATTAATAAAAATATCTTAAAATATTCTTTTTTAATAAATATAATTAAATAATAATATTGGGTTAAAATAATTACAGTAGAAAACTTAATGGCTTATAATTAATTGTTTTTTAAAAATTGACGTTTTTAAATCATATATAGCAAATTTTCAAAATTTAATTCATAAAATTTTTATTAATCTCTTAATACTAAGACAAATTCGGCAGCTAATTACAAGATATAAAATGTGTCACTATATTATAGTAAATAAAATGTAAAGAAAACGAAGAAAATCGTTAAAAATGTAGTTACTCAAGGATAAACTATAATTTAACAATAGAATGAACTGAAGAGTTACTGATACTGTAACTTGACCATTTAACAGGTATTCAATAAATGTGAGCAGCATATTTCCTTCAATATATTCTAGATTTAACTTAAAGCCGAAATAATCTATTTTTTGAACATTACACACACGAGTAAAATTTTCAATCATCACATATTGTAATACGTATTATTCCGATGATTTGAAAACATTATTGAAAAATATAAGCGGAAATAAAAGGAAAAATCTTAAATGCAAATATTTTAAACATATAAAAATTCATTCGTATCAGATGAATAAGAAATAAAATTTTAAGAAATTATGCATTGGATGAAGGAAAATAAATAATTTTCTTTCCTTTTTAAATGTATACAATTGCGTTTAGGAAAATAAAAGAAACATTAAAAAATGTTAATTATTTTACTAAATTCTTGAAATAAGTTGTGATGTATGAGATACATTAATAACACACTTTGAAATAAAAGGGAACATTTTTATTTCTAGTTTATGTGGTTACGAATATTTTTATTTTTATCGAAAATGCATATACATGTCACTTATTTTCTATTTACATTTACATGACATATAACTTTTATAAATTTGTAAACAGAAACTATATATTAGCTATTAGTGAATAGTATTACTCTGAAATATATTTTCTTTGTTATTTTACTTCAATTTATATAATTATTCTATATTAACATATTTTGATAGATACAAGGTGAGTATTCCATTTCAATAACACTAATATTTTGCAATTATTTTATTAAGTGAAAGCGGATTATGTTTATATACAGATGAAAAGTTGGAGAAATTGAATGAGAAAGTGGTATTGAAAAAATTGTAGAGTCATATAAATGAAGCAAAAAATATTTCATATTATTCAAGCTTACTTAGAGTTTGAATCTCAAAATAAGTCATTGAAATAACGGAAAGAAATATAAATATTTTATTAATATTTATATATTTTAACATAAAATGTGAATTTTTATTTAATACGAAGTCATATATATATATATATATATATATATATTGAGTAGTTTCATATTCATTTATATTCATTTGGATTACCCTTCTAATATCTTAAATTTATTCAGTAAGTTTTCTGACCACTGATTTTTCGTTTCATTTATTCTGAATCAGAACCTATAAAAATTACTGCGATTCAAATATGTAGTAATAAATCTATTTTAGCTTATTTGCAATTTATTGCTTTTATTAACTTTATAAATTTTTACCTAATATATCAGAAAAGTATTTTTTTACAGGTTATCAAGTTTAATATTTTGAAAACAGTAAAATTAAATATTTTCTACAATAAAATATAAATTTTAGTCCAATGCAGTTGTAAATAAAAACTATGCAAAGTTCCTTAGCTATTTTAGATAGTAAGCAGGTATTCTAAAATATTGAGTAAAAAAAAATTAAGAAATGAATCTTCTTTTGAATTTTAAATTAAATATTTTATCAATTATAAACTTTTTTTTTTTAATAAATATATGAAAATAATTTTTCACCAAATCATTATATATTTTCCCATTTTGACAAAATATTTGAAAATGAAACATTTAAACTTAATGTTACACTAATTTTACTACCATATATAAAAATCAACAATTAAATTTAAATGTTTGAAATATTTTTATAATATTTTATTTCCAGTTTTGTTATGAATAATTTAAATGAATTTCCATTTGAAATATTTTTAAATGAATTTTAACAATTCTACATTGAATAAATCATGAAGAATATATAACACCTGTTTTAACCATACAATTATCCTTTAAATAATAGTTTCATCAAAAAATATTCAATACATAATGGTAATGTTATATTTTAGTAGACAATTAATTAAAACGGTTGAGGTAAGCAAAATTGAATTCACAAAAATTTAGTGTTAATTTTAAGTATCTGAATTTAAATTTTTTGTCAGAGAATCCCCTAAATAGATTACATTTAAAATAGCATTAAGAATACGAATGAGTTTTTTTTTTAGTATTTTATAAAAGAAAACACAATGTACTTACAGAATTGTTGTTTTTGGCCCGATGTCTGGTGGAACTTCTGTTAAGTTCAAGTTGGAACAGTCTACTCTGACAGTGTCAGAATTTCCTGAACAAACACAGTTTTTTGGACATGGTTCATTAGCAAACAGAGTCTCATCTTTGGTTGTACTGGCTGACACAGACCAAAACAGAATAAATTGCAAGACAAAGAAACATTTTTCAAAGTTAGAAGAAAACATTTGCAAAGTAAGTACGTTAAAAAGTAAGGAAAATGTCAATATACTTGAAACTAAACCTTGTAACAGGTTCTTTATCAAATACATCTTTCTTCCAAACTGTCATGGTGCTTATTGTCAGAAATGACGAGTTTCTTCAAAGTTCTCCTTACTCAGTCTTAATTTTCCGTATCATAATCATTTTTACAGTTCTTATTCTTGATTATAAACATAAAAAGGATATTAAGAAAGAATTCTGCAATCAACTTTTTCTATTCATATGTCAATATTTTACCTCAGTTATTTTTTAATGTTCTGTATCAATTTCTTTAAACGTTGGCTTGTACAAAGTCATAAAATATTAAAAAAAATTACAAGTATAAATGTTCTCACTTCTATTACTTAAAACATGCTGAAGATAAGTTTAAATTGTAATCATATATAATGCCAAATATCGGTAATATTAATATCAGCTTTTCGGTTTAACTGTGAACTTTTTCAAAATTTAAGTTGACAGGACGATTTCTCTATCTAATGTAAAATATTTATAAAATCAAAAAAGTTTTCCCTGAAAAAGTTTTATCTCAAAATTGTAGAAAAATCACTGATTCTTATATGTGTAAAAGTCCTTTCTAATTTTTTTTTCAACTAACAATTTAGATAAAAAAGTTTTAAAAAAGAAAATTAAAATCATAAGAAAAAGAATATTTAATCGTTTTATCCCTTTCAAAATGTCATTAAAGTTGTATTTATTTGAGGTGATACCTGCTCTAAAATATACAAATACGGAGGATGAGGATGAAGGTCTGCGTCCTATGGGGAATCAGGAAGTTATTCTTCCAGAGATGATGCTCGCTGTGGGGTATATGCTTCTACTCTAGTTGCTCCACCAATAAGCTCCATCAAAACTCACTCTCTTTTGGCGGCCCAAATTTCGCGCCTCTCGCCAATTAAGCAACTTTTTCACGCCAAGTAAAACTCTTTATGAGTGTTTGCGTTTTTCTCCTGTTTAGTTTTATTCGCTAACCGAACTCGTTTTTGCCGACGAATTTTATCTTCTTATTTCAAGAATTTGAAAAAAGGCCGGTTTCTTGCTCTTAAGACAATTAGTGCTGAATTATTACAAATTGTAATTTTTAAACAACTACACGCGCTCTTTTCTTATATTTTAATGTTTATTCAGTGGGGTTTTTTTTAAGTTTCTCTAAAATTAGAGAAAGTAATTATTAATCAAATTTTGTTTTAAACTTTTTAATTAGCTTTCATTTATTTCGACAAACATTTGCTTATAACGACATGAAATTAAATTTAAAGGGTACTTATTTCAACAAGATTCGACTAAATTTATTCCTATATAATTTATAAGTTTGTCATTAGTTATAAAATTATATAGTTTATATTAGATTGCATATTGTGTATTTTACATAGTTTTTCATTAGTTTCTATTTAAGTAATAATATATATTATTATTATTATGAATAAATAATATATATTTGTTATATTAGTTTTTCTTTAGCCACATTTGTTGAATATTTTTGTAAACCTGAATGTATATCAAAGAAATTATTTTTAATGAAACACTGATATTTAAAATACTCATATAAAAGCAATGTAGATTATATACAATTAAATAAAATACGATTTTTGAAAGTTTTTAATTATAAAAATATTATCGTGATATTAAGACGCTTTTTTGTAATAAAAATTTGAAATAGAATTTAAATACATGGATAATATTTATGACTAAAATCTTTGGTGAATAATATACAAAAGAAATTTGAGTTAAGATATATATTTTGTATTTCTAATATATTTTAAAATTGATTTAACTAAACATAATGAAATCCAAAATTCATAAATTCTTAAACATTACTCTTAGTTCGCTAAGATAAAAAATTATGAAACTTACAGATATGGAGAAGTAATAAATATTATTGTGTGTGTGTGGTCAGATTATATTATTTTTATTTATAAATACATCATAGAAAGTATTTCAGATCTATAAAATTGCAATGAAATATAAATACGACATTGTTTTAATATTATTAGTGAAAATTTTTTATGTTAACTATAATATAAAGTTATCATTTATTTTATTCTCCAACAAAACATTGAACTTTTAAATTATTACTCAGAAGCAAAAACTTGAAATTTCACTTGTAAAATTTAGAAATGCAAAATCCTATTACGTTATTCAGTGACAAAAATTTATTTTACTCAGTATGCATTTATTTCGGAAAGCAAGGAGCAGGTGTGATATAAATATGAAAATGTTTCTGTACTTGTAAATTAACATTATGAGCCTTATAATGATATTTAATTGACAAGCACAAAAAAAAATTTAATATTTTGTCTACAGCTCTAATCTCTGTCCCAGAAGCTGCATCCATTCCATTACTACTTTCGCAAAAAATCAATGATAAAATCATAATGCAAAAGAATAATTTTCAGAATGCCTATTTATCTGAATAATACTCTTTTATTTAAGAAAGAGAGTATACAGGTATATGCCATTATAGGAAGCTGAAATAATATTTTGTAGGTAAATATATATATATAATTAGTTAAAGTATTTCTAGCGTGACGACAGAAACTTTAGAAACATTTTGGTGGAAAATGGATTCGTAGAGGAAAGTTTGTTATTTAGGAAGGAAGTAAGATACACATAATTTATTAAACGTTATACTATGCAGAATTGATTTAGTATCTTGGAGTTTACCAAACATTTACTTATCATGTTTGCTAGAACTTAATTTTCATAACTGCTATTGTTTAGCTTAAGCTATATGTTCGGGTAGAATTAGTCCGCTGTGGTGAAAAAAGTGAATGCAGAACGATAAATAGTAAAAATTCATATTTTAATATCATGATATTAACAATCACAAACATGTTTCTGCTGTGTTTTAGGATATTAGATTTACCGTACTTCCAGGTATCGAGATTATAAGATTAAATATTTATTTGTGATTTAATTTGATTTTCAGAGATATAATATCCTAAAATATGTGCTATTAATTATCGATATTGTAAATATTATGATCATTTAGTGTATGCAAGTTTTTTTTAACTCTACTACTTATGAAACATATATAGCAAATATTATTAGGCTAAATTGAGAGAAATTAAAATATATATATATGTTTTAATGAACAATAGAAAAGTATACTGCACACTCATAAATATTTACCTTAAAAGTTATTAAGATAATGTACTTTGTTTAAGGTATATTTATTGGAAAAAAATGATCTAATAGAACCTTATTTTTGTCTTGCTAATTTCCGAAAATGAAGTTTATTGTTTTGTAATGGTATTATGTTTTAATTATGCAGCTTTTAATACACAGGAGTTTTAATTATATAGTAGTCTGAATACACGTAATGTGTACTTATAGCTTTGCAATAATTCCTGGATTTATTGTGTGCTTTTTGATTTGGAAATAAAACAATATCATGCATAGTTTCAATAGAAGTTGAACTGAGTTATACTAGTTATAAATCCTTTAGCAAAACTAATGATTTTTTAAAAATTATTATATGAATTTTAACTTTTTAACTGATATTCACTCTTTTATCTAACAAATTATTATAAACAAAATACCTTAAAAAAGAAATCCAAACCAATAGCTGAATGGTCCTAGCTATAGTCTTCCTTATTTAGTTGTATGTTCGATATTTAAGATGTTTGCTGTGACTTCGAACGTATTTTGAACCATAAGTCTTGCAATAATTCGTATGCAAAAATGATCTTTGAGACAAAAAAACCGTACCTAAGGAAAAGAAGAATCGTAATTTAAAACCGTAAAAAGTTACGGATTTATTAAGTATGTACTCATTGATATCAAGAGAACAAAGAATAAAAATTTCTAATTATTAAAATAGTCCCAATATAAATTGTTAAAATGTTGGTTTTCTGTAAGATTTCATTATATTTTCACAGCTCAAAGTAATTTGATATGTATTATCTCATATATTCGATAAAGTAGTTATACATTATTGAGTAAGTATCTTATTCATAAATATTTGAATTATAGATACAAAATATTTAATTATTCTCAGAAAAACAGTATTTCAGAAAAAAAAAACAGGGAACATCCTGTTAACTTGAATGGTGTTATGTTCTAAAAAATGTTGTTTATAGTTCTATTTTCAAAAAATATATACAACTAAAGGTTTATGGAAAAGATAAGGATTTATAAGTGTCATTTCATATGTTAGCTTAATCAAGTATGCGTAAATTAAAATGAAAATGGAGCTCACAAACACAATCTCTCAATAGTTTTCTCTGAGTTTCTCATTTCGAAGAGCAAGATAAGAAATTCTGTATCTTATTCAAACTATTTTACCTTATCATAGACATAAGCATACATTTATACTCAAAAAAAAAGAAAAAAATCTGGTAATCCTATATTCTGAAGTTTTTTTTATGATTTTAAGATCACTTTATCCATGAAATTTAAATTAATCCAAATATCCAGGAAATTTAAATTTATCAATAAGTTATCTTGTTTTAAGTTTTTGAAAGTTAAACATTACATAATATATTAAAATATTTTTAATAAATAATTGTTAGGTTAGATTATTGGATTTATTATTATTTATAATTTACAATAGTGAGAATATTCGACACAAATGAGTATGTTAATATATATTAATAAAAAAAATATTACAAATTTTATCAAATCTTAAGCATTCTTATTTGTATTGATAGAATTTATACCAGGTTAATTTTATACCGGGAATTTATACTGGGTTAACAGCTCTTGCCTTCAGTTCAACAGTTCGTGGATTCGAATCCCACCTTGGGCATGGATGTTTGTAGTGGTTCGAAATCCACTTTAAGCCGTAGGCCCCGGTCTAATTAGCCCTCGTGTGCAAAAAGTGACCGTTGAGCGTCAAACAAACCAAACTAAACCTATACTGGGTTACCATAAAGTTGTCAAACTTTATAATATTGGCAAAATTGTACTGCTTTTGAATGGTTTTGGTTTAATTCATGTCCACCACTTTTTATAATTATTTCATTTGCTTAAGAGATCTTAATGCTAGTAAAACAAATAGGTAGTTTTTATTTCCTTATTTGAAATAATATGTCAAACCACAACGATGGCAAATAATTGCTTTATTTGAGGCTGAATTGAAGCAAGTTCAGATTGCCAGAAAGCTGAATTTTCATAGATAAACGGTATCACGTACTATAAAACGTTTGTTAGAGCTTGGCCATGATGGATATAGACTTCGAAAACAAAACAAAAAAATAAAACTCTGAATACAAATGAAATTCGTAAAATTATCAAGAAACGAATCAACTTAAATCAAAGAAACTCAATGAGAAAAATAGCTAAAGAAATAGGGGTTAATAGAGAATCAGTTAGACAAATAGCAAACGAAGAACTTGGACTTAAGTCATATAAACTTTGAAAAGTACAGAAACTAAATGAGCAAAATAAGCGTACATGGTTGCAAAGATATCGAGATCTCCTTCAAAAGTCCGTTAAAGGAGCTTGGAAGCATTTCATCTTCACGGACGAAAAACTTTTCACAATTGAACAATCCTATAAATCGAGAAAATGACTGTTACTGGTCAACGCATTGACTGGGATCGTCCTGAAACTACCACAAGAGTAGAGTCAGCAAAAGCCACAGTCAATAACTGTTTGGGGAGGCATTTGTGAATCTGGGAAAACTTCTTTGGTTTTCATAGATCAAGGGGTCAAAATAAACAATATCATGTACTGCAATGAGATTTTGCAGTCGGTTTTACTTCTTTAGACCCAACAACATTTTAAAAATAGCATCTGGACACTTGAACAAGATTCTACCTCTTCTCATAGAGCAAAATTAACGCAAGACTGGTGTCAAGCAAATCTTCCAGATTTCATATTTGTGGGAATATGGCCCTTATTCACCTGACTTAAACCCAATGGACTATAGTATTTGGTCTATTCAGTAATCAAGAGTATGCTCTAAGCCACATCGAAGTTTGGAGTACCTAAGGCCTCTTTCACACTAGACGATTTTTATCGTACGATAAAAAGTCGTCCAATATTTTATTGCGAGAAGTTATTAAAAACCACACACAATAGACTAGTCCCCGATAGAGTATCGTCTCTCAGTGTGAAAAAGAGCAGTTTACAGTGTGGTTTCTTAATAACTTCTTACGATAAAATACCGGATGACTTTTTATCGTACAATAAAAGTCGTCTAGTGTGAAAGAGGCCTAAAGGCTACTGTAAAGAAGGAATGGGCTAATTTAACGCCTGGTGAACCACGGCCCATTGCAGAAAATTTTACGCAACATTTAAGGTTCTGTATCGATACCCAAGGGGGCCATTTTGAAAATACTTAAATATGTTGTAGATAACTAACAAATGACTTAAGTAAAAAGTTATGTTTTTGAAAATAAATTCCATGCTTTTAGATTAATACAATATTTTTTGTCAAGAGAATAAAGTTGTCACCATGTATTTATTTTGAGCTATCAAAGTTGCTCTTATTTAAGTTTTTTTAAAAATAATAATAGAAAAATGACATTTGTTTATTTCTTATAAGAAAGTAATCACCGTGGTAAAATATGATTGGAAGTTAACAGTTCACTGGAAAAACTATTTCGACGCTCGATCACTTAACTATTCTCTTCTAAGCCAAAATAAAAATAAAAAGAAAAGATATACTATACACTTGAAAATGGCTATGTACTTTTAAATGACTAATCACAGTCATTTACGCTTATACTGCTGATGTATGAATAAGAACGCTCTGGCCAATTTTTGTTCTCTATTGGATTCGAATTCTGCATATCATGCTTAAGAAATTATTCGCGAAGTACTCCATCATCCTTGAGGCTTCCTCCAAATTGATTGATAATTCGTAGCCTTGAATATTGAATAAGTTCTGGTGAATTATTTCTTCTTCACGATGCAATTATTATTTTCTAATGATAGATTTCTAACAGAGAGAGTTAGCTTTTCGTCCGACGAAATACTCAACTTCTAGATTTGAAACTCTAAGTGGGGTTCAACAACCATTTCTTTTCTTTAGTTCTCTGAACTTCTTATCAATTTGAAGACGAAGATTCCCTGGCTATGTCAAGAAAATTAGAATGTGCCAAAATTTTCCTCTTCAACAGTGGTCCTATTTATTAAAAAAATTCATTTTTGAAAAAAAAATATAAGTGGTTTTAATGAAAAATAAGAACACACACATTTTATATCTTTTTATATGGGTGAAAATTAGATGCTTTTTAATACTTTCAATTGTGTAATTTTATTATTTAAATACAAAATTTCATTTATTTATAAAATTATTATAATTTGCTACTCAATGTTAATTAATAATTATTATAGTTGCCTTTTGGTGTTTCGTTTTGTTAATATTTATTCTCACTTTAACAAATTAAAATTATCATAATATATAAAAGAAACTCGTGTGTTAAAATTTATCTGTGCAGTATACTAAAAATGAATATAAAAAAAAATCCTATAGCTTAAAAAAGTAATTCTGTGAAAGAGTTTCAGAGATATATTAAAATGTAATTGTGAAATAATGTGGTGTTAACTCTTCTAGAAATGACATAAATTTTAAATAATATAAATGCTGTTTTCAAGCGAAAGTTGTAGAAAGTTGACGCAAAATTCGCAGTTATTAATGCCTACATTTTGGTAGAAAAAATTATGGACGAAGTTAGAAAAAACTGATATGAAGATAAGTCTTATCAAAATTTTTAATGATTAATTAAAATATATTCATTTCGTATTGTGAGTTTTGAAATTTATAAAATAATACATGGGGATGGCTAATAAATATACGTCCGAAACCATTTCTGGAGAAGTAAAGTATATTAAGAATAAAGTTTTGCCATAAATGAGTGGAATGAATTTGATATTAAACTTCCACGAAGCTAATTAACTTATTAAAAAAAATTTCTGATAAACCGCCGGATTTTTAATGAAGTTCTTTCCTTCATAAACGAAGAAGATAGACGTTCACTGAAAACACTTCGTTTCTGTGTTGTAGTAGTTGATTGATTTTCGATTTGGGGCGATTAATGACTATTTTAGACGTTAGCTCGAGGGAGACGACTTTTCGTGGGCAATTAAACCCTAACTTTTCAACGTGAGTAAAATTCCGAAATCACTCGACGCCATTTGCATAGGGTGTGGGGATACCTATGACTAGTGTCGATGTGCTCCTGGGAGCTGGACAGGGGCACGTGTTCGGAAAATATCATCGAGTCGAACAAAGAGGAAGGTCTACCAACATCTATTACACGTAAACTTTTCATCGAATTCATCACATGTTCATTAAATTGTTTCCGCATATTTCATTCCAGTTTTCCTTTTCTGTAGAAAAATGTGATTCCTTTTTGTTTTATTGCAGAGGAAGCGATAGATTGGTGTGCGCGTGTTTTTTGACAACCGTCGAGTCGAGTGGAATATTTGATGCATGTTTACAAAGCGGGTGTGGAAATGTGTGTGGTTATGAAAAATTAAAAACAAAGTGTTTCTTAAAAATGAATTCAAAGTTAAAGCAATTCATTATGTTATATATGTTTGGCATTTTAATCTAAAGAGCTGTAATTAATCGCAAAAGGCGTTTACGTAACAAACAAATAAGTTCCGAGTAAGAGTTATTAATTTTCACTATTCTTTATAATTTATCCAGTTATTTTTTAATGTTATTTTGCGGAATTAAGTTTGGAATATAAGATTTATTATATTAAATATAATTAAAATATAAGATAATTAGTGATATATGTGAATGTGATTGAAATTTTTGAAGAAATAAATGATTGAGCAGAAATAATTTTATTTTTTCCAGTCATATTAAATGAGATTTAAAAAAGAAACCAATGGATGATACTATAAAAATAACTCTCACTAACTTATTATATAAAAAAAAGTTAGAGATGGAAATGCATCTATGATACTTTTACTGTACACCTTCTGAACTCCTTCTTCAGTTAAAATTAAAAATGTGATAGATATAAATTCTTCATTAAAAATTAAAAACACTTGGCTTTGATAAAGTAGCAATATACGAGTATAAGGTTGAAAAACTGATATATATAAAGTAAATATAACATGAAAAGTATTGTAAAAGTATGAAAAGTATTCTGCAAGTTTATTTTACACAGAATTCAATAAATTGCCTTCTCATGAAAAGTAGGGTCATAAGAATAAATGTAAGAATCCTGATATCCTTATTATTTTACTCATAACATAATATTATAACTGTAAAATGCCTTTAAAAATTTATATCCCACATTCACACACAATAATCTAAATATTTTTCTTGGATAACGTGTTTTCTCTATTATTTTACTTTTATCATACCATAACATTTAAATAGAAAAACAAAAGAATCAGGATATCTTTAATGAACAAATTATTTTTTAAAGACATTTCTCCGGAACTGAATAAAACGTCGGAGTTTTCTCTCCCTAGGGACGCGTGAAGGCGTACTTGGGCACATGATTGAGGGATGGTCTATGCTACATCTCCATTTATTGGCACATTAATCTTCATATCATTCAAAATAGAGCTCTGAATGGTAAGCGATATAGGAATGAAACTCTCATACATGCGGTATTCCTCACGCCTTCGCAATTGAAGACGACTTCATGTTAATAGACGAAAATTGCAAGCCACGTCGTGCTAACTAGGTAAATGATTTCCTCTTGGAGGAGGAAATCAAACGAATGGAATGGCCAGCAATTTTTCTAGTAATGAACTCAACAGAGCATGTATGGGGCATTCTTGGCTGATAAGTTCCTTGAAACATCTACCACTCCCACAAACTCTTCAAGAACTGGAAAGAGTTCTTCTGGAGGAGTATTACAGAATGTCTCAGCTCTTCACAAATGGTCTCAATGACTCGATATCTCAAAGGAATTCTACGTTACTGGTCATCTGGGGGAACTATAACTCCTGATAAAAACGATTTTCTTTTAAATAAACACTTTTTTTCTATCTCCTAAACTCAAATTCTATTTTTTACTTTTGTTCCCAAATACCTAATAAAATAATTTTTTTCTGACAAACAAATGTCATTTTTATCCCATATAAACTACTATGTCTGTCATTAATGTATCATTCGAAAAAACAATTTTTCGGGTACAAGATCAACATTCAATATTTTTTAACTGTTTTGAGAGTGTAAAATAAGATCCATCTTTAATTTTTATACGTTAAATTAATAATATAGTAATTGATCATATTATGAATTAAAATATGGGATTTTATTCATATCAAATGTTTTTCACTTATAGAGTACATATATGTGTGTATATATGCATACATGTATTATATTTCTACATTTCTGAAAGTTTTTGATTTTAAAACATAGCATTAGTCATGTGTGTGTTATGTTATAAAACACGCGTTAACATACTAAAAATATGGACTTAGGTCAATATCCAATTAATCAAAGTTTATAATGAAATATTGCTGTTATGAAATTATAATAACACAGTTTGAGTAAAAACTTTAAGGCCAGTCGATATTTTTGAGAAAATAGAAACATTTAAAGTGAGGAATTAAAATACTATTTATGTGTGTGTGTTTGATAATTATATATTAAGCTTAGATAAAAGTAAAAAAAGTAGAAAAATTAATTTGTAAATATTTTATTGTTAGAAAATATTACAAAACATACAGATGAATATTTGAGCCTGAGTAAAAACTTTAAGACCAACATAGAAAATAACATATAAGAAAAAAATTACAAATTCTTAGAAGGGTGCGTAGAAGCCATTTCTACAAATTACTTCAAATATTTTTGTTTTCATGGATGAAACTAGTTTTTGACAAAGGGTTGGTTCGGTTTTATACCATTCATCTTCGATAGTAGATTTCAGCTCTGTTGTTGATGTAAAATGTCTCCCATTTGCATAAACTCTTCTTGCTAAATCACCTCAAATGTTCTCGATTGGTTTGAGGTCAGGTGATCTAGCTAGCCATTTCACAATTTCAACATTGTTGACTTGGAACCAATTTTCTGCGCTTTACTCGAATGGATCGATGCATTGTCTTGCTCATATTTCCAATTTTCTTTAGCAAGACATTCAGCATTTGTGCAAAAGATTATTTGTTAGTACATTTTGGTATCCTTGTGAATTCATTCTAACTGAAACAAATGCAATTTAGTCCCCACCACTTTAAGCAGATGGTAGACCCTCCACCAAATTGGCGCTTGGAGAATATTTCTTTTTCATTTCTTATAACATGCCAGTAGAAACTCTAGCCATCTGGTGCATCCAAATTCCATTTTTTGGTCAGAAAAAATAATTTCTATCCATTGGTTGTTCCAGGTCATGACTTTCTGACCCAAGTTCAAACGCTCTATTTTGTGCTTCTGAAGTAACTGAGGTTTAGTCAATTTTGCTGCATAAGTCTACCTTCCAGACCTTCTAATTGTGTTTTATATCGTTTCTTGACAAACTTTTAAACCTGTCGTCGGAATCAGCTTTCTGGTTGAGTATTTTCCAATAGATGCAAGTTTGCAAAATCTTCTTTCAGCACGCGAGGACAAAGCTGCAGGTCTACCCCCAATATTCTTTTTACCATAATTTTCTTTCAATTTTAAAAAATTGTTGACTATGGTCTTTGATCTTCCTATCTTTATCGTAATGGAATGACTACTCATTCCTGTTGAAGACAAAGCTTCGATCTATCCTCTTTCACGATTAGTTAACTTCTTATCCCCTTCCCTTCGCCATCTTAACAAAGATCACCAATACTTCGATTAAATGTAGGACAAATATGAAAGTTGCAGCGTTGTCACAAGTTAGTAGTTGCAATAGTAATTACACGATTATATTATATTTATTTTTAAAAAAATGACTGGTGGCCTTAAAGTTTTTACTCAGGCAGAAATACTAACTTTGTAAATAACCACATGTTTTTTTCATAATTATGTTTTTACAAATTAAGTTTATAACATTTATTTCTTATCAATGAACTTTAATAATTAATATTATTTGAGTCCCTTTTATTTCATTTCACATTTTTTCAAAACTTTTTACTGGCCTTAAAATTTTTACTCAGGCTGTAGGTGCTCTTTAATGAAGTAACATTTCATCTTTACTTACTTAAACACTTAAATTTACTTAATGAAAATATGTTACTCACAAAATTATTTTTAATTTAAAGATATTCTAATTTTTGGCACATTTATTTCAAACTTACTCACTAAACATCTCAGTATTTGGTAATATTATAGGCAAATTGCTAATGGAATATTTATTGAAAGGAATAAAAGATTTAACTGAATAGGAAGAGAATGGTTCGCAACATAAAATGTTAGATTTAGCAAATCTCTGAAATTTAACTATTAAAATTCAAAATAATATAAAAAAAATCCCTATCCTCTGTAAAACATATTGGCAATCAGTGACGGAAAAAATAATAGAGATATTATTGAAGCTCTTTCATCGTCATCATATATATATATATATAACTGCATTGTATGAGAATTGTAATAGGGAAAACAAAAAATTACTTATAACATATTATTAGCTTTACTGTAAATACTTTTTCTTTCTTTTCTTCATACTTTTGAGGTCTTAAAATTTTATGAAGGAATAGTAATAATGAATAAAAAAAATATACTTTTATTATAGAGGGAAATTGAGAAAATTCAAAAGTGAATATATACTTTCAGTTCCTGCTCTTCTAATATTTCACAAAGTATAAGCTCTGTGATCGATGTATAACCAACATTTTTAAAGAAACTGGATAAAAGAGCTGACACATCTAACTTTCAATAAAACCTTACCAAGTGTCTTCATAGTTACCATTCTCAGATCGTTTCACCACTGTCAGAAATTTCTTTCGCCCCAGAACGACTCTGTAATATATGCATATCTGGCATTTTATTCGCTTCCAAGCCCGTGAAATTTATGACTTTCTTGAAGAATTTATTGCCCTCATAACCGTCCCGTAGTCTAGCACTCGATGCAGAGATCTTGGAAAATTCTTCTCTCATCTATTTCTCCTTTATGTTACCCAAAGATCTTTCTGAAAGACAGTTTTGACATTTAATTAAAAATCTGATATACTGAAAGTTACATAATATTTCTTCGATAGAAAATTTTTTTGTTTCTATAATAAATAGCAGAACATCCTATAAAAATGCTGATGTATCTAGATAAATCTAAGAAATAATTGCATTTTATTTTAAGTGAAACATTTTTCGCCGGCTTCTTTCTCTCCATAGTGAGCATTCAATTCTTTTATTGGTATATTTAGTTTATAAATTTGTAGTACAAATTAACAGAAACTCAAACATTTTGCTTACAAATAAACACTTAAATATATTATTTTTAAATATGCGTTAATTTTATTTGAAATATGTATTAAATTTATTTCTAAGAAATGTTTATTTTAAACTATTGAGCCTGAATATAACTATTTTTCTTATTTAAGTATTTATATTTAAAATTCTTGTTAACAGTAGTTCAGAAAAAATGGCGATAGTTTAACTCTGTGACGGTTGATTACAATATAAAACCAAGTCCAAAAGCTGTAAGATTTCAGTGCAAAGAAAGGTTATGCGCAAATTTTATTAATGCAGTTTTTTGTTTGTTTGACATTAAGTAATTTTTTGTTAATAATTATTATGTATTTTCATCTTTTAACCAGTATAAAAATTCAGCAATATTTCCTTCTTTTTATTTAGTTCGTTGCTTTACTCCATGACAAAATAAATTTGTTGCTTTTCGGGAGCATTTCACATCAATCAACATAATATTTGTCAATTATATTGCATTTCATTGCTTTATGCTTGAATTTTGGAAGTGAGACCATTTCATCATTTTTAATTTAATTCAAATTAAAATATCATGGAGGTGGAAATAAAAGCATGTAAAGTTTTACTTAGTTTAATTTCCTCTTCAAGTTCAGTAAATTTTTCCATGAACTTTTTGAACTTTGCTACTTTTTTTCTTGCATGTAAATTATATTTGTTAACTGACAAAAGCTTAGAGTACATATTAAGGTATAAAATATATTAAAAAATTCATCCATATTTTCTAGTTTTATAAAAAATTTATCAGAAAGAACAATAAAAATTTTCTTTCACATAATTTATAAAAAAAATCTAAATTGAGATTGACACATTAGTTACATTTTATATTAAACTATAATTTTTTATTAAATTTTAAACTTGCTAAAAATCTTTGGTATTTGCTAGAAAACATTGAATTACACTAGTAACTATCAATAGTAAGAAGCTATAATTCTAAGGACTGAAATTTAGCAATAATATATGCAAAGCAAAAAAATAATAATTGAAATTATTCTTTAAGATTATCATCATAAGTCACAAAATGATATTTATTAAATTAAAAAAGTGTTAAGCGTTTAATTGATTTCACAAACATGAACACATGAATTCATATATATATATATATATATATATATATATATATATATATATATATATATATATATATATATATATATATATATATATATATATATATATATATATATATATATATATATATATATATATATATATATATATAAGCGACAATAATTCTATACATCTTGCCTTATAAAATAGTAACTGTTCTGACAAATTTATAGAAAATAAAAACGCTGCAAATTAAATTTGCTATCTTTGGAAGATGTCATTTTTCTAATTTGAAACGTAATTGATAAATAAAACATTAGTTATAGAAATAAATTATTTACAATTTTGAGAGAGTAATAGAGATGAGAAAAAGATAAGTAAATGGCAAAAGAATGAGGAAGAAAGAGAAAGAGCATCTTATATTTCCGCATTTTATACATAAAGTACACAAATTTATGTATTTGGCAACAGTTTAAACATTTGTTTAAAAGAGCTAATTTTTTCAGTAAATAACACATCAAGCCAAATGCGCTTTCATTCCTCATTATAATTAAATTGTCTATTGTTTAACTTCATTATGTATTTATGAAGATATTTTGAATTCTTTACACAATTCTTATATAATGTGGATAAAGAATGAAATGACGCTATTATCATTTCTTTAAACACCACTAATTGATATTCATTATTTGAATATGCATCTGCATTAAATACTTAATGAAATAATGTATACTAATGTAGAGTTTTAATTTAGTTTACATAGTTTAGTACAAATAATTGGATTTCAGCTTCCTTTAATTAATTTTTATGAAAGTTGATAGATTTGGAGCTTGCGTGAATCTAGTTGAATAATGACACCAAATAATTAAAATCATAGTTAAGTATGATTAAAGCATGTAATTCTCTTTCTTTTAAACTAGATAAAATGTTTTATTATTTTCATTTCTTTTATATTTGTCTAAAGTAATTATAACTTAGCTCTTTCATGTTTGGTACGATGCTTTTTAATTTGTTGTTTATTTTGTTTGTAGTAGTTAAAGTATCCCATATTTTTGAGAGCTGTGCGTTTCTGACTGCCTGTTTCAACTGAATAAACTCGTTAAACACAGCAATTTTGAACCACAGTCAAATCATTAAGTCAACATCTGAGCTGGCAACTTCCTTTCCACACCTTACACACCAATGGAAAGACATTGTTGCTACAACATATTTTATGTACCCCAGTCGATATTAGTGTGCACGACGGACCTTCGTTCGCTCATAAGAACGATACCTTTCATAGATCATACCGCGATTATATATAGATTCTATAGATCATACCGCGTCCTTGATGTACGTAATTGTATTGGTAAAAAGTAGTAAAACTATACTAATGCCATATTTTTAATCCATTATATTTTTCATCTTTAATAACGATTTCCTTATATATTCATTCATTTTCTTATGTATTTATAGGGTGTTATATATTTAGCGTATGTATCTTATGCGTTTGCAAAATTTTCTGATTAATTGAAATCAAATAAGAAATTTTGAAGAAACCTCCTTCGGATTTTATTCCATACATTTTTGGTTTTACTGTTTTGGCAAAATCAATTTTTTTTCACTATCGAATTGATGTTCCAAAAGTTAAAATATTGTGAATATGCTTTTTTTAGTTTAAAGATTGTATGATATGTTTTAAAAATACATTCTTCTTTAGAAACTATTTTCAAACTATTTATAGAAAATTCAGTGTAGTATATCTACGAAAATATTTAAAAAAATAGAGTTGAGCTGTATTTGAAATTCTTTATTGAATTTGTTACGGTACAATTTCTTTAAATAATGTAATAATACTTGTATAAACTTTCTCAAGGAAAATATTGTTTTTGCATTTGTAAAACATAAAGTTTTTTAGGATGTAAATCATTGTTTCATTTCACAGACATACAATGCTATATTTCTAGCGAAACGAATGAAAGTGTATTTTATAATATATATATATATATATATATATATATATATATATATATATATATATATATATATATATATATATATATATATATATATATAACATTATAACATTTGATTCTTTATTATTGAGATATTTATAAAATTTAGAAGAATAATTATTATGAAAAATAAATATAGTATATTCTTAAATCATTCTTGCATATGAGAAAGAAGTGACTTCTCTGATGTAAGCAATCATTTGAAACGCTAATATTCCAATTACACTATTTTGGGAAATTAATTGTAATCCTAGTTAAGAAGAAAACCACGAGAAACTTAAGGCCGGGCTTATTAATATATGATGTATTCTATACACCCCAATATATAGAATTCTATCTTTAGCTTTCCAAATTAGGGGGTTTCCTAAGAAGCTGTACTAACATATAAGATTCCCAAGCACAATCTATTGATAACCACATAATCAACATCATTTGTTGAGGTACAAGACTCTAAAAAGACATAGGGTATATTCCTCCACAAGATTCGCAAGCATTCATGATAAGTTTCCGTTTTCACTGGAAACCAATATCAAGGACACATGCGTGTCAGGCATGAATCAATCTAATAATATATTATTGTATTCATATATGTCTCAGCAAAATGAATGAATGATAATAAGTGTATATGAGATTATTTTCATATGTGACAAAACGTCTTGCGAGGCAGTTTCAGCGAATAGGTTCAAATACATTTTTGGGATGTTGGTTGTGGGCTATTGAATCGTGGCTATTCGAGTAGATTCTTAGATGAGGTACACATTAATGGTATAAACATAGATTCATGACTATATTTTTCGCTATAAATATCGAATATAGTTTAATATACCTATTATTCAACTCAGATTGTTATTGCATAGAATTTTTGTTACACTATTAATAACTTTTCACGATGACATGCGGGAATTTTTCGTATCACGCCCAGCTATAAAATCTGTTATATTAAAACAATTGGCTTATTTCATAGTGACATTAATCTCTTCAGTTTTATTATCACATGAATTTGATGTATCTAAATTAATATATTATCAACGTAATGCATTTCATTATGTGAAAACACAATGATACAGTCCTTAAATGATTGTTTTATGGCAGTTTAATATTCTAGATATTAATATAAGGTAAAGTAATTTGAAGATTGTATACGCGGCTATATGAACTATTTGCTTGATTTATAAAAGTCTTTCACAAAATATTTCATAAGCTTATGAGAAAAATCCTTTTAATTGTTAAATACTTATCTATTTTAATTAAAAACAAGCAAACACAATAAGCGTTTGACTTCTATTAACTAATTTTACTTAAAATAAAAAATATATATAATTCATATTATTTTTGTATCCATAAAATTTCTTAAAATTCATGGAAATTCTCTTATATACTACTGTTATACGACTGGCAGTATTGTGTTATAAATTCCACATAATAATATATACTGAATACTCACATTATAGTAAGAAGAGCGTATTATATTTTCAGGAAATTTAGAAGTACAAATCCTGAAAAATCAGCACAAGAATTAGTCATCTTTTGCAGTATTAACTATCCGCGTGGATAAAGAGTTGAAAAGAAATAAGAGTAAAGATGCAGTAGTGCTTTCAACTACAATAATACTATACAGTTCCTCTGCAACAGTGATTGGATACTGATGCAGTGGTCATGCATTATCCTGTTGGAATACGACTGCTGGTAAAAGTTGAAGTTATGGCCGGACTCTCCAATACTTTAGACACGCAGCACTGGCTGTGGCTGTTCAGTGTATAGGCAAGGATTTCTTGCCAATCACTGAAAAGTAGCCGATAAAGCATCCTAAACAATACAGCAGATCTGCGTCAAAGAAATTAAGGTCAATATGGGTCATAGATCATTATGTTGAATCATAACTTTATGAAAGCTTTATGTGTCTGATCACTTAAGAAGTAAACGATACGTCCAATGGGATTCATACCATTACTCAAAGTGATGGTAGTTCTGGGAGGTGGTTCATGGAATTGCATGATCTTCATGAACCTGTCGATTTCATAATTTGCTTGCACATAAGAGACACCTCAATCTACGCGAGTAGTAGTAGTGCTGTAGAGTAAACTGCAATACCAGCAGGAAGCATTTCTATCTCGACTATAATAGGTGTTCGGTATTTTTATTTTTCACTGGAAGAAAGTAGAGATTTTCGCAAGCGTAAGCAATATTCAAATGTTACTGAAATACTTGTAAAGTCATTTATTTTATACATATTGTAGATGTCACTGCTATCTTCCTTTTAAAATCATTGCATTAAAAAAAGCTTGCATCTTACAACATATTCTTTTTTTCCTGAAATTCTCAAGTGAATAACATGCTACTTTCCTTTTCTAATGTAACAACTTTAGTAATAAGTAAGAAAATTTTCAAATTCAGTATTTTTTATAATCTTATATTATTTTCATTTTGAATCAGAACATAGTAAATAACATTGATTAAGGGCAAGTAATTCATGTTGCTTATTATTTGATTCTGAAAGTAATGATATCATCTAAGGACATTATTAATTAACATCATTAATGACTTTCGTTTTATGCTAACAGGAAATAACATTTTTATAGAAAGATATTTCTTTATTAAAAGAAGCAATATTCTGTCGAAATATCATACACTTTGTTACTTGAATCTGTGTAACATTAAATGTTTTATTGAAGGAGATTAAACCTAGAAATTTGCTCATAAATTCTCAGAAAAAATGTATATGGTGAGCCAATTTTTTCTTCTTGGGAAGTCGAAGGGAATAAATTTATTTTGAGTTATGCAGAGATATTGTTGTCGTATACTATTAGCAACAAAAACTACCGTATTAATAGAAAAAAATACTTATATTCTTATTAAGTATATTTCTTTCAATTGAATTAAGAATTATTTTTAAAAAAATAAATTTCAAAAAATTTTTTTGGTATAAATTAATTGATAAAATGATTCTTAAGTTAATTTTATGGCTTATAAAAGATTAATTGAATTAATTATTTAACTAAAAATATATAATGATCATCTTATCAATCATTAAATCAACAATGAATTTATTTAATGATTGAAAAAATTTATTGTTAGACAAATTTTATTACGGGGAGAGCTTGTTGGTTAATTAAATATATTATTTAATTTTTAATAAGTTCTGAGCAATTGAAATATGACCTTTCAAAATTATCTTTAAAACATAAGTCATATATATATATATATATATAATTACACACTTTAAGCAAAAGCGAATTCTACTACTCACACTGAAATTTCTGTAGTATATGTAGCTTAACAGTATTTTCAAGAAATTTTATATTATTTAGAGCTTATATATATATATATTATATATATATTGAGTATTATAGATGGATAAACGGTGTTTTTTGTATGATGTGAAAGACTTAGTAAATTTTTTTTTATTTTCATGCAGTTATAAAAGCAACATTATATTTCTATACTTATTTCATTTATGTTTAAGCAATGTTCTGAAATTTAGATAATAAATTTAAAGTATTTAAAAAATTTGAAACCTTCGGGATTTGAAATTTATACAGAAATTAGAAATTGGATTCTATTATTGCGTATGAAACTATTTTTTCTAAAGTACGAGCACTAGTATCATTGCCCAGTCAAACGCTTGAAGAGTAATTAGCATCCCTAACATCGACGCAGTAGGTCCAGGGTTCAATCATGTCTAGGACATGGATATTCCTTTCCCTCTTTGTGTATGTGGTTCTTTATCCATTCACTTTCGGAAAGAAGAGGGCACATATAAGATGCTATCATATTCACCCTTTGTAGATCTGAATAGGTATATCCTAAGTCCAAGAATTAGAAAAAAGCATCATTGCCAATTAAAACAACTATTATTTATATTATTAATATCGTGATTTTCCATTTCTTATCCAGTAATTTCAAAGAAGGGTTTCAGCTTATTTTTAGCTTGTAATTCGCTATTGTGTTATAGAGTTTTAATAATACAATTACGTTACATATATTTTTTGTTGTAAGAAGTTATTTTTTATTTTAAAAATTTCAACGCATTTTGACGCATTATTGTTAGAGAGCTAATCATGTTTATTTACGCTTGAGTCATGTCTCAATAAATTAAAGAAATAAATTTAAAAATTTTTGATTTTGAATTACTGTATTAAAATCCCATTACTTTATACTGGTGTAAAAAATATTATAAATATATATAAGTGTGTGTTACCGTGAAAGAACGAAATTGGAGAATGTTGACATTCACCAAACACGTTGGTGAAAGATATATATATATATATATATATATATATATATATATATATATATATATATATATATATATATATATATATATATATATATATATATATATATATATATATATATATATATATATATATATATATATATATATATATATATATTATCAAGAAAAATACCTTTAAATACAGAATGAAGTGGTTTCTCCTTAATCTAAGTGCAACACATCTTTGAGTTACAGATGATTATAAAACGTTTTGAGGTTTTAAAAATTAGTGATGAAGAGAAATTAATTGCACCATTAAAACGAGGCGAAACAAGAATACAGTATTATGCTACCATTTGTCACCCATAAGGAATTGTTCTGAATACTTTATGAAATATCACACCTAATTGGCCAAGGAGTAAGAACACATTTACTTAAAGAATTAGAAGTTAAATACAAAAATATTACCTATGAAACTGTAATGCTGTATTTAAAATTTTACAAACTGTGTCAAATAAAACACAGTGAACCTGAAAAAGGTATTGTTGCGACATCAATGGCCATTTCTGAGTTAAATTTAAGATGACAAGTTGATCTGATAAATCTGTAGTCAAACAGATGACAAATATAAGTTCAAAATAGTGTACCAAGATTATTTAGCTAAGTTTCTTCAGCTACGACCTTTGAAAATAAAAGGCCTGAAGACGTAGCGTATCTATCACTTTATTCCAATAGTTTTAACATTTGGTGTTCTAGTAATATTGCAATCAGATAATAGTAGAAAATCCAGTAATCAAGTCTATGCAAAATATTCACTATGTGGAAATAATTTAAGATATGTAGTTCATGGAAAGTCTAGTCACGGTTAAACGCAAGGCTCAATTTAGAGAACCAACAGGATATACAGTTCAGGATAACTGAATAGATGAACGATAAAAAGCAAATAAATGGTGAGATAGTTTACCTTTATTAGTTGTAAGTTTACCAAGAATACTACATACATACCACGAAGGAGTACGGCAAAGTCATTATGAAGCCATGTTTAGGGTTAAAGCATAGTATCATTTTATTATATTATATTTTTTTTCTAATGAACAAATCGCAAATATTGAAACGGAATAACAATTCGAAGAAATTGCCAATACTTTTGAAATCAAAGAACAGTTTGAAGAAACTTTTAATACTCCAAAAAAATTTGTGCAGTAGTCATACCAAAAGCTACATTAGAAAGAAAAATATTGAAGAGAACCTTTAATTTACCATGTATTCACATCCAGTTCTAATTGAAAAATACGATTTAATTTCTATGATAAGAGTGGTTGAGAAAGGAAATCTTCTACTATATAATTGTATTTTATAGTAGAAGATTAAGTAAGTAAAAAAAAATGTTATGAACCTTTTAAAATCAATTTCCTCCTGCTCAAATTGGTGTTACTGCACAAATGGAAGTTTTGAAGATTACCATAGTTGCACATATGGCCAAAATGTGTGTGTTAATGGTTGTTGTTGGAATAGAAGACTCTGATTTCTATAAACTGGCAAGTAAAAATGGCGCAATCAAGCAGCTTTACACACGTAATCAGTTCTGAATGTATAAAGAAAATTTTCTTTCCATAGATGAGATTTCTTCTCAAGAAATGCCACTCAGAGAAGTTGCTGCAGCTAAGTCAAAAAACGAAGGACAAGGATGTGTACATTGTCATTGAAAGAAGATGCATTCCACAAATAAAGGCAGTTACAAAAGCAAAGGACTTTCGCAATTCGAACATTCATAATAGCTTAAGTTATTGAAATTTGAATCCCATAATTAAGTATTTTATTATTATTATTTTCTTTTCTCATTTAGAGTGTACGGTTTGTTTTAAGTTCATGGTCACTTCTCTCAGAAAGAGAAACTAAAAAGTAATATAAAAATATATATTCTATTGTAAAATATAATTATATAACAATATAAATGTATTTATACTTTGTAATCTCAATAAAATATCACAAGGGTGACGATTTATTGCTACACACCCTTAGTATATGGTGAACGTCTACATTTGCTGATGTAAGTCAGAAATAAGGGTATTTAGCAAATATTTTGGGCATACAACAAGCGACTATAGGAATGTTGACATTCACCGGTGAAAGTCGACATTCATCAGATTTCGATCTTTCACTGTTCATATAATATACCACATTTCATATTTTGTATAAAGCGATTAATCGCATTTCTGTTTAATTTTCTTAACGCAGTATAAAGAAAGGAATTTATCAATATTATCAAAATAATCCATATCTGCATAATACTCTGAAAAGAAAAATCATTTCATCTTTTATAAACTTGTTACTTTTTGGAGTAACTAAGTATACATTTTATATAGAACTTGAAATTTTCAGTTTATAGTTTGATTTGATTCATAAATTTTATTATCAAGCATAAAATAAAAATAATTAAAACATTTAAAAAGAAGTAATTTTAAAAATTAAATATTCTATTTATAAAAATATAAAGATGAATTTTGTATTTCTTGACCAAAACTTTTAAAATTAATTTTTGAAATAAACATTGTAGAGCCTTGTTTATGTGATGAAATCCCGATTTGGGCTTTAGAATTTAACATTTATTATAAAAATTTATCGCTGCAACTGTGAAATATTTTCTAAAAAAGAATTTTAGAAGAGCAGGAATATGCCATGTAAAGGGGTAAAATATCTATTACCATAAGGTACAGGTTGGATAGAAGCCAAAAGCAATTTATTCGGTAAAGTTACGGACGAAGAACTTTTTTTATTGATGCATTGTCATCTAGTTTTCATATTATAAATAGAGGCCAACTTAATGCCGGACCAAGAAAAATATATAATAGTTTGTTTTCCAATCGGTCAAAGACCCGGTCTTTGCATCGAAAAAAAGTGCCAAAAAGCAAATTTATGTCCTTCTTTAAACACTGCTGTTATTTTTCTATGATTTTACTGGTGGTGAAGAATCCTGACAAACCATTTTTAGTCTCTCTCCTCGAGTTAAAAAGTTTTATTTTCTCACGCGGAGGAGCTTGCCTCTCGTAATTCAAGTGCACATTTTCAGTTTGGTTAGTTTGTCAAAGAAGTCACATTTCTCCCGTAGGAAACAAAGAAATTTATAAGAAAGATACTTGCAGACTTAGTGAAGGCGTACTAAGATCGATAACTTTTATTTTTAGTTTCACAGTTAAAAAGAATAGATTTGCAGGGATTATTTATGGATTTAAGCACGTAGTGATTCAACAACTTATCTTTAAGACTTCAGTTCAGTGGGTCATGAGTAGTAGAGTCGTAAAAATGAAATAGATTGCTTTTGATTCTTTACAGTTATGACAAATAAAAGTTTAGTATTAATGTAAAAAAAAAGTAATAAAATATGAAGCTTTTATCACAGAATGCACACAAATTATTAATTATTCTTCTGGGGTCAAATATAATTTTATTGTATCAGCTGAATTAATATCTAATTATTTGTAACCGAATATTATGATATTTAATATAAATTAAAAGTAATAATGAAATATTTCCTGGGTAAACAACAACAGAAAATAGAAATAGGTGTATATAAGTTAAATGATTTTTTTCGAAATCGAATTTTGTCTATAATTAGAGATGTTATAAGTAAATAGACTTTTTGCAATTTAAAGAATTGTATTTCAATTCTAATAAGTAGACTAAACCTTTAAATTTTTAAAATTTAAAAAAAATAAAGAATCAGCAGAGCTTTTAAGATTAACAACGTAATTCCACTTTCATAACCGCATTCATTTTTGAAGATAAATTTAAGGAGTTGGCAGCCGAATACTTAGCTCTCTTGCTTTAAGATCATCAGCTCATGGGTTCAAATCCTACCTTAAGCATGGATGTTTGCAGTGGTTTGAAATCCACTTTAAATAGTAGGTCTTTTTCTTATTAGCCCTCGTTGGCAAAAAGTAATTGTTGAGCGAGAACCGAAACAAAACCTGTTACATTTAACGTAAAAGCTTTTAAATCACTGTTAAAATATTATTGATTGTATCTACAGGTAAAATTCAGAAGCACTTACTATCTACCGATTGGCAATAATTTCCTTAATTAGTATTAAGCATTAACTTTAGAATTTTGTGAAACCCAGAGCTCAAAGAAATTTGTCAGTGAAACGTTTTTACATTCACTTAATCATTAGTATCTACGATTTACTCCTTACCATTTTTTGTCTCAATTCCTCGTAAATTGAATGTATCTTGTGTAATGTTTCATTAACTTTAACAAACTGCTGAAAAACCCTTTACTGGAAATTTCTTTCTCTATCTTGGACTCTCTGCTCTTTTATCATAAAACATCAGGATGATTTTTCGCAAAAATTTCCCACATTTTTATGTAAACCGTATATACATAATCTATTATTGAGTTTCAAGTTCCAAATAAAGAATCCGTTAGGAAACTAACGTTCTTTGGAATGTTTTTGATACCCAAAGAAGAAAGAAGGACTTAATTTGTTTTTATTTTCTTCTTAAAATTAAATCAGTTTTATATATATTATACTGATTGCCTGTAAACTTTTCACAATTGTTAGCTTGTATTTTATAAGTTTGAATTATTTATTATTAATTTTCAATGAAACTTTTACAAATTACTTTTGCTAGTATTATTGTACAGTATGCTGTTATATATACAATATGCATAAATCTAGATGAAACACTTTTATTTTTATTAAAATTTAGAAAATTACAGAGGATTTTTTGGTTGTTCAATGATAAACAGCAGTATGTTTGATGACATGCTATTAAAAAAAATATATGATTTCTTTTTCCTCGCACAAAACATCCTACTTTATGAACTAATATTTAATTAACTAACTATCAATCTTTAGTAATGAGTCAAAATTTCCATTTTTGCTGTGGAAGAGCAGTTCCAAATCATAGATAGCATTAATTTCTATCTAAATTCTTTCCCTTCAAACTTTACCTTTAATTTGTTTAAGTACTGATGTTCCCTTATTTCACTGGCAACATTCAATTAAATACATTTCACAACCTCCATTTTTGGTTGAAGATGTTGAAGTTATAATAGAAAAATGAATGTAAAATTTTATTTATGTGGTGATAAAATCTAATTCTAGGGATTTATATGGATATTTTTTTATTAGAAGGTAACTATTTTCGAGTGCTTACAATATTTAAGGAAAACATTTAAAGAAAGTTAGATATCTAATTATAGTTAAAATTGAATCATAGTCTAATGATTAACTCTTTTTTAAATAATATTTTCAGTGTAAGAATGATGGAAAAACGTCAAATGTAAACATTTATACAACTTAATATTAGTATTTACTCTCAACTTTCAACACATTGCTTTAACTTTCAAATGACACAACTTTCTACAGAAATTCTGTTTTCATATTTATGGTTTATTTATTATTACAATTTAAGATACTCTAGAATTGTTTGATGTGCCGTTCATCCCTTCATCAAATAATTAACTAGATAATGAAACAACACTTGGAATGCTACAAAAAATTCTTTTCTCTAAGACATGATTTTCGCAATGAAAAGTCTACTAGATCTTAAATATAGTCAATTATTTACCAATTGATCAAAAAAATTTACACATCTTGTATCATACATATTATTAAACCTCTGTATTTATAAAGCCTAATAAATAATGTGACTTTTATTATAATATTGTCTAAGTGGTTGCCAAAATGGTAATTGCATAACAATCCACATTCATTTTTTTTAAAATTATTTTTAGATTTAATTAAATTGCAAATAACAATTTAACTTTTTAATTACGAATTAAAAATCTGACTTTTTCAAGTGCTTAGTTCAAATAGTAGACTTGTTAAAAATTTACTAGATTAATTTGTTTTCCATCTAGATTATATATCTTTACCAATGTCATTTAATTTTCTAATTACTTTTATTTGTTCCCTAATTATGTATTGTTTGTTTTACTTGTATTTTTTAATGTTTTACTTGTATTTTTTAATGTTTTGCTTTTATTTTTTTTTCTATTGAATGCAGTAATAAGAACAAAAAGCTGTTTATTAAGTTATTTGAAACAAACTTATGAAAGCAATACATAGCATTTTTAATATTTTATTTTAGCAATATTTTATATTTCGCCGATCCCAATATATTTTTTTCAATCATAGAATGACAGATATATTTATCGTTCAAAATAAACCTAACTGCTTTAAATTCATATTTGATTAAAAATATAGCCAAGAATAAGTATTCCATATCATCAATATAGAAATCTTCATAATATTGTTCGGTTATCCATTATCGGATGAAAATGTTGAATATTATCCATCGTGTTCACTAAAAGCCACTATCATCAAATAATCTATGTATATATATATATATATATATATATATATGTATATATATATATATATATATATATATATATATATATATATATATATATATATATATATATGTATATATATATATATAAATCATGTTATGGAATTACATTGTAGCATTTTTAATTTTATAAAAATATTTAGAAAATTTTAATTTTAACTATCAAAATTAGTTAACTTGAAACCATTTAAAATACTATGACGGTAAAAACTTACTTTAATCAATGAAGCAATAAACAAAGGTACGTAAATTAAAATGCTATGCAATACTTCATATAATTTTAGAAATAGCGAAATCACTATTAGCTTTACCGACGTCTATAATTTATCAAAGCGTGATCTCATATTTCACAGATGGAAATTTATGAAAGTCGAAACTGTTACCCATGAGAATCACGTAGCACCAATCTATTAAGAAGCTAAGTTCTGAGCTGAGTTTCCCATGTCCAAAATTTTCCATTTTGTCCGGCTGTGATTCTGGTGTATGTCTCTGAAATATCGATCTAAGGCTCTTAAAATTATTGAAGTATGGGCATTCTGGTATATCTGGATAAAAGACACACACACACAGTGTCTGCCTAAATTCGATCTGTATTCCCCCCATTTCTATGGTAGATACTCGGCTGGCAACGTGACACTCCCTCTAATGGCGCTGAAACTCATAAATTAAAGGGAGATGTCAGTCCTATTCCCCCGAATATGATCAGGAAGATGGAGAAGAGGAAACCCCATGATCATAAACTACAAGGTTTTACGTCCTCTATATACACTTGATTTCAATTATAAAGCTCGCTTCGATAAAAAAAAAATGTTCGGAAATCGGACATGTCATTCGTCACACCATTGTTGCCCAACACCTCAGTTCAACACTGATTTAGTCAGTTTGTATTTCTTATACAAATCCGACATTTGGAAGGAATGGTTAATTTTTAAAAATAGTTAATGAATTTATAAATTGAATGGTAAATTCTAAGATAAGCTTGAAACCAAAAAACCATAGAACTTGGGAAATAAAAATAAACTTGACATTCATCGAAACTAACATTGGTGAACCGATTTCACTGGAATATTTTATAAACTGTTTGAGTGTGTTATTTTGTAAAATAATCTAATATACCTCTAATATTTCTTATTATGTCATGTGAATTAGTGAATTTTTTTCTGAATTTCTGCTGCTTATAAGAAGGAACAAAATTTTATCAACTATGATATTAAAAGTTTATCAGTCACATAGAGCATGCCAAAAAGTGTAAAATACCACATGGTATAAATTCACTGAAACAAAATTTTAATGATACATCAAATAAATTTTTGTAAATTTTTAACTTCATTTGGCAGTTTTAATAGAGTTAAATTTTAAAATAGGGAATTTTGTATTAATTAATGAAGTAATTTAATTAAATCCAATATTGTTGTGTCATGTTTAAGTTTATTTTGAGGTTGACATTCCCAGAGAATTATTTATTAAAATTAATACAAAATGTAAGGAATTGTGTTTTCTAGTAAAATGTTAACTATTATTAAATAAATAAAAATATGTTATGGAAAATCAATATATGCACAGGATTTTTGTATATGCAAACATTAAGTAGGTGCATGTTCCGAAATTACATGGATTTTTACAAAAAAATTGTTATCTAATTAATGTGAATGAACTTAAATTTCAGTTTCAAAATAAAGTGCAAAAGATAAATAATGAAAAAAATAAATTATTTATGCCCGAGTTATTTTTAATTTAAAGTTATCGTTATTTTAAATATTTTCAAGTTTATTCTTGTCATTTTAAATCTTGCTTTTTGGAATTCTGCTTATTAATCTTAAAATGTTTCAAAACTACAAGGCATGAAAACAAGTAGAAGTTGAAGTATCAAAGTAGTATGTTGAAGGCATGTATTAAGCATCTTAAAATGTATTATTGAAGCAATTTAAAATGTTATCACAAAACTTTTTTGATGACATAAGAAAATAAAGACGCCCTTATTGTCCACGCAATATATCAGCAGAATACAATTTTTGTTGTTATAGAAGTTAAGAGAGAATTTATCATAACATGCTTGTTTTTGAATGGTTTATCACTTGTTCTACGACCAATTTCTGTACATAAAGGTTAATTCACTCAGAACTAATGACATAAAAGGGATTCCGAATCAGAATGCATTTTCAAGTCTTGTGGATAAAAAAAAATCAGGTTATCTCAATAAATAAATACAATTGCTAAGTTAAATCATTGAATTCATTTTAACAGTAGTTGGAAATTGATGCCCTTTTCATTATGGAAGAAAATAAAGCGTGAAGGTATACTATGTCTGTAACCTAATATAAATATACCAGGAAATCTAAATTTTTTGCAAAATATGATATTATTTCAGACATTATAAATAAAATGGGGTAATCTTTGTTTTGATATTCCTTACATCTTATGCTCAAAGAGAAATTTACTCTATTTCTTTCATTTTAGCTTAAACGACGGAAATGTTTAGATTGACATGTTTTTGTTTTATTCGAGATATTTATGAAAACAAAATTAATGTTTTACTAAATATATTTTTTGCTGGACTCTTATGGCTTAAAAAGTATTCAACCGACGAGAAAAGTTGACCAATTTTTGAGTTTGTTGTAAATGGAATGGATTATATATATATATATATATATATATATATATATATATATATATATATAAATTTAAATAAATACTATAACCATTACGCCCAAAACATATTGTAAAAAGTAATTAATTATAATATGGAGATTCTACTTATTAAACTCTGTTAAATATGCTAAAAATTAAGTAAAACTATTATTTTTTGAAGTACGTGTATTTATGCGATGATTAATTTTATTATAATATTTATAATCTATTTAAATGATAGCTTTTATACCACGCATTAAAATTAATTATTACAATACCCTTTAATTCAATTTATGTTTTACTTTGTGTTTAGATGAGCATTTCAAAGTCTTTTAAAATTTTCGCAAAAATGCAATTATCAGTATTAATATGGTGTTCAGTAACTTTATTTTTAGCTTTTTTCTTTACTTGCTTTTAGATTAATAATTATTTTCTTCAGACAAAATCATTAATTAAATTTTCATATATATACATACATTTTTTTATTAATACTTAAAATTGCTTTGTGCAAACTTCTCTTGCTCAAATGAATTACTATTTTAAACGACTGTGATAATACTTTTACATCGAGGAGGTTTAGTTTCATTTGAGTTTGGATATCTAAAGGATACTTTTCTATTTTATTTTTTCAGAATTAATTGATGATTTTTCTATACTTTTTAAATATTATCAAGGATTTTATGTCCGCTACCTTTAAGATAAGCTCTATTGTTCTGTCATCAGATGTCATCACCTAAGCTATTTTGAAATATCAGAATAAAAACGTAGGTAAAGATGCTCATACATGCCGATTTGAAAAATACAAAGAAGACTATTTCGTCCAAGGTCAATTTCAAACAATATGTAATATGTCTCTTTGTGCTATCTAACTCTAATTAAGTTTATTTCTGCAGAGCGCACTTTCTCACAATACATCTTCAATGTGTTTATCTGACAGGGTGATTCATATCTTTCTGAAAATTATCACAGTTTTGGCTATTGATAGCAAATGACCATAGAATTTGCTTAAAGTTATGTGCTTCAGGAGTGCCCTAGACTGCTACTTGCTGGAATTAGAAAATTTTTCTTAAAGAAAAAAGTTACTATCATAAATTTTTTGTCGAATGACAAAAATATGCTAAATTTCACATATATTATATCACATGATTCTTTTAACTAATATTAGTGACACATGATATAACATAAACGCTAAGATATATTAATATTGTACTGTAACTAAATATTTTGGTGACCACCATTATGTTAAAACAGCTAATTTTAAGGGTATCAAAAGCGAATCAGAAAAGAGGATTAACTGCATGAAGGCACAGCCCACAGATATGCATATTGAATCTAGAAAAATCTTTTTAAAAGCTGACTCTAGGATGAAGTATCATAAAAAGTTATATCATAAAAACTCCAGTCATAGCAGGAAGTCAACATGTTGCTTCACTGTTAAAGATGAAAACGTTTTCACTTAAGATGATTTGAATGTTCTATGTGATTTTAATAGATAATTTTGAAATTGTTCACCGTTAATAACTGAATGAGATTATTTTGTGAAGCTCGAATCGGATGGACTTGATGATTCTAAATCATCCATAGGCAGTTTCTTCTGCAGACAAGCATTAAATCCTTGAGCAGTAAGAAATTTCACTATGCCTGTAATTCATTTTCTCCGAAAAGATCTGAAAGGCAAAATTTCGGAAAACTGAAGGGTGGTATAGTAACAGTTTCCTTTAAATGTAGGTGTTTCGTGAGGGAACAACTCAGCAGAAAGTGGTCAAATGTAACCTCCAAACCAAACACGTGAAGATTTAACTTGGATTTTTTAATTCTGTTGTAGTATATAGGGAAGCGAACATGGTTTGTCATAATATAACTAACGTATTTATTAATTTGGATAGTATTGTTTGAAACTAGGAATTTTTTGTATCGTGAATCAACCCTGTTCTAAAATGTCCTATTGCTCTTGCCATAAGGTTAATGTCTGTTCACTCAGTTTTATCTGTAGAACAGATTTTGGGAATGGAAAGATAATTATTTGAGCATTAGTATCCATTGCAGCTTCTTTTACTATTCGATGCGCAAGCTCATTTCCCATAGCACGTATCCAGCTGAATCGAATTCTCGTATTGTTTGATGGTTGTTGAAGAGATAGTTACATTTCTTGAATTAAGTTTGATTTAAGTTGTGGATCACAGGTTGGCATTAAAACTGACTTGTTACCACTCTAAATGTTCACAAAGGAAAATTTCTTTTCTTACATCGTTATTGGCTTATAGAAACACCACAGAAGCAGAAGCTTGGAAGACTGAATTGAAAGCTTTCTGAAGATAGGGCATGTTTAATCTGTCAAATTTATCATAGCTCTGAAAGCAGCTCATGTACATTGATCATACTTTAAATCATTTGTATAATAATATTCATTTGAAGATCTGAACTTGAGTGGTTTGAGGATGGTTTTATGTGGTTGCGGTAGATTATACAAGTATGTACTCTTAAGCTAGAGAAAGGGAAATAGGGTGTCCGGCTTCGATGGAACCTACTGAGAAATGTTGGTTTCTTAGTGAGACATCACTTTGAAGCTAGAATACCAATGATTTCAGCGCTTCTTGTTTTAATTTGAAATGTATTGGTGGTAGTCCTGTTAACACAGTTGTAGCTGCTGTAGATATAGTACTATTATATCTCGTTATGAGGAGAGGGAAGTAGCTTTTGTATGTTGGTGAGTTGTGCAACATTTCTTGCACTGAATGAAAGTATCCGAAAAGAGAAACTATAAGCGATGATCTTTTATAAAATGGTAAGGTAGATGGAATTAATTAATTTACTTTTGAGACCACAGTCTCTAACTGTCATTGCTCTTCGTCTTTGAGAAATTCGAACAACTTTTGTTTTCAGGTGTCAAATGTAGGACAGGAGTGAAAGTTTACTATCGATTTGAATACCAAGACATATCAAAAGTTTCGTATATTTTAAGATGATTTCATCTAATATTATTTTTTGGTTGCTTTTCATAAGTTTCTTTTATTCAATCATGATTATAGTTTGATATTTTTATATAGAAACATTTCATTTTAGTTTTTTACAGAGCTCTTAGAAATTATGCTAGATATCATTACTATAGATTTTTATTATCCTCTTGTATGGCCTTGAACAATGAGAAGCGTGTCATAAGAGAATGCAACATGTCTGTGAGGGATGACCAATTATGGGATACATACTCATTAAAGTAAACATTTTAGAGAGTTGTAGACATCTTACTGAGCCTTGAGGAAAACTTCTGATTTGTTAGATAGTGGTTGAACCACCACCTAAAAGGGTCTGCGATTTTCAGTCTTCTTGGAAAATATGAAGCACTTAGATAATACTTGATAGAGCGAGTTTAGGTTTGTTAGTCTGAGACCTGGCCACCAAACTGGTCAAATGAGTGAAATCTGGACAGTTTGTACCTGGAGTGAAATTGTTGAATGTTGCCACTCATTTGTAAAGCATAGTCTTTCAAAGCCTTTATTTCAACGTTAAATTTCTGCAGAAAACTTTGATGACAGTAGCTACACACAGCCGCATTCATACTTTACAGTTGAAGGCTTATTGTCTATCCATTTTCTCACTTTTCAGCTATGACAACATATTCATCCATTTATTTACGAGATTCTCTACGATATTGTAAAGCCATTATTCTTTTTGTCTCCAGGGGCTCTCTTTTTGTGTCTATACTAACACTAAAAAAATTAACCCTCTACGTCGGTTTGTGGACCAAATGAATTGGGCTGCAGAAATGAACGTATAACCGGAATTAATGTTCAAAAATTAGAAGATTTAATCACGTGATACTTCATGTACACAAATGTGCATGCAAAACTTTAAAATGGTTGAATTATTTTTAAAGATATCTTCATATATCTTTCTAAAAATGCGTATTTACATAATTTTTAAATTTCTAAACTATAAATCTTTAGGAGGTGTATAACTGAAGAATTATATCTTATAATTTTAGTTCAACAAAAATGACAGCCATAAATAAAGATTACGTCTAATTATCCATTATACTTGAAATAATTTGTTTTATTACACGTTATCTAAAATATTCTGAATGAAACATTTCAAACTATTACGAAAGTAGCATCTTTATATTATACTTTAAAATAATCTCAGATGTAACTTATATCGATATCTTTATATTTAAATTTAGGGATAATTTTTTTAGTGAATTTATACCATATTTTTAAATGAACTTAAAACATTTTAAGCTTTGTAGGGAAATATTTCAACAATATTTTTCAGGAAATTCAACATTGCAGCAAAATATTTTCCCTGTAATTCTACCATTTTTTTAGAATCGAAAGCAATATTTTATAGGTTCTGAAAAAATTTTTGGTAGATATTTTTCAGAATTCATATCAGACTATTTTGCAAGTTAATGAATTCACTTTTATATTTTCATGTGAGTTCTCAGAAATTCAGAAATAACGGAAAGCGTTATTTTTCAAATAGATATTTCTAAGAATGACAAATGTAATATTTTCAGACAGCATACCATTCGGTTTCTATGATCTCCATTTGTGGAGCAAATGCCGTCACAGTATGCGAATGAAAGATTATGAGGAATATATGATGGAATAGAAATGGAAAAAATTGCTGCAAATGGATGTAGGCAGAAAAGCGAGATGATGAATTTCCATACCATACAAACAGAAGAATAAAATACAAAGCTCATCTCTTTTGCTGTGAAATCAATTTACTCCTTTCATGTGGATGCTATTTTTCGTGAAGGAAATTTAAAACCATCACATATGACGATTCATTTGTTAAAGTTGAAAAATGTATGCAAATATTTAAAGGAAATTTAAGAACTTGAAATTTATACTAATTATAAAATGTTTTAGAAACTAAGGTGTTAAATCTAAATTCTATTCTCTTAAATATTTCACTATAAAATAAGAAATAGACTTTATTATTATACTTTGATTTGGAGTACTTAATTAAGAAATTTATTAATTTAAGTTTAAATTTTAATTGACGTTAAATTTTTTATAAAAATTCTCTATTTCAATCTTCTTAAAACAAACAAAAAAATGCGTAAAAATATAATTTTCTTAAGCAAATCTATTTTTTATGACAAAGATAATAATTTATACAAAAATTCAATAAAATATTATTATTTTAAATATAAATCATGCATATGTAAATTTTATTTTTATTGTTTTATGTAAATTTTATTTTTATTGTTTTATATAAATTTTATTATTACAATTTAAGTTTTTGTCCATTTTTTCTGTGCATCATGCATTTTATTCTGAATTATTTTAACTTGTACATACTAAAGTACGTGAAGATTTACATTGAAGGAATAAAATACAGCAAATCAGCATGAAGTTGTTCCAAATATAAATTAAATATTTTATTTAATAGTTATTTAATCTAATATTGAGATAATAACCGCAGCTTTTAAATATTACTGTAATTTTAAAAGTTTACTGTCATTTTAAAGTATTTAATTTAATTTAAAAACAAATATCAATAAATATTTAACAATGTGTTAAATAAAGAAATTGCTCAAAAAATATAAACTTAAAATAGCATGGTATAATATGAAAATATCTATAAATAAATATATTAAAATATATATAAATAAAATTAAGGTTAATCCATAATTAACATCAACTGTAAGTTTGCTTATGCCAAGATGTACACCATACAAAAAAGTGATTTTCTGCTTTCCCTCTTTAAAAATCACTGTCATCGGTGCGTTGTTGCAGAAGATAGAAAAAAATACGTAAAACATCAGGTACATACCTTCTATCGAGATTCATACAAATTTTATTTAAAAAATACCGATATTTATTATTTTGATCAATGTTTTAAATTGAAAATGATTAATAATAAGGAGAAAAGAAGTCTCGACTTCAATATGTAATAAGTCAAGGGTTTTGAAGATACATTCGAGAAGTTTTTGACTGATCTATAAGTGAGATCTCCTTTCATAGTATCAAACAGCATTTTAAGCAAAACTAAATATCATTAAATTTGCAAATCGCAGTTTTTACTGAAATCTAAGCTCACATTTTCCATTGGACTGCCAATGTAGTAGACCCTCGTTTTTTCGAGTTCATAGGGGCTAGTAAAGCAGTTCTTAAAATAGAAAGTTCGTAAAATGGAAAAAATAATGTATTACGTTATTAAGATTTGATTTTTCAACAGAGTGTTTTTTCTTTATGAATAAAATATTATTAGAAAGAATTATTTAGAGTGCACTATAAGAAATGCATGCAGGATAAGATTCATACTTAAGAATACTTTTAGTTTATTGATTTTCCTTTCACCTCACAATTTTCTAAAGCTGAAGCCATGTCTGCTTTCAAATTTTTTCTGGACACCCGTTTGATACTTCAGAATTTTTTATATTCAGTTTCGTAGCAAAGCAGTTGGATTTCTCTTTAATGACATTACCATCAACAGGAGTGATCATTTTTCTCGTCAAAGCCAGAAAAACATTTTTCGGCTTAGGAAGCGAGAGTCAGAAACGACAGTTCGGAAAAAAAGGAGAGATTTTTTTAAAATTTTTAGTTTCTAAATGGGAGCTAAACTTATCATTGTATCTATGGTATATAGGGAGGACTAGCCACTAATTTAAAAAAAATAAATGGATTTTTGCAAATTAGACGTTAGTAAAAACTAGCATCTATAGTAGTATATAAAATGTTAAACTGAAATATGGTACGTTAATAAATTTAATTACAATGCTTATAATTCAAAATAGATAAATAACTACTGTCCTAAGAGAATGAACATATTGGTGTGGTGAACAAATCAGTTGGAATTACGAAAAATACCGAGAAAACAAGCTTATTAGTTTCCAGTGTGAAGTCGATATAGCCAAGTGAATTGTACCGCTACAAATAACATTTGTGAGTTCAAGCAGGAATTAATTGTTTTGTTTCTTTTTTCACAGTAATTTTTTGTTTTTTTAACAATGTATTTCCAGCTTTATAGAATATCCTTCGACTTGTGGGAAAGCAGACAGTTGCAGACTGAAAAGTACTTCAATAATTTTTGAGATTTTGTAACTTTTCCAAAGCACATAGTTCATTTTAAATAATATATATATATATATATATATATATATATATATATATATATATATATATATATATATATATATATATATATATATTTACATTATTTATTTTTAAGAGAAATTTCAGGATTATTTAGGCCACGTTTGTTTATTTGTTCAACCTACCTATTCCCAATTTTGCATTTTTTCCATGATAATTATTTTTTTATAAATATCGTGGTTAAAACAAACCCTTCATCTTTAGGTAATCAAAGATATTTATAATATTTTTTAAACATTTATTAAATCAAGTTCTTGTTGTTGTTACTTAGGACACTTTAAGAAGTCAAGCTCGCTAGCCGACGTATATGCTAAATTAAATCAGAAGGGTGCGCCTTTCGCTTAATCAAAGAACCATAAAGTTAAAAGTAAGACTTTTCTTGACATAATACTTGCTCAACGACCTACCAGAGGACTTTCAATTCCACAGATTCAACGAGCACGTATATCACATGTACACAATGGGTCTTTGGTGGTACTGGAAATCGAACTCAGCCCTTCCGGATGAAAGATGCAAGAATATTAAAAAAATCTAAATTTCAAATAAATATGTTTTATTTATTTTTCTAAAATGATGGCTTGAACACCAAGATTAATTTCACCAAGACTTGTTTTATAAAGTAGAATTTATGCCCCTACACATATCCTTCCCTGAAATAGGAATCGATTCTTAGACATATTGTACTAAACTATTATATTTATCACAATGGCTTTGGATTTTAGCTGTTTTTTAAAACATAATGACAGCGATGATCCATTATGATACCAGTAATTTTATCATCTAAAATGTGTACATTTTATTTGTTTGAAACACGTTTAAACAGCCAACCACCTTGTTAAACCACAGTAAGGTATTGAAATCGATACCCGAGTTATCACTTTCCTGCGTAAGCTAAGTTACACGAGTGGAAGATCATCGAACCCTATGGAACATTTAATGTTCATATACTATCAGCATCGCCAACATGACGGTTCTTTGGCTGGGTAGGGTAGAGAACCAACTTCCTCTGGTGACGAGGACGGAACTTTTTTCTACCATGCTATATAAGCCTTTTTACAGTATATTATATTTAACATCAGCTCATACGTAATGTAATATTAAGGAACCTTTTATATTCATTTTGCATAAATAAATATAAGTATTTTTTAAAGTAATTCTGACCCTTAATGAAAGATGAATGTTTTTAATTATTTCGTTGTAAATTATTTGTGCTTGGTAAACTTTAGATACATCAATTTTATTAGGGCTCAGAATAACAAGAAATTTAAACTGAAGTCATTACATTGGTTCTAAAAATTGAAAAGCCTTAAACATCCTAATACAATTATCGCCCACGTACTTTGTTCACTAAAACTTGAACTGTCATCATCCGGGAATTAAGTACTACCTGTACTTCGTGAATACATTAGTATTCTGTATAATGTCCTGAAGTTAATGGATACAAAATCTATTCTTCCTACTTAATGGAATTAGAAAGTAGCAGATAATATAAATTTTATTAGATTCCATCCAGCTAAATTGGTCTTTTTACTTAAGAGTAATAAAATATTCAAATGAAAGCTCAGTATTATTTAAGCTTTATAAACAAATTTCTTTTGATCAATAATTAAGCCTGATGAATTAAATACTTCAGCTAACTGTCTCACAAATTGGATGTTTTCACATTAATTTAATAACTTTCAAATTTGAAATAAGCCCCAAAGACTTAAAAAAAAAAATTTAATTTTTAGAGTTGGCTAAATAATATTTAGCGAACATGATATATACCTTTATTTATCTGACATTATTTTTCGGTTATACATTTATTTTATGGGTAGATCTCTTACAAAGAAATGAAATTCTATTTAAATATATTTCTTAAATAACTTTCTAGATCACCGTGTTTTAAAATCTAAAATTTAAACCCTACATGTTGTAAAGTGAAATCATTTTTTGAAAATCAATATGCAATTGTTTAAAATTTATAGTGATAATTTGAAATGTAATATTAAAGTGAAATAAAAATAATTTTAAAGAGATATATTAGGTAAAGAGAGAAATGTATAAGATTAAATTAAACTCTTTTCATATCACCATTTCGAGGTTTTAAATTCTTTACGCGTAAACAAAGGTAAAGGTATTGCTTAAGTTATTCAGACTTATATATATATATATATATATATATATATATATATATATTTGAAATTTCTCAAATTGACTTCATATAAGAAATGTTTCAGTAACATTAGGAAAATTAAAGTATAAGATTAAATTAAACTGTTTTCATATAATTTTGAAATTTTAAATTATTTATGTGAACAAGGATGTTTTTTCAGTTATTAAGACACACACATATATATATATATATATACTAGAATTTTCTCAATTTCACTTCATGTAGAAATACTTCACAGTAAAAGTTTCAGTACCACTTTGAGAGGTTGTTTTAATTAGCCTAAACGCGTATGTAATTTGTTATATTCAACTTTCTGGCTGGGAAATCATTAACGGCAGAACAATTTACAAAAACTAATGAACATTATAGGTAAAAATGATTACAATTGTTAAGGAGTCCTTGTATTCTCAAAATAACTAATATTTCTCATATATTCTACCAATTATATATATTTATGTAACGATAAAGTAAATTAATCTTGCATTGCTCTATGGTAACCAGTTATTATGGATCATTAATCAAATTTACTGTAATATATGTCTAAAAATACTAGCTAACATGTTTAAAAAGACTTATTTATCCTGTAAAATATATAAGTAATGATTACATGAAAATAATTGAGTTATATAATCAGTTGATAAGGTTAATAAGTTCTATTTTGAGATTTTAAGGAATTTAGATGTTTGAATTTGAAAATGAATGCATTAGTCTGATCGTTTTTAGAGAAAACAAGCAACATTTCGTATTTTTGAGTTCTTTTAATTATGAATCAATCCTGATATAATTGCATTATACTTGTGGATTTATGAGTATAAATTTTCATTTATAAAAGTTGGTCGAAGATCTTTTCCGATAAGGATGCTACTTGTGGATTTATGAGTAGAAAATTTCTTTATTTTCTTTATAGTGTAAAGTATATTAACGTAAAATTTTTATCGTGTAAAGTGTATTTTTATTTCTTGTAAAATGTAATCAAACCATTATGTTTCTTTGGTGTTACTTAATACAGAATTATTTCTGTTAAAATATGTACTGATAAAAAATAAAAGGCTAACATAATAATAATGATTTTTATATATTAATTTTGTTTATTTAATTTACTAATATTAATGTTTATTTTAGAATAAATACTGTTTCATTAAGCCTTTTAACACTATATATGTATATATATATATATATATATATATATATATATATATATATATATGTATATATATATATATATATTAAAAAGAAACTATCTACTCAAAATATACAATATTCACTGTATAATAATTTGGGCTTGAATTTAGGGGCATGCAAAAAGTATTTTATTTAGTTTTTAAAAATGGATGATGTTTTTATCCATCGAATCCAAAGCATGTTGCATTTTTGTTGTTAAATCATGTACGTAAGAATATATAAATATTATATTATTTTAACCTTTCACCTAAGCAGTATTAATTGCACATTTAGTAGTATAAATTTTATTTAATAATAAGGATTTAAAATTTTGAACTAAAATATCTTTGTTGGACATTACGCTAAGCATAAAAATTATTTAAATTTGAGAAGCTATATATATGCTTATAATTATTTTCGTTTTAAACCAAATAAAATTCAAACTTTTATTTTTTAAAATTTATTTTGTTTTAGTGGTTGCATTATTTAAAAATAAATTAAAAATTTTAATTAAATAAAAGTTTAAACAAGATTAATTTTAAAATATATTGCTATAACAATTACCAAAAACTGTTCGGCTGTTTTTTTAAAACTAAGATAAAAGGTATTAAATCATCCCTTAAAGTGATTTATAATATATGTATTTGCTTATAAGCGATAAAAAACTATAATGCTGAAATTATATTGTCTGTACATAAATACAAAAAGAATAAAAAAAACTTGAGCTGTAAGCGCATGAGTAGAATTAATCTTTTAAATGAAAAGATTAGTAAGACACCATATGTGTGTTAACATACTGACTGGTTGTCGAGTAATCAATAAATTACTTACAAAACGTCAGTTTTTTAATGCTGTTAGTTTTCATTACTCCACACAGAAGTTGATGATATCTGATGATGTTGCTTTAAATTTTATTACGCCCAGGAACTGTTAAATGTAATTAAGAATTAACAAAAAAAAATGAGACCATTAATTCTTCTGTGCTCGACAAGATTTTACTCCATCGATTAAAGACCGAGCAAGAGTTAGAGAAAAAAAAGTCTAAGGTCGTTCTTTCACCTTCTAACTCCCTTAAGAGCTGTTGTAATGATTAAGGTAAAAAAGTTTGATTAATCTGTCTCCTTCAGTAAGAATTCTCGAGTTCCCTTAAACTAGAAGCTGAATTAACTCTATTTCAAGAAAGTAGAGTTCATACGCATTATTTGCTTACTCTTTTTTAGTTTAGAGCATAAATCATCATCGTAAAAAAAGGTACTCAAAAAGGAAAATTTTAAACTTCTGCTGACATTACATTTTTTGATTTTTTCCATAATCGGAACCAAATTCTTTTTTAAACTTCGATTGCTCAGAATTTTGGCAAGAAATATATGTTTGTACTATGTACTATATTTATCCTAGATAGTATAAAATATATATAGTCTAGATTGAATCGATATTTTTTGTTTTATAGGTTCAACAACTTCTCATAATTCAACGTTTTGTTATCTTTGGCTACCCTTATTCGCTTGCACATAAGTAACGCATCGGTTTACTTCCAGAAGTTTACTCATTTTTTTGGTTAGTGAATTAATATTATGTTCTTTTAAACCATGTTAGGAAATGTTTACAGAAAATATCAGAAAATACAGAAGTTATCTCAAATTTTTTATGAAAGTATTATGTGTGGAATTAAATTTCAGAATATAAGAATTAAATTACACTGATAAACTTCTTGAAAATTTCAAGTTAAAATACTTCGTTTACAAAATAAAAGTTAATATATTTAAATGTATTAATTATTTTATTTATTTTACAATATCATTTTATCGAAAACTTTTTACCACTCAATTCGTGAAAATAAATAATTTTAAAGTTTTATTGGTGTCACATTTGAAGAAATATTTTTAAAAAAACTTAACTAAATTTTTTTATAAATGCTTTATATTACGGAAACAAATTTCGTCAATTTAAGTTGCAAAATGTACATTTATGTTATATTTTCTTTTTAAAAGCACAATCAGTTAAAGCAAAATAATGATAGTAATTTCAAAATCAGAAATACTCTTAATTTAAAAAAAAAAAACTATCAGATACATAACTGTTAATAACATCAATAGAATTTTTATAATATTTCATAATTTAAATAAACAACTTTCCTTTCATTAAAAAAAGATTTTTGAAAATTTCTTGAATTAAATTAGTTCCTCTATTCAGTCTTATTTCAAGTAATGGAATTAATCACCGAAACTTTCTTTGGGTGTTATGAAAAGAGTGAATATTTTTATATATTTTCAACTGCATCGTAACCTGCAATTAAAAATATGATAAAAAATGTATCTAACAGTTATCATCCTTAAAAATTTTGGAAAGCAAAATTTCAATAAAAATAAGTGCTCATATAATGATAAACAATCAAAGTAATAAATTTAGCAATTCTTATTCAAATGATGAAGAGCTCAAATATATTACTATTCAATGAAGGTAAGGTTACGTCTATAAATATATTAATAATGTTAAGAAAATAAAATTATATTAGGTAAATAAATATAATGTTTTTATGTGTATGAAACAAATAATTTTCTACTAAGTAAAAGATTAAAATATCCACATTCAGAACAGGATTCATGATAATAAATTATTGGGTTTTAAAGCCATAGATTCAAGTTATATAACAGACAGCGAAAAACTGTAACAAACCAATAACGAATGTAATAATAAACTAAGATAATTTTTAATAATTTTAACAATTTTTAAATCTGATAATTTTAATTTTCTAATGCAAGATATGTTATGTTTTAGTTTGCTTGAATCAATGAAATTTCGTTATTATTGAGCTGGAAAAAAATATATGCAAAGACTGAAAATATAAATCTTGCTTCATTCAAAATGTAAATATCAATTTTAAATTATTTGAATATTTATAAAATTTACTCAGTTTAAGCCGAAAATTTGTCTATAAGCAAAAAATGTATAAGCAATGATTTCTTTCCTTTCCAAATATCTGGGTTTCTTCTGAAACTGAAATAAAAATGTGTCCTTACAGGAAGCTTGAAAGGGTCTTCTCACCGCCACTGGTTTCTTTTCATGCATAATGTATGTATTTGGGGGACACCAATCGCTTTATTTTCTATCCCGATTAAATAAAAACTCAAAAGCAGGAAGTGGGCACATGTATCATTGCATTGGAAAGATTCAAAGTGATTCCCAATGGTTTTAAAAGTGTCACAGAAACCAAACCATAAGCAAAGAAATCTCACCTCTTACGATTTTATTTTTATGAAGATTAAACTTGGCAGGTCAAATAATCGTGGGAAGTGCTACAAACTGTAATTTGTCCCAATTTGGAGTAATTATTGATGTATGAAAATGCATCTATTTTATTTGATTAAAGAAGTTGAGAGACTTAAGAGATGAATAGGTAATGTCTGTTTCTAAAGTTACATGCATTTTATCAGGAGAATATTATATTATGTTTCTTTAAGAAGCTGGAAAGTCCAAGGCAATATATGAAAAAATTTTGAGATTTCGAAATATTACATATATCTGAAAAAATTAATCCTCTCATAAACTTTGATAAAGTGTTTTTGTTTTGATAATTAAATGCTTAGCTCAATAAAAGTATCTCAGTATTTGCCAATGTCAATTTTATAGCTTCAGTCAATAATTTCAAGTTTTAATCAAATTTATATTATGTTTAATTACAAAAATTAAAACATAAATTAACAAAATATATTTTAATACACAATTTGAAAATTTTTTAATTAAAGTAAAATTTTGTTCACTTCTATGAAAGAGATGATCTCTTATAAAAAACAAGATTCATTTAGAAAAAGATTTCATTTAAAAATGTATTATACCTAACATTTTTTTGAAAATGTGTATTATATTTTGACATGATATTCTGCAACATATACCAGTAGATTATAAAGAATATTACGATTTTATTTAAAAGAAAACAGTTAACTTTCTAGTAAATGAGAATTTGTAAAGAAGTATATGAGAAATGAATGTTTCATTTTCTGCTACATTTAATTATTTTATTGCTATTTTTTCGGAGAGGGAAATTATTAAAACGATAAAACTATTTAAGAAGGAAAAAACTAGTAACTAATAATGCAGGAAAGCAACTATTTAGGATTTGAAATTAAACAACCATAACTGTTACAAGGTGAATACAATTTAAAATTTACATCGTTATTAGCAAATTAAGTAGGGAAATTCACCTTATTTTTAATTTATTTTAGAATTAAACATGATAAATAATAATTATATTCATAAGCAATTGCAATTAATATTTACATTATATTATACATATTATAAAAATGAATATTATCAAGTAGTACATCAAGCTTGAAATGTTTGCTTATGAAATTTGTGATAAATTATATTTGATAGCGACCAATTTAAGTAACAAAACTAATACAACTAAGCTCTTTAAGAAATAATGTTCCATATTTTATTATTAATTATTAACAAGATGATAATAAGTTCAACTGCTTGTTTGCTAAATAGAGCTATGTGTAAAGTCAAATATTAAAAACGAAAAATTTCTAAAATTAATATGAGAAAACTTTTGAAAATTACCTTAAAAATATGAAAAAAAGGATATTCCAGATAGTGAATAAATATTCCTAATAAAGTAAATCAAAGTTAGCAAACATACGAAATTTATATTCTTATATTGTATATATAAATATAACTTTGTTAAAATTTGTGTGGAGAATTTCTTAACGGAAACTTTTGACGATCTTGTTCTCAAAGAAAAAATATATAAAAACTTTTATAAACTATATATTTCTTACTACTTTATTATCATACATAATTTTGCAGTTTTACATAAAATTGGATTGTTTTTTATAAAGAAAAAATTTGTGACATTTATGAATTGGAGTTACCTTATTTATATTTTTAAAAAGAAGCCTTTTTAAAACAGTACCAAATAAATTTATATTTAAAATTAGAAATTTTATTACAAAACCTGAACACATTTTATTATTTTTAACAATAATTAATGTATAATTAATAAGAAAGCAATAATATTCATGTAAATAATTTATAACAACTGTAATAACAGTAAAAATACAATAATTTTAAAGGAAGACTGATCAAAATTCTTAAAAAGTTTTTGGCGCGGATGCAATTCTTATTTGAAAATGTAGGATATATATGGGATCAGATGTAAGAGAAATAAAATTTTAGAAGACTTAATGGGAGGGATTTGAGAACCTTTAATTTACTTAACTACCAGTGTCTCGAGCGGTCGTGTAACTTTAGCTTTCAAAGCTGTAAGAATAATGAGTCAATTTCTCGTCTTAAATTCACTTATCACCTATTGAGGTAATAATTAGGGCCTGTCTGCACCAAATTACTGGTAATAAATTCTCTTAGAAACGGTACTGAAGAAAGACGGGAAAAATTACATCTTTTTAAACATAACGGCTTAAGGACATTGTAGACTGCTAAAAAATCAAACTTTAATACTTAGTTTCCTCTATAGTTTAACTTGCTGAGTAGAAGAATATTCATTATATATAGTATGACAAATAAATTGATATAGAGCACTTTTTATGAGTTAAAAAATTCTAGTTTACTTATATATATGTTTAAACATTAAAGTTTTGATGATTAATTAGTTGGAAAGATTTGAAGCTTTGAAGAAAGAAATTTTTCTAACTTTAAGAAAATAAAAATACATTTCAAAAATTTGATTTTTATTTCAATCTGATTTGATTTATTTTCTAAAACATTAATAAATTTATTAGAATGTTTTATAATTTAAAGCAATTTCTAATTATTTTCTGAAGTAATTTATGCAAAATATTTAGCTCAAGACTAATTTACTACTTTTACATCTATGTACTTGTATCACACATATGATGACATTATGTTATGCACTTTTATAAGGTAATAACGTTATATTAAAAGTTTTTAAATTGCCTTGCTCAGTAAAAATATGTATCTTACTTGTGGTAAGTGATTAATTTAAACAATTAAAGTTACACATATTCCTTAAAGTATATTATGTGATTACATGGACTAACGTGTGATCATAAATTTATAAAAAATAGTTAGCGAAAAGAGTCCTCTTTTAAATATTTACATTCATATTTAAAACATATCGATATTTATTTTAATGAAAAATAGTAATACCCTGAATGTAAATTCCAGGATATTAAAAAATGCGTACTTGAAAGATGCGGGAATGGAAGTAAAACATCTACGCGGAGGCTTAATGCTATCTGGAGCTGTTTTCTAAATATTAGGCAAAGAATAAGGCCACTTGGAGGGCATCATGATGTGACAGTAATGGCCCTGGCTGCTGTTTGACTGGGGGTAACAGCAAACAAGATGGAACTTCCCTTACCTATCTTAGTGATCATCTGTCATCAATAACCTTTGCAGGTGTTTATAAACACATCAAAATTTTCACTATGTGTTCTCCTGCACAGGCCTCCCCTGGACACATTTTATCTTGTCTGGAGACGACCTGGTTCAATATCCCCTATTGGTAAGGAACTTCTTCCGGGTGAATGGGCTCATGGACTTGGTCTAGCTCTGCTGTTCAAGAATATGACAAACAACAACTGAAGAGGCTTAATAAAATTACAGGATGTAATCTGTAAAATTATTGATTATTTGCTATCAACTATATTTCATAGCTAACGATCACGGTGGCAGTTCCAGAAATGACCGAATTCATCTCAAAAGTGCTTAATGGTAGAGTAATCAAATCACAAAGGTTTTTAAATAAAGACGTACTTTTATATGAATCACGTATGGTTGCGTTATCTTTTTGATAAATGTCACTCTTTTTCTTAAAAGTACAGTAAAACCTATGTCAACAGTATGTTACCTTAATGTCGTTGAAAGAGCTATCATAATATCACCATAAGTAATTAATTGTAAAATCTGCCTTAGTTATCTGTGCGTAAAATATATAGGGATAATAAAGTATTTTTACATAGTGTCCTATTTACAGTATTTTTACATAGTGTATTAGCGTAGTGTCATAAAGTATTTTCACGTAAATTTTCTTTCATTAATATCAAAAATATATGCACATTTAATATTTTTCATAAATGTTTCAATTTAAGGTAATATTTTATGCCATCAAGATCAATAATTTTAATATTAATTATTTTGTTTCTTTCTTCATACCGCATAACATTGAAAGTTTTTATTCAATATCACAGTGTTATTCGTGCTTAGCTCATTTCTCTCTATGAAATTTATTAACAGCGTACAAAACTCATCAAATTCTGCTGTGAAATAATATCTTATGATAAAAACTAACATAATTTTTATCACAAGACATTATGTAAAAAGGAAATTATTTTTCGAAGTCACTAAATATTTATCATAGGGCAAATTTTAATAATCTATTAAAAATGTAGTGATCCCTAATAAAATAATTTAAATATATTTTACAAATATAATTTTTATTCTTCTATTATTGCAGAAGCCTGCAAGTAATTCTTTTTATTTATGTACAAATATCTAAAAATAATTTAAATTCTTATTAAATATAATATTAATATATTTTAATTCATGGTTTGTTTATTGGTACTACAGGAGAGAAAATTTACTCTAAATTATGTAATACTCTCATAATAATATTTCTTATGCCAAGCCTGGTTCTAAATGACGCAATAAACTAACTATGATTGACGTAACAACAGATTAAAATACTTTCTGGTGAATTTATTTTACCAGGGAAGTTACTCTTTTGAAGAGAAAGATTAAACTTTTTACCGGAAGAATGATGAATGAGCCAATTGCCTTTAAGATCTGCATTGTAATTGCTTAAGCAACGATCATAGTCTTTGACATACTGAACATAGTTTGCTTTGACCATGAAAAAATTGAAATCTTCAAAAACAAATATCATTTACATGAACAACTGTATTGAAATCCTTTTGGTTCCTTGATAATAAAGTGAATCTTTAATGAAAGGTTTTGACCTCAATTACTTGTGATTCTGGGATATAATAAGATGATATTTTTTTATGTTGTTTGATAAATCGTTATTTTTTCTTTTAATTTTTTTGTAAGATTTACAGTAATGGGGGATACGCTAGGTGTAATTACGAAAAGAAATTCCCCCCTGAGAAAAAATCAGTTTGAAAGTAATAACACTGTTCAAAACGAAATGCTCAAATGTGTAATATTTATCGAAGTTTTATTTATGTTATTAACGCGAAACGAAAGGGAGGATGGTATGTAGACGCTCAAGGTCGATTTATAGATGGGGTCATCGAGCTTACTTTTCGGTTCTTGTTTCCCTGAATAGCTTTCATTTATTTTTTCTTTCAAAACTTTGTTACATAAGTGGAGGAACCGTGCCATGGAGATGAATCAGGTTGGGAAGACACTTTAGATTATGTTTACACGAAAGAGAAATTAAACAGAGAAAAATATCAAGATTTGGTTACTCTGTATATTTGTCATTCTCCTAAAATATTTTTCGAGGAAAATGTGTTAAACCATAACTCTTAATACTTAAGAATTTAGAAAGTGATTAGTGATCATTTTAATTAAATAAATTTTATATTTTAAATTAATATTTCAATTAAATAAAACTTTTTTAGAGGAATAAGTGCTACACGATAACCATTAATACTTAAAAATTTTGAAAGTGATTAGTGATTCGAATTCTTAAGAAATGGGGGATTATTTAATTTAACATCACTGATTATGATGTTAAATTAAATAATCCTTATTTAATTTAATATCATAATCAGTGAATTTTAAATTAAATAAGGAAACTTTAAAATGATTTCACGTAACAATGTATACTCAACGCAAAAAAGGAAAAAGAAACATAAAAATACTCGCATGTAAACTAATTTAATTAGAGATACATTCATTTATCAAAAGATAGCTCTCACAGATTCTTAAAGTCTAGAAAACTATTTAGAAAAATTAAATTTTGTGAGAATTTTTTTTTTTTTGCATGGTGTATTTTATATCTTCGGCAAAAAACTCTTAAGTACTTTATACTGAGAATTTGAAATAATTATTTTATTCATATATGTGAAATTAAATTATTAATATTAATTGTATTTGAAATATTCTTGACCAATTAAACATCAATAGTATTTTATTTTCAAATTTTAATTTTTTTCATTTATTAGTAACAAATCGCTTAAAGAATATTAACTCAAATCACACAGATTCATTGTCTTTACTTTCTAAATACTTCTAAATAGAGTAGTGTTTCTATAATAATTTACAAATTAGCATGAGGGTTTTATCAATATTTTATACGTAATCTTTTGAAATTTGGATATACCCAACACACATATTGCTGCATCACATCATCATTTTGCTTGCTAGGCTATTACTTGTAAACATTTTAATTATAATATATTAATGGAATTGCTTAATGAAATACATAACTTACTTGATATTCTCTTTGTATATTTCGTTTTAATAAATTAAATGAATTATTGTAATATTTAAAAAGCTGTGCTCTAGTTTCCTTCTCATTTAATCTAAGTTTTAATTCTGAGAAAATAAAAAGGCTTATATTTATTGTCTAATAATTTATATATTTATTCATAAAATATAATAGATTTTTATTCATAGGTTATAATTTATTTTCTTATTAAAATGCATATAATGTACTTAGGTATACCATACACCATTCTGTTTTTTCTTATAACACTTATTTTATGAAACCAAATAATTTTAAAATATACCAAAACTATACTATACAGAAAATGTTTTTCGATTTTAGCTTATATATATGTTGTGTGATGATATCAATATAAAAAAATTCAATATTTTATATGATTGTTTATCGAAGAAGAAGAAAAATGAAACTTACATATAGTATATTTTATAAAATGGCAAATTTAAACATTCGTATTAATTATTTCTCGTAAAAATATTAAGTAATATGCAATATAATCTCAAGAATATTTCGCTATTCTCATGAATTATTATTCTTAAGATAATTATTCTAAGCAATTATCACTAAATTTAAATGTCCCATTTTAATTTCATCATATATTTGCATATGAAGTGGAAAATTTAAAATTTTTTGCTATATATATATGTGTATATATAGGTGTGTGTGTTCGTGTGTGTGTGTGTTCGTGTGTGTGTGTGTGTGTTCGTGTTTGTGTGTGTGTGTTCGTGTTTGTGTGTGTGTGTTCGTGTGTGTGTGTGTTCGTGTGTGTGTGTGTGTTCGTGTGTGTGTGTGTGTTCGTGTGTGTGTGTGTGTGTATAGATAGAGAGATAGATACAGATATATATAACTAATTTTAATAACATATAAATAGGTGTAACTGTAAACAAGTATTAGTTTCAAATTTAAGATAGTTTTTTTATACATTTTGATGCCATTGTAAAAGAAAATTTTATTTTCCAAAAATATATGTCAATATCTCAAACCATTGTATTCTTTAAATCGAACAATATTTTATATGATTTTTCTATTTTGCAAATTACGTTAACTGAACATAATTTTAAACTATATGGTTCAATTTGTTAAGAAATCTAATTATTTTCGTTACTGATTTCTTATGAAGTCAATACTCCCGCAAATAATAGTTATAATAAAAGGAAACTAAAATGGGCATCACAGTGGCACTGTGAAGACTAATAATTACCAGATTATTCATTAGTACTTTGAAATACAACATATTATTGATATATTTAAACCGTATAATCTAAGCACGCTATGTAATTATAGAATTCCATTTGCATTTTTAAGTAAATGGTTAACAGTTCCTTTTTTAATTTGCTAATCGTGTAAAAATAATGTGATTCAATTTTACTTACAATAACTCTCGAAATCATCACTTTGATTTTCATTTTTACTCATAATCAGCGAATGTTAAATGCCAGTTTTATTGAAATTTATATGTACAAATCTAATGAGCTAATGCATTAATAATGTGATCGATTAGTTGGAATCAAATGATTCACTCAAAATAAATTCGTCCACAATAAAAATTCCCAAATGAAAATGATATATTATATACATTTATCATACACTGAAAATAATTCGATTTCATATAAAAATAAGATTTTATATTGCAGACACTAATTTATTTTTAGCATCATTTATAATAAATTTTAGCTGTTTTGACATGAAGTAGAATTTTTTAGGTAAGAAAATATATTTGGTGAAAATGATAAAAAATACTTGGGGAATAGTATAGACAGTTTTGTTTTTTATTCAAACCAATATTTGACTAGTCAGTGAAAAATGCTAGTATAAGATTTATTTAAATCATAATATCATATCTCATAATAATATATTTAAATATAATAATCATATAATTATTATTATAGTTATACAGATATAAAAAGGCATTTAAATTGCAATTCCGTTATTCATTTGTAAAACGAAAGTAACAGAAAATGGAAATTTTTACTGATTTGGATTTTATTTAATTTTATCTGTTAATCTGTTCAACTTTCTTTTCCACAAGAATGTTCTTTATAAATTAAAAAAATAAAATAATAAAATGGAACACATCAATAAAAATATTTGATGTAAAAATGAGATTTAAATTCACTTAAAATTTACAGCAATTATTTCAAATATTACGTATAGATTCAATATATATTTACAGGTGGGAATGAACTATAAAACTGTTTTGAAATCAATACACTTATCAAAAATTTGTGCAAAATATTCAATATTTTTTAAGGTTATGCCCTTAAAAAATATTGAATATTTTGCACAAATTTTTATTCATATATGTGAAGTAGAGAATGACTTAAATAAATTTTTTTTCAAATATATTTGTTAGCATGAATTGCAAACATCATCATGTGACCACAATTCACATAAATCGAAATAGGTAAAAATATTAAAAATCTTAATCAATAGTTTTTTTTAAGTAGTTCTATTTTTATTCTTATTGTAGATATCTATTTAGGTTTGCTTTTTATCATATTTTTAGTAAACTATATTTTGTTAATTTTTGTATAATTTTTAAGTAATACTTAAAAATTATACAAAAATTAACTATCTTTTTATCGAATATAGTTTATAAATATTCTCATTATTCCTTGGATCGATACATACAAATAAGACACAATTTGTAGGAAAATTTTTGAAAAAGAAATTCTACAAATAATATTTTAAATCATTAAGGTTATTATTAAGTTTAAAATATTTTAAATTTTCAGGGTTGAATTCAACTAATAAATACAGCTGTGATGAATTCAGGGAAATTTTCCATTGAAACGTCGAATAATACATTCTCTAATCCCACAGAAATTTAGAATTGCCAATGTAAAATGCGTTCTTTAGCCGTTTGAGTGAATGAAAACCTGTACTGATTAAAACGCGACAAATTCTTTTATATTTTCATTAATAAATTCTTTCAACCATGTAAGCTTTATGGAAGTGTTCTTCATTTCTTGATCCAGTTAAGCCATTTCTTCTTGATTAAGTTCTGACACTGAGTTTTCCAAAATTTTGGCCTTATCGTACATTGAAGAGGTATTTAATTTCTGTATTTTAGATTTCAGACCGCTTAAAATTGTTAGAGAAATTGAGAATTAATTTTATGGTTGAATTAAATGCTTATGGGGCTTTCTATTGTATGTTCTCTAAAATATTCATTGTAAATAAAGATTTTCAATATGATATAAGCATAGGCACTTATAAAACATAGCATAATTTATAGAAATTTTTATCAATAATTTATATTCAAACTAAATAAACTATATATATATATATATATATATATATATATTTCTTTTTTTTCAATTATTATGAAAATTTGAATCAGTTGAATTTCCTCAATACTGACCTCGCTCGGTATGGAATTTTTGTTTTCCAAGACTTTGAAGATAAGTTGATACTATTTATTTTGCACATTAAAAACATTCTTCGTTATAAATTAAAATAGTAGCCTTATTTGAATGATATGTTTAGCTTTAGCAATTTCTTACATTTAAAACTAATTTCTTATCAAGTACTGCTGTAAAAACTATGTACTGGATAAAAGTTTCAGTGTTTTAAAATGTAATGGAATCAATAAATTTCACAAACTGTATAGTTTTGCTAACAAAGTGTTTCATACTGCCTAAAACTAAAGTATTTTTACTAGAGTACTAAAGTATTTTCAGTACAAATATCAGTCACTGTAAATAATCTTGAATACACTATGCAATGTAATGCGTCCTGTTGTAAATTCATAAATCTTCAAGAAATTCTTTCAAATCAATAACACTAAATTATAATTTTCATTTTATGTTATAGATAAAATTATAATATATGTTTTGATAGATTTATTGATTGACTGAATGATGTTGAAATATAGTAACGTCATATCTGGATGAGAAGGAGAGAGAGAGAGAGAGAGAGAGAATTAATATATTCAAATGATTTAAGATGTTATGTTTTAGTACCTTATATTGAGCTCTGACATCTTCAAGAGCTTTATAGAAATAAGACCTTTCTTGTTGATGCATACTGATTTCAATAAAAACAATCTGCATAATTTTATATATTTGAAAGCAGATTCGTCTTCAACGCAATGAAGATGAAAAACAAGAATGTTATAAATTTAAAATCATATTTAGCATAATTTATCTACGTATGATTCAGTGTAAAAAAAAAAAAAAAAAAAAAAAACTTTTGAAATTTAACCTATGATAACAACGACACACAGATGAATATTTCTTTTTTTTAGAAGATTGTACTGTTCACAGACAACAGAAAGGGTTAAAACTCGAAAGATGGAAATATCGAATAATTCTCGCAAGCTTGATAAGATTTAAGAGTGTTTCATGCGTTCATTCTTCGACCTGTGATGAAAGAGACACGGAAGCACTAAAGTAAAGGATTGATATCAATAAGAGAAGAAAAAATTCTTTGCCGGACATAAACAGACTAACTTGAAAAGAAGATCGTAAAATATTACGATTCACTCCCCGGAGGGAATGTTTCATAAAACTTCCCCATAACTTCCAGGGTGATCCTCTGGATCCCTTCCAACTTCATGATAGATGCCATTCCTTTCTACTTGTGTATGTGGTAATATTAGCATAAGCATGATAAATTAATTATCAGAGTTAATAAGCGTTCCTAAGAGTAAGTCAGAATATATTAAATTTGTAATGTGTGTGTTGCATTTGATTTAGTTTATATAGCCTAAATGATTAATAGAAGAGAATGGATAAATGAATTTAAACTTTCTTTCATAGGAAAATGAGTTAACATTTTGTTATCATCATTCATTATGAATTCGTTATAAGTCTTTTAAATTGTTAATTCCCAAAACTGCTATTCAAATTTTAAATATATCACTTAATTGTTTTAACAAAACTTTCATGCATTATATTTATGCTTCTGCTCTGTACAAATGTTTTACATTAGTTTGCTTAAAAGTGATTAATCGATATTAAACAACGAAAATCAAATAAGTATTAGAAATCTATAGAAAAATTTAAATTAGAATTTATACATTCCTCACATTTTCATATTACATTTTTTTTTACAATAAATTCACTGTTTTGTAATATTTGACACGCGTACAATATTTTGCAATATTAAATGAACCACATTTTAGAAAAGTCTTCATAAAAAAGGGAAGACAATTATTTCAGATAAAAAATCAAATATATAGGAATTCAAAGGACACTGTGAAAAAATAAAAATGTAATTTAATATAAGTATATGTATTTAAAAACATAAATAAAAAAACGTTTGTAAATTTTAATCTCCAAAAATAATGTCTATTTATTTTATTTTTAATTTTCCTAATTCCATGAAAATGAAGTATGATATTGTCTAAGGCTATTCGGAGAGTATTTACCCGGTGCTCATAAAAACATTTAAAAGTTATAAACTTTTAAATCAAATGCAATCAAAACTTTTAATCATAAAATAATCGACAGTAGAAATATTTCTGAATTAAATATGGGTATTTTGTTATTTAAAAAAAATTTTTTTTAACCATTTTAACTTGATTTCTTACATATAAAAATATGATTCAGAAAATCAGTGTAGAATAAAAAAGAATTGATATAGAACTTTTTATCATTAACAGATGACGGTAGACAAGAATTCCAGAGACTATACGTTGTTTTATTGTCTTTTTCTATTATTATATAGAATAAGGGCTTGTCTTGACATTTAAAGATTTGTGTATATCGAATTTTATTGGTTTAGTTGAAAAGTTCTCTAATTTATTGAGTCATAAATTCAAAGAAATCCATTGCCCAATAACTTTGTTTCACTATAGTTTGACCTAAATATACTATAATATATATTCGCATTTATTCGTATCAACTAAATAATGGGATAATATACACTGAGAACGTTTCATTATATGTTAGTCTGATAAAGAAAGTTACTTTCAGAAAATTGCTAAAAATTTTATCTCATATTAGAGATAAACATGTGACATTATGTGATATACAGAGACATGTAAACATCTCTGTGTCAATTGATATGGATACTTCAAAACGTTTACAAATCAGTAAGTTGTTTTGTTTAAATATTTCCAATATTTTTCTAAAGGAAGTGTTAAGATTAATTACGAGTGAAAGAGAAAAAGGAATTTTAAAACTGCAAATAAAATTCTGATATAACAGGGTCGAAATTTGTAAGCCAAACTAAAATAACTTTGTTTGCGTATAATAAATCTCTTGTATATTTGATGTACGTACTATTTACATTAAATATTACTATAATTTGTTAATTTTGACAAAACTCAAATTCTCGAATTGGCTTTATGATTTTGTACGATTATATAGTATATATATAAACAATGAAATTATATATATATTTATATATATATAATAAGCAATTGAAGAAACTTAAACGAAGGAATTAACAAGTTCAATTTAGTTAAGACTTTTATTTTATTTTTTTTATTCAAGTTCTGCTTTTTGAAGTCATTGTAAATGAAATAATTTAGTAACCCCTCTTAAAACATTCAATGAGCTCCCTTCACTGGTGACATGAATCATAAAAGTTCAACAGCGTCAGTGAGTTAACTTGTAAACTTCAGCAGATAATATCCCACATCTCCAAAATAAAAAGTTTTATTTATTTTATTTTACAAATGCTGAACATTAGCTATTAAGCAATTACTTCACGAGCGTTCCAGTATTTCTTGACAATGCCATCACATACTAAGGAAATACTGTGCAGTTATTTAAATGTTCAAACATCATTGGTTAATTAGAGTCACACAAAACACAGTTAGAAGACCCCCCCCCAATCTCTAATTCTGCAATCAGCGATAGATTATATAGAGATGGATCTGCATCAGTCATGTCCAATCAGTCTTCTAAATAGAGCCACCGCAGTCTTTTTCGGAAAACAGAAAACAATTCTGTCCTCCCCCAAAATCTTTCTTCTCCTATCCCTGGCGCCTTGATTCATACCCTGTTTAAGAGTTTCTTGAAGAGTAAAAGGATAATAAACAATTTAGTCTTGTGAAAAGAAAGAGGTCGAGTTGTACTATCAGAGCTTCATTCTTAGCCAGTGCTTCAACTCTTTCTTTGCACATAAATTTAAAGCATTCCATTGTTACAATGGGCAGGAATACATTGGATCGAGTTTAAAAGTAATATTTGCACATTATTATTTTCAAATTCGAAGAGACGAATTTAAAATCATACTTTAAATTTATTTTAAAATTGGCGTTAAATTAAATTTTCAATTTCTGTAGAGAACAATTTTAAAAAAATAACATTTCTATATTGAACACTCTCCCCCCTTCCCATATATCTCAAAACATATGGCTAGCCTCCTTATAGTACGCGAATCCTGTAAATTAAAACTTTTAAGTACTTTTAAAGCATGAAGCTTAAGCTGCCTGTTCCCGATTCTTTTTTAGAATAGTTTGAAAGTAAATTAATTTATGAATAGCTCCGGTTTCTTAAGTATTGTCTATTTGTTTATTTCATTTAAATTTATCATTATCACTAAAACTATTTGTGAGATTTGCTTTCTTTGCAAAATGCTGACTACTACTTTACCTTTAAAAAGTTCTTTGAGTTAATTTACTATAAATAAGTAATGGAAAGCTTTTTTTTGAAAATCTTATAACGGTATTAAATATTGAAATAATGCAATCAACACTCTATTTTCATTTCAAATTGTTTGTAGAATGAACTATAATATGTTACAGTAATCATTGTGGAATTGAAACTGAATGAAAAATGGGTCTTAATGGGTCAGATAAATATTTTTAAAGTTTATAAAATACCAATATCTAAGCAATTTGTCTTATATTTAAGTAAGGCTAAAATTATAATATAAAAAGAAATTCTCAGTTTTAACTATATGACGCCATTCTATATTATTAATGTTGTGTTTAATACAATTTTTATGTTTTTATCATTACAGTTTGTAAAATATTTAAGTACAATGTTTAATGTAGTATAATATTATAGACAATTTGACATTATTTCTGCAAATTGTTAACTACATTTTAATAGATACTTCACTGAAACTTTGTATTCATTAACTAATGGATTTAGTTTCTAACTCCGACATAGGTTCTGTTTTAGAATCCACTTTAAAACATAAGGCTTTCCCAAACTATAGTTCTAGATTTTAAAACAAGTGATTGTATAGCTACAAACCAGTCACGTTTTCTTTAAAAATTTAGAAGCTAAATTGTTTTTCTTTTAATTAATATAAATCTCAATATATTTTTGAAAAAAAGTACTGTAATTATCTAGTATTAAAGTATAGTAACTTATGTTAAAGCTCTATGAATTATTTGCTTTTTATGCGATTAAATTTTTGCTTAAATTCAAGATTTGATTACATAATATCATTTATAAGTATTCAAGAACAATTATTTAACAGGAAAAAAATGTAAACATTCATTTTCTTCTGCTTTGATTTTCATTTGAAGCAATTTTAAATTGGGATTTTTCTTTATTTGTTTCATTTAACATACGCTAATTGTAATAAAGAAAAATTCATTTTAATTTGTCATCGGAAATCAAGTTTAGGGAGTTCAGAGAATTTCCTATTAAATAAAGCATTCTTCCATCCTGTTTTTTATATTTTTTTTAAACCCTATTAGAGTTGTTAGGGTTGAAGTACTTATTTAGGTGGAACAGGTTGCCTATAAACTACATAGGCAATACGCAGCGGGATATATAGATTATCGAAAAACAGATGATTCTCAAGCCTTATTAGTGTCAGTTGCATGTAATGATAAATGTCCTTGATAACTCTCGACATCTGTTACGCCTAAGGTTTGCTTCTTTTTCATCTTAGATACTCCCAATAGAACAACAAATGATATATTTTACTGATGTTTCACTGCGAAATCAATGAATGAGAGACATGGGCACTTAAGAGGCCAAAAACCGCCCCCTGGACACTTGATTAGTCAGACTTATGGAGTGTAAGCAGCAATATGTCACACAAATGGGAAAACTTTTTAAATTACGCCCATCTTTCACTTATAACATACGCTGCTCAATTAATTGTACTCATATACATCAAAACAAAATCGTTTACTTTTATAAAAAAAAAAAAATGTTGCGATATTTAACAGATGCTTCTTGTGTGTGTGTATGTGCGTCTAGTTATCTGTAATTTTTTGAAATAAGGTTTCCTTTTGACAAAACACGTACGAAATTGTTAAAAGTTGACTGTGGCTACGTAGAATTCAATATTGGAAATATTTTCAAGCATTCAGAATCTTTATTGAATGATATTCTCAGAAGCATATATATATTCGCTCATTAATATTTTATAGAAAAATATAAAAATTATTTAATACTTGTCCCTTTTACTTAGTGATATTTTCATTGTTTCGACTATTTAAAGTTAATTAATTATTAATTATAAGGATTACTTTAAAAATAAGGAACAAAGCAGGCTACCTATGAAACGATTAATAAACCTCAACAGAAAAAAGTCAGTATTTAATTTAATTTACTTAATTAAAAATAGCATTTTTTACGCTTAATTTACAGCATTTATACAATAAAATGTGTAAATGTTAGTTAAAATTTCTCATACTTATTAATAAAATCTACATCACAAAATATTGATCAACTATTTTGATTTTTCGTTGAAATATCTATAGAGCGTTTCTTTAGAAATGTTAAAAATTATTAGTATGAGGAAATATTGGAGTTTATAAACTAACAACAATTGACATGAACAACAGATTAACAACGTTAACCTAGAGTTTAACATTCACAATGCGTATAAATCAGTTCACACACGTGTATTCACACTACTTTATTTAAAAATAAGGTAATATATATAATCTTAAATACACATAAGATATTTCTCAGAATAATTATTATTCTAAAAACTAATTAAAAATAGCTGTTAAAAGATTGTTGAATAATAAATTGTATGAAGAATTTATTTAATTAAAATTTTGTAGAGTATACTAAAATCATAAATTGGTATTACTTTCTATTAATCGACAAACGAAATGAATAAATGTTTCTTAATCTTACACATTTCTTAATAGATTGTACGTATAGAAAGAAACAATTTTATGCAACCTATCTATCTTCTAATCACTTACAGTAATTTAATGCTCAATTACTAATTCATGTAAATGTAAATAAAGCATTTAAATAAAATCTTACAAATAATATATACTTTTAACCGTTTTTATAACAAGAGTTATTTATATGAAATCTTAATTTTCTTTATCGATTTATAGAAATATTCATATGTAAGTTATATGTTTGTTTCTGACACAAATGTGGAAATGGAACTTGTAATTTTAAGTACATAATTAATATAGTTGAAAAAGATTTTAAGTTTCTAAACTAACCAGGTTTTTTTTCTTATACAAAGAACTAACTTGTGTGATTCATTTTCATATTACAATTGAAAACAAATTTAAAATGTTGAGTTATAATTTCATTAATTAAGAACAGAATATTTGTATTTACAAATATAAGAAACAAAGTTATAAAATATTATGTGCACAGTATTAGTCCATTGGCATATATATATTTTACACTTTACTGATACCGTTTCAGTTACTTTATCTCAAACTACATCGAGGAAACGGGGATAAATTAAAAATAATATAGGATTCAGTGCTAATAAATGCTAGTAACTAATAATAATACTTATTAAAATAGATATATATGCAAACAAATTTCACAAATGTTAGGTTCAGTTGATTTGCTAATTATTATTTATTAGTTATGTACACTTTTTTATATTTTGTGTATTGTTTTTAAATCCTTAAAAAATGAAATATATGCTTGGACAGTAACATAACAGATTCTAAAATGTAATAAAAAAAATAATAATAAAAAAAAATCCACTTATGAGAGATAAGTCTTATTATTTACATGACTTCAGTTATGAAAATATAACTCCTAAGTAATGCAATTTCTAATGAAAAACATCTTTCAAAAGTGAACAGTAACAAACAATTTATTTACTAGCTGTAAATATCTGTAGAAATTTTCGAAAAAAAATTACTTATTTCTTCACTATGAATGCTTATTCTTCCTGGTTAATTTATTTGTTTTTGTGATTATGGAAGATGTGAATACACTTCTATATAAAACTTTCTACAAATTTATTTACCATTAAAGCTTTATGTTTAGCTATTATTAAACATAATATTTAGGAAAATCCTATCCTCATACTACTGAGTTTTTATTTTGAATCGATAAAAATTGCTGATTCATAAGTAAATATATATGCAGTAACTTGTTTTGCAATAAAACGTAAGAATTTTCACATTAGTGTTTTCTTTTGCATCAACAATTCATCGGAAGAACTTATTTTATGACATATTTACAAAGATGAAGAAATTCAAATTAATATAAAAATATAAACTTATGATAAGTCTTCATTTAGTTACTGTATTCATTATTATTTATTTAACTATGATTAACTGTTTTATTTAAATATGAATCTCTATTTTTTGAACATCAAAATATAAGTATATCCAGCTTTAAAAATATGGTTAAGTTTTTCCTTCAAATTCTATGTGCTGTGTTCCGTTTTCAGATAAAACAATTTCCGAAAAAATACTGGAAGTAATATAAGTTTGTGAAAGGCCTGTATTTTCTGATATGGGTTACATTTATATACCAGTTTGTATAAATTAACTCGTTATTAAATTTAATAAATGCACGGATGATATTACGATTATTATAAATTTATCACTTTGAAGAAATTAGCAAGTATAAAATTTCCTTGTACTTATTTTACTTCTTAGCAACTTCTTAAGTTTCCTGGGGAATTTTTTTTTATAATTTTTAAAGCTATTAAAATATTTCATTACACTCAAGCTTTATTAGCTAAAGTGCAAAACTAATATTCCGCGACGTATTAGACATTTTCTTTTCTTAGAGATAATAGAAGTATTATGACGTAATTTTTTATACAAAATTAGTGGGATCCATTCTTGGGATTTCAAGGAAAAGGAGCTTTTAATTTTTCCTGTTTTAAAATTTTTATTATTATTAGTAATTTCTAGGAAATCAACGTGTGTAAAAATATTCGATCTTTGGAATTGTTGTGTCAACATTCTAAAGTACATCCAAATGTCTACATATTATGTATACGTATATACAATTAAAATTTACTTAATTAAAATTCAATTGTTCATATAAACATTTTTAAGGTATGCTGATGTTAGAAACAACAAAAAAAATAATTTAAATAAATACTATTTAAATGAAAATATTAAAGCTCTACCTATCTTATGAATATTTTACATTTTCTCCACTTGGTAGTTGTACCGAGAAAATGCTTTTAGATGTTGGCAGAGTAAGATTTAAGTTGTTTATTTTATGAAAAAAATTCCTTAAAACAGAGTGTCACTTTTTCCCCGCCAAGATAGTTTCAAATCAAACTGTCACTCTTTTTGACACGTAAAAGATTAATACATTCAAAGAATGTGGCATCACGAACTTGGCACAAAGCGCCAAGATGAGTTACTAACACCAAAAGTGACACGCTTTTTCACAAGTGGGGTTCGAGATTTAAGATTTTCTACAAATGTTTGATACTAGTCATTTTTCATTCTCTGAATAAATTACTCAGACTCCTAAAGTGATTTTTAATGATTTCAGAAAAATATGGCGTCTAAACATATGCACAAATCTTTCGCCAGGGAGTGAAGTGACACTTGTCAGTGTGGAAGGAGAAAACGAGGCATACTTTTTTTAACCCTACGTCGTTCGAGTAAAGAAAATATGTGAAGGAAAAAGAAAACATCATAAATGTTTTTGCAGTATAATCTCGTAGCTTGTTACGTACTGTGGTGATTGACAAATTCAGTTGTTAATTTCTTTCTCGTAAAAGAAATAAACTTTTTTTGAGGAAGAAAAACAATCCTACTACGTTGCTAGGCGATGTACTGTTTTGCCCTGCGTGAACATGCACTAAACGCTTTAAAACGTCTTGGCATTGCTAAGTTACGCATTGTTTATGCAAAGACTGATCTGAATTTAAGAAACGATCTAAAAGGGGATCGATCGCTTTAATAACAGAATGGTTGGTCGTATCATCTAATTAATGCTTCGAAATTACAATGGCTTTTGAGCGTCGATTTAAGATAATTGAGTTAAACATTTTGGGGAAAAAATATAGCTGCTTCTTAATGCTACCAATACTTCATTTACGTCTTTTCAATTTTTTCATGCATTGATGCATTGTAAACCTTTCTTTCGATTCAATTTATTTTAATTAATCTAATTTGAAAATGACTTTGTAGAAAAGAATGTTTGGAAGATGAGCACTGAATTTTTATGCTATTTAAATATGAATATTTTAAAAGCTTATTGTGAAAAAAATAAAGTTTACATAATTTTTTTCACTTGTTTTATTTTGCAGGAAAAAGAAAAAAACAATTTTTTCGCTTTCAAGTATAATTTTCCCTCTTGAATAAAATTACAGTTTATATGACCGCAAATAAAACTGACTTACAATAGAAAAATATGATGGCAAATTAAAAACTAGCAATAAATTAAAATAGTAATTTTAAAAAATAGTTATTATCATTTTCTATTAAAAAAATAATAATGTTTTACGTTCCTTCTTATATATATATTAGGTAATATGTGATAGCAAGAATGGATATATATTCAAATTTGTTTTAATTTGAGGAAAACTCATTGATATATAATTAACTCAATCTATATATTCATTCAGACATTAAGCTTTAAAAATCTTTACATATATATTTAGAATTATGATACTTCCCCCCCAAAAAAAATGTTTATTTACAAAAGCTATTTTTGTGACTTACAAGTTTTAATATTTTGAAATTCGTTACAACTAATTATTGTTTACTTACCAAAAAAACATATCCAGAAAAAACAAATTAAAAGTGTTGAAATAAGGAAAATATATTATCGAACCCAAATTAATTTAAATAATAGTAACAATAACACGTTTTACCAACTTTTCTTCGTTCGAATTTAATTTGTAGCTATCATTTCTGATTAAAAAATCGAAATGAAGTATAATTAATAATACTGCTGATTCAGATATTGATTAAAAAACAATATTTTTGCAGAAAAGAAAGAATTTCATTCTATTCTTTAAAAGGAAATTTTCAAAAGTGCATAAAACATAATGAATTCCCCTATAAAAATCTATGACTTAATTTTAATTTATTAGTATCTCTTTCACATACCCGCGGTTTATTAAAAAAAGTTATTAATAAACTGTGGTTTATCCCTAAGGGATAATATGAAAGTTTTTTTACTGTCACTTTGACATAATAGTCCCTGAATGTCATATCTTCAAGTGACAACATTATATTGATTACATTTTTATGTCCACTCTTATTGTAAACAAGCATAAGAAAGCTTTACTTTTGCAGCCAGCTTGATAGACATCATTTTCTACATTGATCGATGTAAATGCATTAGCAAACAGTTTCTCCTTGTTTAATATTTTCCATAATAAACTGCGGCAATAATCAAACGTTACTTCTTATAACGAACCACCCACACTTCAAACAACTCTGACAACTAATATTTTAGCATTTATTTACTTCAGATATGAAATGAGTCGAAGTGCGGTTAATATCTTAATGTACTCGATAAACATAATTTTGGAAAGTGAGCCCCATTTACTTAATCTCAAAAATACCTAATCAAATTATTCTAATAACCAACTCTACGATACACTTTACTTTACCATGAAAAATTTTTTTGCTAAACATATTTGTTCTTATTTCCTGAATGATACAATATCAATAAAGTTACTTGTTTTGCTTAGAAACATATACTTCCCAAAATTTATTTCTATAAACTTGCTTTCCCTATTTTACTGGATTTCACATTCATATAGTTTGATCCATGATATGGGCATCTGAAATTTTTACATCCTTACAAATAATATAATTACTCAAACACAAATGACGTTGTTTAGTGAATACATTTCCATGCCTTACGCTTTACCCAAAATAAATGTTTACTTCCGTCGAACGTATCTAGGATCAGTAAATATAGGTACCAACGGTAAACATCGAAATCCTGAAATGGTCTATTAGGTAAACATAGATAACGAAGTAATGGAACAACTGATTTAAGCCGAATGCTTTAATGATTGCTGAAGCAAATAAATAGAAGTAGTGAAATGAACTCATGTAAGCACTGCAGTAATTATTATAATAATTTTATTGTTGTACCATAGTTATAGAAATCATTTCAAACAGTGAATATCTAAGGGAATTCAGACACATCCATATTAAATTGTAGTGCCAGATAAATATCAAGATAAATCGATTCATTCCTATGTTTAGGAAGCATTTTTCCAACTAGTATTCCCTCATACGCAATATTTTTATTATTTCATGGATGCAAAATTTTCTTACATAAAAAGAAAACTATCATCTAACTATAAATCATACTCAATAACGTTATCAAACATTTATTTTTGAAAACTGATTAATAAACTGTATATTTAAAACATGTTTGTCAGTCGAAACAAAAACACATTACTTTTGTGTTCAATATATTCAATAAATTAAATACAAGTCATTTTTTAAATAAAAGATTTCTTAAAGTGATTTCAGAACTGCTTGCAGCTATCAGAAAGGGGTATTTTTTAATATAATAGAAATCAGAACGCAACTGCAGATAATAAGAAGAAAATATTAAATAACAGACTTTTGATCAACACTAGAAAGCAGAATGTATTCATTATTACCTTTTTTTTTACTTTCTTTTTTATCGAAGGTGATTATTTAAGACAACAAATTTTTTCTGTTTCCCAGTAAATTCTATTGATAAAAGCGTCAATACCATAATAGGATCTCAAATAAATATTATCTTCTTCTAATTTATAGCATTACTCAGTCACGTTTTGCCATAGGCTATGACCAACAAACAAGAGTAAAACTCATTTTCCTTCCCTAACTTTACAAGTCAATTTCATGCTTGTTACTGCAATCAGTAATTCAATATACGAAAACTTTTGCAACTAAAACTAAGCAACAAGTGTTTGCATTCCCCAGTTTGTTTACCAACTATTTGATTGACGGATCATTCCATTGTGTGGAGCCCCATAAATTAAATATGATTTAGGGGGCAAGCGTGATTAATTATTCCTCTCATAAATTAAAGCTTCGGAAGTTTGGAATAATCCCTTCGCTACAGCTTTTCGAATCTTAAGTGTCTTTGGGTATTTAAACTTTTGTTAGGGCAAAGTAGCTCTGACTACTTTAGATATGTAAGAGAATTATTATATTAATATTTTACAAGTAAGAGTTCAAATAATGATGAAAAGTTTAAAGTGAGGATAAATTTAAAATCTCAGGCTAATTTTGAATTAATGTGCAATAAATTTTCGCAGTGCTTTTCATTTATAATTTCATAAATTTTTGGCGATCATTTGGCGAATTGTTAAAAAGTTCTTTCACTATTTTTTGAAATCAGAAACTTTTCTTGTGATAGTTAAAGTCTTACCGTAAGTTGGTTTTTAGCAGTTTTTAATTCCTTGTGATTTCTTTTTTAATGAAATGTGAGACTAGTATTATGGCAGAATATTTTTAAGCGTGTTGATGAATTTCCAGTTTGCGTGAGGTATTTCAAAAAATCAGTTATCAAACGCAATAAAGTGAATAAATTCAAATTCTTCAGAGCAGAATTTTATCATTCAACTTGAAGAAGGAGAAATTACTGATTCACTTCTGAGTAGCACTCTGATTCAGCCTAAAAGTGTACTTTAAGCTCTTGTGAAATGAACGACGGCAATATGGATAACTAATAACATTAATTTTGATTTATAATGTATGTTGTGGCTTATCCCTTCTAATTGACAGTAACATCAAACCAGGTCCATGATCTTTACGCCTTCAAACAATGAAGCACAACCTCAGGGGTCAAGAACATTTGGCTTTTACTTAAACCGAGTGTGGACTGCAGCAGCAGTTTGATCTTTGCATTTTGTATTACGGGGATATCTATATGTATATTTATATATCTAATCTATCTATCTATCTACATACATAAACTAATTTCGGCTTATAATTAATATTTCCCTAATGTCATAATATTGCATCATAATACTTCTGTTATGACTTTAATTATAAATTTCGCCTTTAAGAATATATTACCCCTTTATGAGCAAAGGATAGTCATAATAAAATTCAAAATAACTGTTTCATGCATCTAAATTGCATATAATTAGTTCAAGTGCATTTCCTTGAGTAAAGGATTTTTTTTAAAGTATGGTATTTATCAAAGTAATTCTCTAAGCATACTTGTTAAAACCTCCTTTATTTAGAGCAAAATATTATATAATCTATTAAAGCTCTTTTGAACAATAAAAATGGCTGTTGAGCACTTTTGTTAGGCTGTCACTATTCAATATCTACTAGCCAAATAAATTTTTATCTTGACACAGTTGATGAAACAAAAACCTTCATGTTGTAGTTTAATGAAATTTAAATAAATTTAGTTAAAATATCATGTTTTGTATCATATTTGTAATTTTTTAAGGTATTCTTGTTTAAAAAGAAAAATTACTAGCTTATACAGACAGAAAAAATTTCATAGCTAACAAATGGTGAATTTAAATAACGAAATTCATCAAATATCTATATTTCGTACTTTTTAACAATAACTAAAAACCACTGAATTCAAACAAAAAGTTAAACAATTTTCAGACTAATTAAGAGCATTCTTTAAAATTCTGGTAAATTAAAAAATACATTATAAATGGAAGTGTTTCACTTTAAAACAATTAAGGTGGAAAATCAAATTTTAAAAAATATATTATTGTTACATATTGGAAAACGAAAGACAAACCACTGCTTTCAAAACATAATAATGGAAATAATATGGAGGGACGGATTTCCTTCTTCATGAAAAACTATAGAAATACATTGTCTTTTTTCTTTACATAAAACATTTAAATTTTACTTTGAAGATGAATTAAAGATTATGAAAATATTTTAATTATAAATGTATGATAAGGTTTGGATGCAAAATCAAAAGAAAGGTTCACAGTTAACACATGAGGGCACAAGCAATTTATATAAATAAAATCTCAACTCTGTTAGTCCAGTGAAATTGTTTCAAAGGCTGAATTGATAACTGCTTCAGAGAACGGAGTGAAACCTACATCAGAAGATCGGTCTCTTGAAGAAGTGAAATAAAAACCAGTTTCCTTTCGAAATTTTGATCACATTACTTGTTATTAATTTAAAACATAACTAACGCTGATTTGAACTCCATTTAAAAGTTATTAATGTAATTATTTTAGGTGGTGTAAAATTTCCTTTTGGAATTTTCCTCACTTCAAAAATGAAGCATACGTTTCTTTTTTTAAAATTGTCATTTATGCATTACTGCTGAGTTTAAAGAAAAAATATTCATAACAAAGGGCTGTTTTCATTCTATATTTATACAAGGCATTTTTTTAAAAAAAATTTATATTTATCGTTTTTAAATTTTTTGTTTTTTTGCAAAGCTTTCGTCCTTTTCATCAGATGCGTTTTCTCGTTTCCCATTACGTCACCTCTCGAAAAACATTGGAACTCTGATAAAAAATAAATTCCGGACTTCAATATATAATAATTTCATAACTAAAGAGAGCTTTCAATTTATTAATCACCACATTTGATTTGTTTTTATCTAATCTATAAATGAAACTTCCTTTCGTGATGTGATACTAATAATTATTGTATAGTTATTATTAAATAAACATTGCTTTCAGAAGGTCTAATTATAAATTATTTTGTAATTTGGGCTCTTTTTCATTTGTTAAATTAAGGAACTGCGTTCTCATTTAAACTGGAACTTAAATCAAAGTCACTTTTTTTAATTTTTTCGGTTTTTATTAACTTTGGTATGCAGTATACAAAATATATTTACTTCTTCTTCATTTGTATTTATTTGTTTGATATGTTTGATTGACTTTGGTATGTTTGATTTTTTCAGCTCAAAACTAGGCAGATTGTTGGGATCTAGGTACACGTTCTTCCTCGGTGAAATCGAATAGAGTAAGCATACGTCAGATGCAAACGATAAAATCATTGAATAGACGTAAAATGATTTGAACGGAACAGAGTAAAACACACAGGTACATTCGGCAAGTGTTTGAATATACATATATTTGAAGGTTTAAATACATAAAAATACGTTGAAATAGAGTAAGCATACGTCTGATGCAAACGATAAAATCATTGAATAGACGTAAAATGATTTGAACGGAACAGAGTAAAACACACAGGTACATTCGACAAGTGTTTGAATATACATATAGTTGAAGGTTTAAATACATACGTAGACTGATTGCGTTATAGATTATAAAGAAAATAACAAATTCAATTTTTATTAAAAAATGACCAGATATTTTCAATTTATATTGTTATATATGATTTTCGGATTTTGGTTTTTTAAAATTAAATGCATTTCAAGAATGGTGTATATAAAAAGTCTCTCTTTTCTTTTAATTAATTTTAGCCATTTTTAAAATATTCCAAAGTTAGGCTTCCAAAGTTATTCTTCCACATTAGAATATTTCTTGCGTAAAAATACTTTTCTTAAAAAGTTTTATAAATTTTGATAAGAAATATTTAAATAGTAACTTGCTACCACCCTGAAATAATGTTCATTTCGTTATTCTTAAAAGAAAAATAAGGAACAAATACGCATTTTGAATTAGTTTTCTCATTATAGAAAGCTTTAAATTATTTTGAATTAGATTCAAATTCTAGGAGAGTGTAGAAGTTTCCTCTTAAAATTACCTGCAATTAATTCCCCATTTTCAAATATTTCCTTCTTCTATACAATATTTCATACAATCAATGTTTAGTATCAAATAAATTCCAGGATAATAATTCTGTAGCTTATCTGTTGTTATTAAAGTATCAGTATATTTTAGATTTTTATATTTATAACTTCATGTTATGAGAATGCAAATTGTATTCGCATTAGGCTATGTGAAGAATAGATAAGTAATATTTATTTACTAATGTATGAACAATATGTATATATCATTTAGATTCTGTACATATGGATATATATATATATAGTGAAAATGAATATATAATTACCTTTGTCTCCAAAATAAATATCATTTCTTTATTGTTTAAATTTAATGCTTTTGTTGAATAAAAATTGAGGAATCTATAATATTTATGAGGTTTTAAATAGGCGATGCTTTAAAAGTACTTCTAAAAGCGAAATCAAAATAAATTGTTTTTCCACCTATAGAAAGTTACTTTTTCACAAAGTGGTACATTAATTTTCCCTCAAGAAATTAAAATTTTTATGAACCTATTGATTAAAATTTATAAGAGTAATTTGAAGTTAAGATATTAATCACTGATTATCAACTCGTTCTTTTAAATTAAAAGAAGTATATAAAATAAATTTACTTTGCGGAAACTGCATTTTAATTCTCACATAAATCTTGGTCATTTTTAAATACTCAATGTTCAATTAAATATTAGAAATTAAGTACGTAAAGTAGAATATACTTTTTTGTTATTAGCCTGATTAATAGAATATACTTTATTTGTTATTAGTCTGTTTTATTCTGTGTTTTGTAATTTTAACTAACATTGGTAGTAACTTAGGTGAAGGAAACATTTTAAAATTCTAACATTTATTATTTCAAATATTTTTATGGATTTCACTAAATACAAATTTATATAATTAATTCAAATAAAAAAAGTCAAATATCGAAAATGACTTAGAGGAAGTTTAAATGTGAACTGCTTAGATGTAGGATACAGGTGAGAACCAGTTCAAGGAAGTAAAAAAAATTCTTAAATAATGTAAATAAATCAAGAATTTCACTTTCACTGTCAATATTTTTAAATTCACATTTTCATAATGTTCAGAGTCGAATGCCTATTTATAATGTTTTTTTGTGAATTTATCCTAGCACTACTTTAATAAAAGACATTTGTTATTTTTTTCCTTTATTTCTTTGCAATTTAATTTCAAATAATTACAAAATTAGAGACATTTTATTTTGTAAATGAAAGATTTAGTATTTTTATATAAAATTTAGTTTTATATTATTAGATTAAATTTTTATTATGGCTACAAATATATTTCTAATAACATAATTTTTCAAGTCAAAATTCACATTTTAAGTTTTAAACTGGAAAATAAAAGGCGAAGAAGTTGTTTGTTTTTAAAATTATGCGACAACATGTGGTGAAATAAGACATTTCCTTACATAATTAAATCGACTTGTCATTTGAGTATACTTTAATGATTACGATGAAATGTATCGATATGACTAATGCAGCAGGTCACATCTGAGACGTCACAATGACACAGAAGGTAGCAACTCACTGTATGATGACAACAGAAAATATTTTGCTGCATGCGAGGACAAAAATTATGAATCTTATAAATGTCTTGCACCACACTACAACACTTTGGAATTGTCTAACAATCTTTCTTTACCATTGAATAATAAATATAGAAATAAATATCAACGCAGTTTTACTTTTGATGCCTGAAATGTATTTAAAGCAATTATAAAATATTAGAAAATTTCAATCATGATATTAAATGAAACATTACACTAAGATAAATCCAAGAAAATGAAACAAAAATCATTTTATTATTTAAAATTCAATGACACAAAAATCAATGTATATATGCATGCGTTTTTATGTTAAATAATCAACGAAATTGTAGCTTGTAACAGTCTAGGTATTTGGAGAGAAAGAAGCTGATTTCTCTGATATTTTGTATTTAATAAATATAAGTTTAATTTAATCCAATGTGTGATATATAAGTTTAATTTATTCCAATGTGTGATATATAAGTTTAATTTAATCCAATGTGTGATATGTACTCAAAATAATCTTTTCACACTTGATTATAAATGGTTAACAGAAAAATGGCGATAGGTATATAATAAACAGAGCAAGCGCGAGAAATTGTAAAATATTAAAATAACTTCTGAAAGTATGGTCAACGCTTAACTTAAAGTATAAAAGTATAATCGTGTTTCAAATTCTAAACATGTGCAGATAGTATGAATATTTTATTCATTTATTTTAATATTAAAAGACAGAAAAAACATATTTTGATATAATGTTCATGAAACATTTCACACACTTTGTTGCATTTAAGATTAGTTGATTAAATACGTTTTTCGAATGATTTCTTATAAAGACACAAGTCAAAAATTTTCGTTAACATTTTTAATCTGTATAACTGAATTTTTTTTTATTATTTTTAATTTATTTTTATTTTATTATTTTTTTTTTACAAAACAACATTGATTGCAAAACTGTCATATTTTAAATCATTGATAAATATGTTAGCACATTAAAAGTGGGAAAACCTAAAATTTTTAATTTAATTCCTAATAAGAAAGAGCGATTTATAAGAATTTTATATAAGATAGCTTTACTATTAAGATATACTGTTTGCCATTGCTACACCATGAAGGAAAACAAATAAAAATATTTACAGTATGAAAAGTTAACTATGGTCTTAAAAAATATCATTATGAGAGGATAAATTAAGCATGTTAAGGGATCAATGCAATTTAATTAAGGGATTAATTCAAAATATATGTCTAGAATAGAAAAGGGAAGCATAGCTATAATTAATGACATGATGAAATAATTTAGCGTTTTAAAAGTTTTGAAAGAACCTCCAAATTTAACTTGAACGATAATACCATTTCTTTCATTGCAATTATCTAAGACATCTTGCTCAAAATGTTAAAAATTTGTTCATACACTGCTTGCCATTAAAACTGCAATGCAATGAAGGAAATCATTTACAAATATTATTTAAACAGTACGGCATGAAGGCCAAATTATTAAATTTGAAAGTATCTTAGGAATTTGCAGAGGTATAAAATTAATAAAAACAGTTGCCGAACCTGTCAGTTAAAATGACCCTTATCCAGTAAAGCATGGAATCAAACCAATCTTGGATGACAGAAATGGTTTACTCATACCATGCTGCTTCACGTCTATTTTATCCATTCTATGGATGATTAAGTAATATCGTACTCACTACTTTATCAACTGGCATATCTGTGGATACGTGGTGAATTAACTGCTCATAAAACCATGGCCAGATAATTTCATTTGATGAGAGATTAGCAAACTATGCAGCCCAGTACAACATTCGAATAATCAGTGTATCGAGAACGGTCAGAATACATCATGCAACATGTGCTGTTAGATCATTCTTTTGGAAGAGGAGTTTTCAAAGACCACAGCCATTACTTTTAAAATATTAATGTACATATTGTCATTTAAATTATTGTTGTTGACCTGAGTTAGAGGTGTGCGTGTCTTGTGTCCAATGGTTGCCCTTATCATCACACTCAGTGCAGGGCCAATATCGAATGCAACTAAGTGACGAGGGTTCTCTGTGGAACCTCTAGACTCGTAAGCGGACATTGCCTTCAAAAAAGGGACTTGGTTAAAAAAATAACATTTTTGGTCACTTCTGTATCCATCTTTGTCGTAGGGAGCACCAAAGTCGCTCTCCGTTTCTCTATGCTTTATTGTCAAAGATTCCAAAGTAATGGTCACCAAATTGATAGTCTGTGCTTCTGTAAGCGTCACCATATTATCGCAGCGCATATTGAACGTGCTGAAAAAAATTTCATTTCTTGAATAATAATTCATGATGTAGTTTTACAGTTCCGCAAGGATGAATTCAGAATATAAATGTCTTTTTTGATATTGGTTATTAAAAGGATCTTGAGATCATTAAAGGCTATTTATGACCCTCAGTAACCCATCAGTTTCATATTGGCATAACATTGGTAGGATTCCAATTTTTGGTGTGGCAGTATGACGAAGCGATAATTTTCACTTCCAATAGGTCTATCGTATTTCGACTCTTGCTTGAAAGTATTTCTTTATATATGTGAGGCATAACAGTTTAGTCTAACAGAAATCCGACCTTACAAAGGAGTTTATGAATGAGCAATCCTCTTCATAACTTTTCTTTTATGCAATTATTCAGATGCCACTTGCTTCTCTAGAATCAACCAAACGGCATGAAATGCGAATCATTTGCATAATCTAACCTTTCAAATGATTTTGACTGTTTTATGATTATTCTTTCCTGCTGTGTCAATTTTAATAACCAGAAGTGTATAACGAAATTAGTTTACTTCTAATAATAAACATGTGTGTATAATTTTCCTCTTGCTCTCCATAATTAAATGATTCTAAAATTTGCAACTGTTTATTTCTCTATCTTTTCAAATTGTTATAATCATAATAATGAATTGTTACCACAAAAAATTCATTCTCCAAAAATATTCAAGCAAATTTGTTGTTGATATTTGAAAAATTACTCTATTAAAGTCATCAATAAATTCATAAAATATCTCAAATAAATCATTAAAATTTAGTTTGAAAAATTAAATTTTATTAATTTTTTATATAATTTTTGAAATGTGCAAACTAAATTTACATTTTTTTTATAAAATACTAACTTAAAAACTTTGCTGAAATTTCTAGCGCAATTGAAATTAAATTAAATTTTATATAAAATTATTGTAAGACTATAAAATCCATACTGAATAATCTTATACATGTGAAAAGTTTAGAAATATTCTTTTTAAATCACTCTTTTCAGTACATTTAGATTGGATTACTAAGAAATAATTTATGAATATATGTTTAATAAAATTGAATATAAATATTAAGATTAAGAGCTTAAATATATATATTACCGCTGTTGGAATTTTAAAATTGATAGAAAATGTAAAGCGTTTTAAAAAAAAAATTCCACTTACAGTTTTTATTAATTTAAATATTGTTTAATATTTTTCAATAAATAATAATTCTATTCTGGCAATTATAACTGATTACTTTTGTAAATAATTTCAGCATTCAATGTATGTTCCAGAGATGTCAGTCTTATGAAAATATTTCTGATGTAATTACCATGAATTAAGGATTAAATTCAAAATAAATAGAAAAATAAATAATTAAAAGTAAAGTATTGGTCGATTTTTGGTCGTCTCAATAAGATATACCATTAATTTAATGCTTACTTTGTTATATTTTAAAAGAATAAGTTTTATTCATATATTTATTTTGGATGAAAGAGAAACAAATCTCAGTAATATTTAAGATTTAATAAAATGAATTTTAAGATAACTCAAAATATATTGAGAAAATATCCGTTTAATATTCCTGTTGTCGGAAATAATGAGTTATTTAAAATTGGATGTCATTTTGCATTAAATATAGAAGAAAAACCAATTTTTGCTGTTCCTTTAAAAGAAATTTCATTTATGAAACAGAATTTTTTATTGCACTGATGTGTATATTATTAACTACATTACTTTTATAACAAAATAATTTATTATGGCGCGTATTTCAGGTAATACTATTTTCAGAAAAAAATACTGAACTATGTATTCTAATTACTACAACATTCAGAATTTTCTTAAGCAACATGTAACTCTGAAATATATATGCTTAAGTACCCATAAAAAATCAAAAATGTAATAATGCTATGAAAAAAAATTTATTTTATGCTTAAATCCAATTTAAATATTAATAGCACCAAAGAATACATTGCGTTCAAAACGAAAACATTCACTTTTATTAGAAGTTTAAGTCAGTGCTGCCATCTATTTTAATATATTGGAAATATTTTATAAAGAGGGAATAAAATTCACGTAAAATCTTCAATTCTTTTCCACTAATTCAGAAATAAATTTTAATTTTTTATAATATTTTCTACATATTTTGTGGTATTGTTAAGAATGAAATATAAATACTGTTAACAATCAATTTAAAAAGTAATTGAAGAAAAATTTCTACAAAAATAATATACTTTGACAATTTATACCAACGATTTTACTGTAGCAATGCTAATTATATGAAATGTTTGAAAAAAAAAATGTGCATTATTATTAAAACACATTACATTAATTATTAATAAACATAATAGGTCATTTTTTGTTTTTGGTTGATTTAGCATCCTAAAGTAATTTCACAGCCTGAAGTAAACTATGAGAATAGTATAGTGTTTCAGTTTTTATGAATTTTAAAATTTGGAAACTTCTTTAAGTTTATTTAATAACTTCTTGTTCCCTATTAGTGTTTTCAATTTTTTTTGAAATTTGTTAAAACCAAACAGATAGACTTAAATTATTTTATATTTTAACTATAAAAGTATTGTAAACTAAATAATTATTAAAAAAATCATTTGTATAAGTCATTAAGTGACTTATACAAATGATTTTTTGATAAATGATTCATGAGTATGTTCATTAAATTTTAATTTTTTATAATATTTTCTACATATTTTGTGGTATTGTTAAGAATGAAATATAAATACTGTTAACAATCAATTTAAAAAGTAATTAAAGTATTATTTCCACAAAAATAATATACTTTGACAATTCATACCAACAATTTTACAAGCCCTTCAATATATAAATATCATGGTAAATAATTTTTATTTTATAACAAAAGTAAGCCTAAATTTTTTCCTGCAGGCGAAACTTTAAGTATAGAGTATGAAATTGTCCAACTGTCAAACGTTTATTCCCAATAAACATTGATAATTTAAAATCATGATTTTATTCCTAATCTATTATTGATTATTCATTTTTTATTCGCTAAAGTTTTGAATTTAAAATTTAATTGAAAAATGACTAAAATAGTCATTATTATATGTCTCGTTTTTATTGTACTTATAGTATGATAGAAATATTTCCTAATAAATGATTATAAAATTTGTTGGAATGCTAAATAAAGCTATCATTAAATGAAATCTTTAACATGTCAATTTTAATTCATGAAGACTAATTTTCCTTTGAATGAAAATTAATTAATTTTAAAAAGTGGAAAGCTTATCTTGTTTCTCCATTAAAATATATTTCTTTAAATTTAGAAACTTACTTTTCTAATTCACTTTTGATTTCATGGTTGAATTTAAGAATAAATAACTAACATTTGAGTTAAAAGGATTCAGTAAATAATGTAAATTTAATTCAGAAGTATCGAGAATTATATATATATATATATATATATATATATATATATATATATATATATATATATATATATATATATAATGACGAATAAAAACCAAATTGTACTCTTAAATTATCATTAAACAATTGTCAGGAGTTTAAAATTTCACTGAGAAACCTTAAATTTCCACTAGAGTAAATACAAAGCCGCTAAGAAAGCTACAAAATATTTAAATATTTTTCATATTGAGAATTTTTTGCTAGAATCCAAATTAATGAAAATATTGCACTTATTGCAGATTAATCATCTCTTATTCGAATAACATAATATAATGATATTCGGCCTGATTTTTTCTCAGAAATAAAATCTTCATCATAAAACATTGAAACCCATCAAATTTCACCTATTCGAAACTCACATGAATTCCACAGAAGTCTACTTTATTGATAGATTATAGTGTGAAACATTTTATTTTTTGAAAACACCAAAATATCGAAAACTTTTTTTTCAGCATTGCCATACAATGGTACAAAAGTGTTATTCCTTAAAAATATTAACCTACAAAATAAAATATGTGATTTTTACTTGGGATAAATGCATTTAATTTATTTCTTTTTATTCTTTCTGTTTACACCTCTATTTCTACTGATTACAGTCAATGAATTCATAAAATGTTCTTAAGCGTGGTATAGCAGTAACATTTAATCATAACATTTATATCAATTATAAGCTTTTTAAGTGTTGGTTACCGTGACTGTGACTATGCTCTGTATGAATCTGTTTGATAGTACCAGTAAAAGCCTTGCACCAATTGTTGAAATTTTTGTAGATTATTCTTAACTAGATATGAGTTCCTGTATCTCAGATTAGATATGAGTTTCTGAGGTATGTGTACTTTTACAACAAACTTCCAGGAATAGCCTGGATGAGAAAGGCAGCATTCTCTTGATCGGAACGATCTTCATTTGGGTTAGATAACAAACTGCTACCTAATCCAAATAAAAATAAAGCTGAGATGGCATATGGGTGTGAAATGACCTAACTGAAATGAAGAGTATTGTGCTGAGACAGCAAATGTATGTAAAAAGACTTAACCCAAATGAAGATCATCGTGCTGAGAGGGCATATATGTGCTCCTCATTTTTTGGATGGGTGATTGATGTTTTTTTAATTTTTTATCATTGAATATGTGAACTCAATTCATAATCTACATGCAAGTGGTTATTAAAATATTGCAAAAATATTAGATTTATAAAAAACTTTATTTGGTGTAGGACTGTCTTTGACATGTAATAACTTGGTTTCACTTAGGAATCAATTATACATGTGCTGAATTGCTCTTAGAGGAATATTGAACCATTTTTTTCATGGAGAAATTATCAAAGTTTCAATAGAGGATACTGATTCCTCATTTAACACTTTAAAATAGACTATAATGGTTCAATTATATTGATTTCTAATGGTTGTGTAGGCCAAGGTAGACATTTAACTTCATCCTCATTTTATCATGCCACGATTAGGTAACATCCTGGTTTTTATCAAACTGTGACTGGACAAGTTCCGGTGCATGGACCACCCTGAAAAACTCCACTTCCTGCAGCAAACAAAGTTCGCATAAAACAGTGGACTTGGTTAGATAAATTTGCTTATGCTTCTCTCTTGCAACACTTTCTTTAAGAATTAAGAATGGTCTAGCAGAAAATTACGACCCGGCTGTCCATATTATGATAAACCTCCGTCCATGGTTGACAGTTGAAAAGAAACAATTATGATCATACCTTTGTGCTGATGTCCCTTAAACTTGTATCTGTTATTTTGTAGGGAAAAGTGTGAAAGTTGATTCTCCAGACTATATTTCTTTCTTTCACTTATCAATGACCAGGTTTTGTGAGAATGACAACTTTGTAGAAAACGGTTGGTATTAAAATTTATGAAATGTGTCTTTGGACTTGTGTTCTGCCCTAAATGTCTTGTTTATTGAAATGTTTTCTAACTGTAGTAATTAATACTGGAAATTCCAGATGTTGATTAAGCATTGCAGTCATTTTTGCTGCAGTTGTTTGCCTTTTAGACACATTACGATTTCCTTCTATAGCAGTCGGTCTTTTTGAATGAGTTTCCTTTATCGTCCACTCTTTTGCTTTTCTGAGCTTGTTTTGCCCTATAGAAATTCTCAAGAAATAGGAGGCTGTGGTCACACTTGCTATACTAGACAGGCTCCTACAATTTAACTTCTTTGAATATCAAAATCGAAGGAAGTTTTACGATTTTTAAAATTCAAGGCTTTTATATATATATATTATATATATATACAGTAAACTCTCGCTACAACGATATCCGATACAACAATAACTCCCTCTACTACAATAATGTTTTGTGGTCCCGGTGATTTTGCATATAAAGTAATGTTAAACTCCCCTCAATATTGCGATATTCTCTAGAACAATAAACCTCTGTAAAACGATTTTTTCAATCTAAATTTCAGTTAAACGTGTCCAACGTCAGGCATCTTGCAAATAGTCGTAATCGGAATCTTCTTCATCAGATGTAATGTCATATTCCAACGTTTCTGATCCTGATGAAGAACGAAAATAGTCATCAAGCTCATTGTCATCACTATCGGACATATTGGACAAAAAATAAAAAGCTTTTATAACACACTCTAACGAAAATGAAAGCGAAAGAATAAAAAGTTACGAACTACTCGAAAAGAAGCACAAATAATAACTGCAACGTATGGAACAAAAACAGCTTTCTCCGTTCCAAGAAATATATTCCCCTCTCCAAATCACCCCTTTGAAATAGGCAATTCCATCGTAAACAATGTCAAGGACATTTTGTTATCAGTAAAACTCTTATCAGTAAAGCTAGACACATGCCAAAGCTATGTGTCTAACTTTACTGATAAGAGAACATTGCAGAGAACCGTACTTCGGAAAGCCGTATAATACGCCCGGGGCAGTCTACGCATCGGCTTCGCTCGGCGTATAATATACACCCGCAGCAAACAAGGGGTTAAGACTCATTGTGGATATTCAACTTATCCCTGAATAAATAGCTATTGTTCAGATTTCAATACATATGAAGACCACTCTTTTGGGAATTGGAATGAGTGAAGGGGGGGGTAAAGTGTAAATGTATGCCTAGTCTCATTTCCCAGTAAGCTTTGGAATTCTGATAAGGTTTAAGGATATCTAGACCTGTCTGGTCACCTTGTCACAGAACAAGTGCCCTTTGTTAGAGGAACAGGGGGAAGTGGAGGCGGGATGTTGTTAAGTGACATACTGAAAAGTGAGTTCAAAGGTTGTTTTATAGTCTTTAACGATTTTGAGTTCTACGCAAAACATTTGGTTTACATTTTTCTTTCTTTCACGCGATATTGTTCCCTAAGATGGCAGGGCGAAAGCAACTATCTTTTCGGGATAAACTGAACGTTATCAATGATATTGATGAGGGAATGAAGCAGATTGATACGGCTAAGAAACATGGATTATCGCAATCTACAGTTGCAACGTTCCTAAAGAACAGAAAGAAAATCGCAGATGCTGTAACTTCAAATGAAATTAACCCAGAGCGAAAACGACTGAAAGTTGCGACAAATGAAAACATTGCTGCTGCAGTTTTAAAATGGTTTCAAGAGATGAGAGAAACAAATGTCCCAATTAATGGACCTTTATTATGTGCAAAAGTACGGAAATTTACAGCAATGCTAGGGAATGAAACTTTCAAAGCTAGCAATGGTTCGTTAATGCGTTTTCGAAATGGTCATGGAATAACTTTCCAGGAAGTTCACGGAGAGAAAAAGTCAGCCCCGATAAACGACGCAAATGAATGGCGGCAAAACAAGGTGAAAGAAATCTTAGAAAGGTATGCTCCAGAAGACATTTATAATGCATATGAAGCTGGGCTGCTTTTCCAACTCCTACCCGATCGAACATTGGCATTCAAGGGTGAAAAGTGTTATGGAGGGAAGAAATCAAAGTAGAAACTGACTGTTCTTCTGTGTACAAATAGCACAGGAGCGCATAGAATACAACCTCTCGTCATTGGTAAATCATTGAAGCCAAGGTGCTTTAAGAACGTGAACAGTCTTAAAAGAAAAGTCTAAGCAAATAAGGCTTAGCTAATAAGGCTAAGAAAGCAAATAAGGCTTGGATGACGTCTAAATTTTTTCCCGAATGGTTACAGAAGTTAGACAATGAAATGAAGAAGAGAAAGAAAAAATCGTTTTGTTGATAGATAACTGCGGTGCTCACACGTCACTTCCAAAGCTACAAAATATCGAAATCGCCTTTTTCCCTGCCAATTGCACTTCAATTTTACAGCCTCTTGATATGGGCATAATTAAGTGCTTCAAAGGATTTTACAGAAAGCAGTTGGTGGACTCCATACTTGTAAACTTTGTATATAAAGTAGAAGACCCTTTCAAAGCTGTGAATGTCAAGGAAGCGTGTGACAATATTGATGGAAGTTGGTGGGAAGTAACAGAAAAAAACATTTGGAAATGCTGGAAAAAGGCCGGTCTTTGTGTTATGGAAGATAAAAAATCTGATAATGCTGAAAATTCCATAGACAATGATCTCTCAGATGATCAAGAACGTGTTTTGTACATCAAAAAATCCGTATCCCAACTTGAGGAAACAAGCGGTAAAAAGTTTGGAGTTAGTATAGAAGACTATTTAACAGCAGATGATCTTATGGTTTTCGCAGGTGTTACTGATGAAGATATTCTCTCGGAAATTACTGATGAGAAAGGAAAATTATGAAGATGATGATGATATTGATGATGATGATAATACAGGTCTATCGCAGTCCTTATTTTCATCCCAGGAAGCTCTTCAATCTGTCAATTCTCTACGGACATTTTTTTCAAGCCTTCTGTCGACAAACGAAGAACATTTTCGTACACTAGACTCAATGCATACTGTATTGGTGAACTTAACAGTTAAAAGAATGAATAAACAAACAAAAATATTGGATTATTTTCAATAAAAAGTGTTTTCAGGTATGTGAATATTTCTTTGCTTTTTTTCTGAATTTATCTTATTTATTTATTTTTTTAGTATTTAAACCACTATTATTAGTATTTTACAAATTAATTTCTTCTAAATATAGACTTTAAAGTTGTATGTTATGCACCTTAAACTAATAATAATAAAAAAAGTCTCATTAAATGCTCAATATATGTGGGCCCTCTATATAACAATATGCCTCTCTACAACAATATATTTATTTGGTCCCTAAAATATTGTTGTAACGAGGTTTCACTGTATATATATATATATATATATATATATATATATATATATATATATATATATATATATATATATATATATATATATATATATATATATATATAACATCAATTATGTCACCACACCACATACAATCAGAATTTATAAATTTCTATTTATAAAAAAAACTTATTTTATTTTAATGCTTATGAAGGATATTAAAAATATAACTTTTATTTGCAAGTAAAAATTATGCATTTCTGATAAATATATTTTTTTGTTATCTATCATAATCTAACTATCATTAGCATTATATTAGCTTAAGAGAAGTTTGGTTATTTAGCTAGAAAATAAAAAAGAATAAGGACCCACCCACAGACACACAGACACACAAACACACACACACACACACACACACACACACACACACACACACACACACACACACACACACACACACACACACACACACACACACACATATATATACACACTTCAAAATTATTTTTCAGCTTACATCGTCTTGCCAAGTGTAATAATTTTTAAAAATGTTAATAAAAAATGTCGTTATGTCTTAAGAAGCAGGATATTTTTGAAAATTTTATTTTTACTTTAATTAATCTCTATAATATAATAGGATCTTTGATTCCAAGAAACAGGTCATTAATTTTAATGACTCAAAATATATTTGCATATGAAGTTTCTTTCAGCAAGCATTTGATAAGAAATCTAATGAGCTCCAATAATATAAAAAATTGGAAAACACATTACAAATTCTAAGAATAGTTTATTGTAATGTGTTTTCCAATTTTTTATTTGCGTTTTACATTTTCAAACAGAAAAGTTATTCTAACTTTTCTGTTTGAAAATAGTTGAGTTGTAATTTACCAGTATCTCTTGAAAATTAATATTTTGTTCATTTTAAATATATCATATTTATAATGACATCAAAATTCAAATGATAAAACTTTGATACAAGGTTGAAAATTAATGCACGAAAATTGCTCTTAATACAAGTATGAAGTTTAGTAATCACTCAAATAGTTTAACATAAATGTATTTGAAATAAATTATTATTAATTTAGGAACGTATCATAAGAAACTAATTGCGTTATACTTTTTTCATTATGGAAAACTACAATTGTAGTTTCAAGAAAATGTTTTAATCACAACAGTTTGTTGCATTTTGTCTTTTCTTCGTTTTGCTTTGTGTGTGTGTGCATGCTCTCTTTCTAGAACTAATAAAAATCAAAAGATATTTTAAAATACGTGTAATGGATGTAGAACTTAAAATTTTATTTAAAATATAGATAATTTAAAACATTTTTTTACATTATATAATCTGATAAGCGCAGTCAAGTATATATAGAAATTAAATTTTAGTTATTTAGTCTCAAATATCATTTAATGAGAAAAGTATGGAGTACATTTTTTATTTTGTAAAAATATTTGCATCAATATTTCACCTGTGAAATATTGAACCAATATTGCAACTGCCACGAAATGAAAAACCTTCGACACAAAGTTGATGAGGCACTGAGAATTGTACGATATGTTTTTTATTTAAAAGATGGCGTTCTGATTGTTAAACAAGAAGCGACTATTTTTAGAGGTATATTGTCATATAAAAATCTTAACTTTATTTCTTAGTTAACTATCACATATGTTTCAAGCGTTTGTTTCTGAATTTGGCTTTTCGTAAGTACATTTATATCTGTAAAAGATTGAATCACTGTGCTTTTATAGTCGATACATATCATCAACTAAGTATCTTTAGATGGCGCTCTCAGCACTGTCATGGGATGATTTCACAATATCTATTCAACACATGTGTATTACACAGAAAAATGCAGGTTATTTTCTATTACAATGGATCAATACTTTTGGTCTTATAGACTATTAGTGTGAGATAACTTATTTTTAGAAAGAAAATTTTTTTTGAAGTAATTTCTACTTTTTTGAAAAAAATCTCATCTGTAAGGTTTTTATTTTTTTAATCATGAATAATTTCAGAAATCTAGTGATAAATTAAAAAAAAAATTCTGAGAACAATGATTAATGCACTTTAAAATTTATTCGAATGAAGGTTCTTTACAGTACAGAATCAGAATAATGGTAGAATACTCTATATTTCATAACTTTATAGAGAAGTCCTTAATCACAAATTTGTACAGACTGACAAAGAGTGATTCCTCATGAAAACATTGGATTTCTGCCATAAATTTTTGTAAATATTGTGTGTGATTTATATCTATGTCATTTAATATCCCTCGGTTTGTACGAATAATTCTGAAACATTCAGTAAATCTATTATTTTAACACAGGCATTTCCCTTATAAACTTAAAATTTGTTAAGTTAATTGTTTATGGACAAATATATAACTGAAAATTTCAGTTCAATATAAGTTTAATTTACAACTGAGCTTTAACAAAAATAACAAAACTATTGGTGAGAAATTTTCTAGAGAAAAATATATAGACATTAAAAATTCCGGGTTTCAGCTTTGAATTGCTGATCATTACTAGATCATATCTGAAAATGATTTCTTAAGGTATTAAATTTTTATTTTGAATTATGTTTTTGTGGGATAATTTTTTTTATAAACTCATTGAATTTCTCATTAAATGATAGGAAGTCACATTGAATGTTGGAATTACTATTTATAAAAATTTAGAAATCGTCTGTACGCAGACCATATATCACACTTAAAATGCAGTTTTATATGTTATTTCATAAGTCTAAAAGCTAGCATTCAGCTTCTCTTGTCTTTATAACTATATTATTTTTAATAATACTTTCAAGTTTTTTAATTAGTTTGAACTTTAATATAGCTCAATAATTACTGATAAGTAATAATATATAATATATAAGTATAACTAAAAATATTTCTCAACTTTTTTTCTTGACTGACATTTTTGGTTATTGGAAATAAAATATTAAGATAGTTAAAAATATGATTTATTCATCACATAATGCATTAATCTTTTCCCATTTTTTTCAATAAACACTGAATTCAGTCACAAAAGAATTTCTGCTTTCAACCGTCACTTCAACTTATTTTTAAAATAACTTAAGCAGTGCAAAAAAAGAAAAATATTCTGTTTGAAAAATCGACGAACAACATAAAATAACAAATAAATAAATCAAAATTTAATGTCAAAAACATTTTCCTGTCTGAAATTTTTTGAACTTTGACTTCTAGAATAGGAAAATAGATTCGAAATTCACAATAAATTGTATTTAAACTCAAATAAACCTTTCGAATACCAACGTTTCAAACAAAGTTTCTTTTTGATTCTAAGACAAATTGATGTTCATGACTTTGGGAGTCTACAACATAATTATTTATACGCAGTATTATATATATATATATATAAATACATGCATACATACACACACACACACACACATATATATATATATACATATATATATATATATATATATATATATATATATATATATATATATATATATATTCTTATATACATTTCATAAAGATAAAAATAAAAATAAATAGTTAATAAATGTGTGAACATTACTTTTATAATAAAGTTTTAAATATATTAAATAATAAAAAATGTCTGGCATAAAACAATCGAATTAACAAAAATTGCATAAAAAAGTTTTCTTATGTCAAGAGAAATTTCAGAGACCACAGCTCTCTAAGTGTGGTGGCCAATAAAAATCAGATCTGTTTTACCAAAAAGTTATGAAATCAGTAAATTAAATTTTTAAAATTAATCTTTTTACTGCCCCAGTGGGGAAGGAAATGGTATTAGCAGTTAGACAGTCTGGTATTGAAGGAACTCTCTCGCATTGTTTTTACAGCGAATTCCAGGATAATGAAATTTGACAATTATTTATATTCTCCCTTGAACATCATAAGTTTGGTCAATTCACCTAAATCCACCCTTTGTTTACCTGCAAAGATAATGAGTATCGGTCACGTTTTGACATGTACATGCCTGAAGGACTCCCATTTAAGAAAATGTGACAATGTTTCTAAATATTTGAATTTACGAATAATTTTAAAATACATAATATTCTTTTTGAATGCATGATAATATAATTTTAAAAGTGTATACATAATTTTAAACTATTTATTGGCTAGCCTATACAAATATTTATGAAGTTAGGAAATGATTACTGAGTTTGCTTCAACAAATGAATCAGTGGTAAAAGTAATGTATTTACTTTATACATGTTAATTATAATAAATTATACTTGCAAATATTAACACGAACAAGTAATTCGTTCATGTATATATATATATATATATATATATATATATATATATATATATATATATATATATATATATATATATATATATATATATATATATATATATATATATATATATATATATATATATATATATATATATATATATATATATATATATATATATAATTATTTTCCTTTTCTGATGTTTAGATGCTGCTAATTTTTACACTAAATGTAAACTATTTCGGCAATGCTTAACTTGGTGGGCTTCTAGAAAAAGAAAATTGATTCGAAATATAATCATAAAATTTATCAATCAATCACACACACACACATTAAATAACTAAAACTTATAAATGCTTCACTTTTTCTCACAATACAGTGTGCACAAATTGCTCACAGTTTGTTTCTTTTCTCATTATTTTTATATCTTTTTACTAAGTAAATGAATTTTTGTATTTGAAAATCTATTGCTTGAAAGAGTTAAAGCATACGATCCACAAGCAACATTTTTTCCAATAACAAATCTTAAACTGATGGCGCCATCTGTCGATCAATAATATAATTATTTGAAGAGAAAGTATTGGGTATTAAACTGACAATAAATAAATGTACTAAGTAAGCGTAAAATATAAAGGAATAATTTTCACACCTGCAATAATATTTTAAAATTAACTAGAATTACCTAAATTTTTCAATTTGTTTCATTTGCAGTTTAAAATGAGAACAACATTCTGAAAATATTAAATTGAAAATTTCTCTGCAAGCTTTTAAACAGATAAAAATATCTTTTGACGTCTTTTAAAAAAAGCTAGGAATAAATTCTTTAAATATCAACCTTAAAAATTTTTTTTATAATGCTTGCAACTTCCAAATATTATTGCTTGTAAGAAAGATATTACTTTTTATCGTTTTACATAATGAAAATTATTAGTTTCGTATTTTGCAATTTGAATAGCTTTGATCAGTTAATTTGTAATAGGTAATGGTATTAATGCTTAGGATCTTTTGAAGTTTTCTGCTTTGCAAGAAGTGAATTCATTCTATGAAGCCTTTTTTTCTTACAATCTCGGTGAACGAAATAAAAAAAATTGTATGTTGATGTACAAAAGTCTGCTATACTACAAATAAAAAAATCACTTTTCTAAGTTATAATTTACAATAAACGAAACATGAGTTACTTATGACAACATGAATGTGAATGATCTCTGAGAAGGAGAAAAGGTTTCATTGAGGGTAAAATTGAGGGACTTATTTACTTGAGCTTCCTGCATAACTTTTTCAATCTCACTCTATATCAAAGTTTTTCTTAGTGGATTCTTAGAGAAATCTTTCATCAGCGTCCCAATAGTTAATGTGAAATAATCAAATCGCAGCACTGCGAGCGCAATCTGTAAACAAGAGATACTTGGTTGATGATTTGTATCGAATGTGAAAATACGATCATTTGATTCTCTTACATGGTAACATCTGCAAAAAGAAGTACTGAAATTTGTGATCTGACCTAACACTGAATTCAATTATGGATCTCTAAAATGACAATTTCTGTAAAATAATAATATAAGTGGACATTTGTGGATCAGCATCTTTGTCGACGTGCCAATTTCGGATAAAGAATATAAAAGGGGTAAGTACCCTTTTTAATGTAAATTTTTCTCAATCAGTTGAATTAAATTCAAACTGTAGAAATAAGTAACTGTTTAAATATGGAGGGGGAAAAATGAACAACTTTTAGAGCAAACATAACAAAATTATTGACGAAAATTGAATCCAACATTAAATCTGAAACTAAAAATGTAGAAATTTTACTGACACAATTATCTGATAAATCGGAAAGCTTAAAAGCACTTAATAATGAAACTGAAAATTTCTCGAATCTAGAAACCATTGAAACCAAAACTGCAACTTGTGATGAATACCAGGAAAATATAATGTTTTGAAGTTTAAACTATTGCGTAAAATAAAAGAATTGAGTACGAAATCGGAAGAATTAGAAGAAAAAACAAATATTGACCAGACTTCAGGAATTGCAATAAATACGTTTGAAAACAAAACCAAAACTGTCAAGTTTCCGCTATAGGAAATTGCAAAATTTTATTGAAATCCAGCGCAGTTTCTAGAATACTATCCCTAATTTGAAAACGCAATTCGTAACAATCCGGTACTCTCAAAATTCAACAAATTCAGTTATCTGAAAATTTCTTAATCTGGTAATACAGTAGTATCCATAAAGCGGCTTTAAGTTGACAAATGAAAATTATGATACCGCGATTAACATTTTAAAGGAAAAAATTGGCAAAAAATATGCTTTAATTAATGCGCATATGAGTAATTTTTTCATACACTAAGCCTGTAAATAATTTAAATGATTTGTATTCTCTAAGAAATTTGTATGACAGAGCAGAAACGCGAATCCGAAATTTAAAATTTTTAGGTATTGTGTGTGTGTGTGTGTGAATGTAACAGTTACGGAAATCTTTTGAGTCATATATTACTAAATCTTCTCCCTCATGATATTAATTTGCAGTTTAAAGAGAAAATAACAATGAAACGTGGGATTTAGGTAAACTTTTGAAGCTGCTACAAAAAGAAATTTCGAATCGTGAACACGCTAACTCTCTCTACAGTGTAAACAAAATTACCCCCCCCCCAGTTAAAAAAAATGAGCGGAAACAGGAAAGACGTAACAGTAGAAGCGCCTACAAAAACTTTTAATCATCTACTCATCAGTAATTAGTTGGCGCAACATGTTCATTTTTGGACCTTGTACCATAAAACCCAACCAACCATGAGTAAGTGGCGCCAACAACTGAAAATGATTGTCTATTTTGCAATGTTAAAGGTAAATATTCTAGTGAATTATGTGATTCATTTACAGTAGTAGAAAAGAAGCAATTACTTCGAAATAAAGGATGTTATTTATGTCTTGGTCACAAACATCAAATTAATGATTGTGGGGGTTAAAAAAATGTGTGAAATCTGTCATAAAAAGTATAACCGAACAATTTGTTTTTAAAGTAACAAAATAAAGAGTAATAAAATTGAAAACAAAAATGAAGACAGTGTTGTTGCTTTGCTTTCACAATGTAAAGATGGGAACAAAACTATTTTTTTGCAAACATGTTCACCATTTGTTAAATATAAAAAATAATCAGAAATAGTTAGAATTCTCTTAGATACATGATCATTATTCTCCTATTTTTTAACAGATTTGAAAAATAAAATTCAATTTGTTCCTGTTGTCAGACAAGAATAATTATCCTTATTTTCCTTTGGTATGGAAATTTCCCTCACAAAAACCTTTGATGTTTTTAGTGTGAGACTTGAAAACGGAAGAGATCCCTCAGCGAATATCCACTTAGAAATCCTACTAACAGATCACATTTCTGCTGCAAAATTATCTGCCCCAGATTCGAGCATATTTAAATCAAATAAGATATTGAAAAATCTGCAAATTGCAAATTCTAGTGTAAATGTGTAAATTGTTCAAATGACATTAACGTATTAATTGGTATCAATTATATATATATATATATATATATATATATATATATATATATATATATATATATATATATATATATATATATATATATATATATATATATATATATATATATATATATATATATATATACATAAGAACTCGTGACCGGAAAAATTAAACGCTTAAAAAATTAATATGTGGCTAGTGAAACCCTATTTGGTAGGTGCATGCTGGGTACAAATGATCAAAATACCATGTGTAATCTAGCAATGAACGTTTTAATAGAAGTTAAGAACATTTCAAAGCAAATTGCAAATTTTTGGGGATTGGGGAGTTTTGGGATTGAATCTAAAACAGAAAACGCCGGCACAATTTTAGATGAGTTTGCTGACTATTTCAGTCAAGGTATTATTGAACCAGAGACAACGAGAAGAGTGACCAAGAAGTTTTCGATTTACCTCATCATGCTATCCTAAGAAAAGATAAAACTACAAAAAAATTGCGAATTTTTTTCGATGCTTCGTCACACGCCGAAAGAAAATTATCACTTAATGATTGTTTGCATACAGATTCCAACCTGCATAGCAATTTGTGTGAATTTTGTTTGACATTTCGAGAACATCCTGCAGCATTTGTAAGTGATATTAAACAAGCCTTTTTACAGATAGTGTTAGATTCTATTAAAAGGGATGTTACTCGTTTTTTTTTAGATTCATGATCCAAACAATAATAGTTTAGCAAATATAATCAGTTTAAACAGGGGTTATTTGGGTTCAATAGTTCACCATTTTTCCTCTGTGCTACGATTAAACATCCTTTAAGTAAAATTTCTTCCACATATTCCTGCACGTCAAAACTCCTAGAACGTTTTATGTTACGTAGACAACGTCATCGCAAGCAACGTGGATGTGGAAAGTGCCTATCCTACCAGTCTGGAGTGCTTTAAAAATTTTAAAGAAGCCAGTATACAACTACATAAGTATGAAACAAATTTGAAAGAGCTGCGGAATCTGTGAAAGAACGCCAATATTTCTGCATACGATTCTCTGATGCGGTAATTACACCAATAAAAGTATTTGGTATTTCATGGAGTACTGAAGATGACAACTTTTATTTTAATACAAAACAAATGACGTGATTCCTTTCGCAGCCATTAAATTTTAAACACTTTGTGTTGCAAAATTTAAGCCATCTCTTTGACCCTGTGGGATTGTATGGGCCGTTTACTATCAGAGCTTATGCAAGAAATTTGGTCTTCTAATAAAGACTGGAAATGTAAATTGCTGTATCCCATTTGAGAAGTGGGAAAAGTGGTATGATGAGATACAAAAATTACAAGAGAGGAAAATTCCCCTTTATTATTGGACTTTAACATTTTTCGATGATTTAATAACACAGACTGAGTTGCATTGTTTCTTCGATGAAAGTTTAAAGGCTTATGGTGGTGTGGTCTATCTAAGATTGTGTACAGACACTTGTCATATCGAAACGGCTTTTATAGATTCAATAAACAAGAGATATTTAGATGATGATTTGTATACCATGTGAAAACACGCTTTCCTTACAGTTAGGTTCTCCACAATGATCAAACTACTGAAGATCTAACTTTCTATATATTTTTAGGAATCATCACAAATAATTCCCAGGGAAGTTTATTTACTGTAAAATAAGTTTTATTCCCCTTAATAGGAAGAAGAAACTGTTAAAATGTTCAAAGGATTTTAATGGTATTTTTTAAAAAAAAATCTGAATCTTCTTGTTATACTGAAGAGATCTTTCAAAAAACGAAATTTTAAAAATGAAGAAAATTAATCTTTTAATTAAAATGTTAAATTATTATTAATGGTTTAACTACAATCTTTAATGTTGATATTTCTGTGCTGACTTGTTCAATCTCAAAATCCGCCCTTTCTGGTCATAATTAATAAATCAGTCAAAGACATCAAGGAAAAACTTTTTTTTATTATATTCTTATGTTCTGTCAAATGAAATTCCTCATATATTTCGAATAGAATAGTGTTTATAAATAAGGACTTAATAAATTATTCTATTTATTAAAGATATATGTGGAAGTCTAAGTTTGCTTATACTTCTTTCCTTGACGACTTAGAATTACAGCAGCAAAATAATAACACTTATAATTCCATTTTCTTAAAAACTGATTTCAGTAATTTAATATACTTGTTAAGCCTTGCAAGAATTACTGATATTTCATTTACATGTAAGTGCAAGTAAAACTAAAGATTCTCAGAAAAGTTATGTGTTAAAGATTGCGAAATTATGCATTGATTCAGACATTTAATTTAGAATACGCATTCAAAGTGTAATTGTAAATTGATTGTTTTATGAAAACACAAAATATTCCAGACTCTTAAAGGTGTTTTAACTCTCTTTATAATTCATTTATTAGAAGTGGAATGGGATGGCAGGAATTGTTTGAGGTCTTTTCTTTATATATTTTATTTTTTACACAGAAAGTATTCAAGACGAAAATTTTAATTTCTTTAAAATTAAATTTAAGGACCTCAAAATGAACAAAATTATGGATTTTAAATTTACAAGTTTTTCTAATATTCTTTAGTTATTTAATAGGTAAAATTACTTAGAGCAAATAATTTAAAAATATAAATACAGTTTTATTCTTTCAAATAATTACTACAATTACGACATAACGAAATAATTTTCGTAATTAATGAAGAAGTTATGTTTTCTAATACATCTCTTAAAATTTTGATGCTTTTAATTATTTCCTGAAAATATCAATATAACTGTAGATATTAACAATTGTGCATCGTGTAAACATTATCATAACTTAGTGGAAAATAAGGACATATTTGATTTTGAATCCTTATATAAAATCTAGTAATTTCCTGTTTAAATCTTTCTCCATGGAACATTTCTTTGTTCTTATACTTTTTAATAGTTTTCTAAGTGTATAATAATAATAATTTTATAGTTTGTTTTTGTAACAATATGACAAATATGTTGCTTATTTATGTCTTCGGGTATTTTGTTTGTTTATTACACTCCTGAATATACTTATTTTAATTTATATATACTTATCTGTATTTTATAAAAGTGTCTAATGAATTAAATAGAAAGTTAATAAAATATACAATTTCTTTCCAAAATGGCTTTTCACTAAAAATAAACATTGTAAGTTAGAAGAAAATTCATAATTGAAATTCAATAAATGATATTTAAATGTAATTTAAGTCCTCAAAATCAGCATTATAGCTGCAAGGGATTCAAAAATCAAAACAAGCCTAAAAATTAGATATGCAAATGTGGGTAAATTTTGAAGGTAATGCAAGCAAATAATTCAGAAGAATTAAAAAATAAATGTTACAATTAATTAATAAAAAGAGATGTAAGGAGTATTAAATTATAAATAATAACAAATGCAACTCAGCTAAAAATAAAAATATAATAAAAGAATAGTTTACATGCGAACACGCGAACTCCATTCTTAACTTATTCATTCAAAACATTTTATAATGCACAAAAAAATTAAAGAAAACGTGACCTAACTACATAATCAAATATTTTTTAATAAAATTATATTAAAGAGGTTTTAGTTTATTTTTATTTATTTTTTATAACTGCTTATTTTAGTAAGTCTACAGAAATATCATATCAAAATTCCTTTCTAATGAAGTGTCAAACATAATTTTACATAATTTTGCCCACGGCAAGATGAAGTGTTTTCAAAAAATTTCATGATGCAATCAATTAATTGACTAATTTTATGACCAAAAACGGAACCAAACGTCTTTAAAGAATTTACATAACACTTCATTTTCCTGCCAATAGATAGCAGCACAAAGCCCACGTATACCATTAAAAAGTTTTCTAAGAGGCTGGAAAGGCAACTACCCATCTTTCGTGCTAATGATGAATAAAACAGACAAAATTATTACACCAAGAAAGTTTTTTAAGTATTGTGCATCGACACAATGTATCATGTCTTACATTTGCTATATATTTTAGTATTTTTTGCAGAATCTAAACATGAATCTACACCCCAAAAATGAAAAGAAATGAGGGAAAACAAGACCGATTAAAAAAATAAAAAATAAAAGGAAAACTTATAGTTAGTAAGAGTTTTATAAAATTATAAAGTAACCCATATTTGTTTAAATACTTGTTATTTTCATCCATCTTTCTAAAATTTCAATTTTTTGTCTTCGTTTTGAGGAAAGTTATATTTGATGTGGAAACAACATTTGCTATATTGCTCCTGATGACCACTATTGTCTCTAATATAGCCGTTATCATGAGCAATTCAATATAATAAATGACATAACTCTAATTTGATATCAAAAAAATCATAAAATAATAAAAAATTGCATTTTATAAATAATAATTATATAACACCATTTCCATAAATAAAGAACAACGAAGTGTATTCTAAATTAAACGTTATTCGAAGAATGCTGCAAAATTCGAAGTATTTCTTATTTAACTGGCTAATCACAGATAATTTTTTCCGTTTAAATATTTCTGAATCAAATACATAGTAATAGATAAAGTATGAAACATTTAAGCAAAGTTTTATTCTTTTTGAATGAAAATATTTTAGAACAAGTCAGTGCACTTAATATTTATTTAAAAAAATGATTGATCTTTAAGAAATTTGCAAGCCTATTGGATAATACTAATAATACCTTAAATAATTAAAAACTAATCTGATGTTTAGGAAATAATAAGTATGTATTTCGAAAAAAAATTGTATCCATAAAAATTCTATATTTATGAGTTCATATAAAACATTATACCACTTTACTAAAATTATTATACTGAAATCAAGGAGATAATAAAAATGTAATTTTTTTGTAATAAGAGTTTTTATTTCTTGTTTTCTGATAAGCATATTATAGCTCTCTCATAATTTATGCCAGTCATTGGTTTGACAAAATTTTAATTTTTAGCTAGATTTCTAAATTTTTTAACTTTCATTCTTTCAACAGAAAGAATAATTTATAAACCTATCGTAAAAACGTTTTGAAAGAAATAATTCAAATTATTAACTGACCTTTGTATTTTTCAATAATTTACTGAAGGATACATAGATGTGAGTTTTCTTAAAAAAGTTCACATTGTTTTAAGTAAAAACAACTGTACATTCTGACTTTACTAACAAGGCACAGTCTTATTAATATGTTGTGTTTAACAAAACTTAGACTTTCTATATCTTGTGTTCAACACATCCAATAACATAATTGTTGTATGATGATACAGCAACAACATTGAGTATAAAAATGTATTAATGCATGAACATTTATTTTTTATAATTGTAACTAATAGTAACTGTTTTAATTTTAAAGTATTTGAATTATACGTGTTAAGGAATACTTTTTTCTACATTTCTAAATATTTTTTGTTATCCTATTTGTATTATTTAATTATTCTATACATTATTTTTATCCTATTCCATTGCAGGCCTCTGCAACATTTTAAGAGGAAGAAAAATTAATTTTGTTGCGATCGTTAGATGGTTAGAATATCAATCAAACGTGGTTTATAAATTTGGTATATATAATTAAAGTATTTTCAAAAGTAGTCGCTTGCCGAGAAAAAGAAAACAATCTTAACGCAAATGACTCCCTTAATTCTCAGTGGAAAGTTATAATAATGATTTGCTTTATTCATATTTCAAATGAAAAATTAACTTTATTCAAATTTCAAAATGAAGCCATTAACTCTCAAGTGATTCGTGATATTTATAAAATTATTATGTACTTCGCTTTCCCTCTATTTTAGCTATATTAAAATTACGTATTTGGATTTACCAAGCATTTCATAATTAACATAGTAAACACTTCCTCAATAAATTTTAAAGCTGTGCAAATCTACGATGTACACATTCTAAAAAAATTTGATATTTGCAATTTGTTTTTAATCATTCTTTTAATCACATTTACTACCTTTTGGAGTCAGGATTTCAATGAAAAATTATAACACAATTAATAGAAAGCCTTGCGAAATTTTAAATAAGTTATCAATTTCACTCAACATTTTCCCTTGAGAAATGTAAGGAGCTTTAATATATCATAGAAGAAAAATTAAAAACTTTAAGATTTGGTGAATATGGCTGCAAACTTGATCTGAAATTTGATTTAAGTAGCGTTACCGTATTCATATACGAGATTCAACTCTCTTTTGAAATTTTCATGTGCAATTCATAAGTTTAAATTAAGATTTAGCTTATGCAAATTAAAATTCATTAAAACTTTATAAGTAGCCACAAAAATAGATAAAATTTTAATCCAAGACCAAATATGTTTAAAATACATAATAATGAATTAAGTCAGGATGCTACAAATAGAGGATTTTAATATTTCAGTCTCAAAAGAATATTTCACAAATCTGTTTGTATTCAATCGATAAAAATATATTTTTAAATTTGTAAACGTGATCTTAATAATATATTACAATATTGATTGTGCAAAATTATAGAATTTAGTATAAGAAGAAATTTTCGATACCACTATTTGTTTTTGAAACAATTAGCACACTTGACATTTTATTTTGACCTGAGGACTGTTGTTGCACCAGCACTGTATATAGCTCTGAGATATATAGCTTCTCTGTATATAGCTCTGAGATATATAGCTTCTCTGTATATAGCTCTGAGATATATAGCTTCTCTGTATATAGCTCTGAGATATATAGCTTCTCTGTATATAGCTCTGAGAAACTAAGGTCTGCGCTCATAAATGTGTCAGTTAAAAATTTATTAAGTAAAAGTCCGTGTTAATTATTGTGTATTCAGAACAACTCATAGGATCAGGTAGCTCTCAAGACCTTAGCGACACTTTTTGAGGAAGAGAATTTTTCAAACCGTTATTTTGTTCAAATTCAAATCAGTTTCACCACTGAAGAGCATAATGTAGAATGTTCCAGATATTTAACTAGATTTATGAGTTTGAGTTCATATGTGTATTCTGAAGAAATTCGAAAACCTTACATTAAAAAATATAGCTCCTTTCAAATATCATACCCGGACAGCTAAAATCCATCTAGATAATAAAGATTTCTCATAGAACTTAGATTTTTATTGTTCTATAAGTAATGTAAATACGATTTCAAAGCCATTTTATTTACAAAATAGCAGAACTTCTAACTTAATAATTGTATTTAGCCAATACATTATTTTTATAATTAGACTCAACTGCTAGTGCTAAAGCAAATGCTTTCTACTAATACTCATATGAACATATGAAAATTGAAATGGTAACTAAATGGTTAACATTATAACCCCACCTAAAGCAATAGCTTCTGAATTTGAATTCCACTTCAAACATAATTGTTAGAAAGGATTCGTGAGTGGAATATATTTTGAATATTATTTTTTATGTTTATTCATACACAATGCGGCAACAAAACAAAAAACTAATTGAAGCAATTATGATGGAGTAAAGGACATTAACTGAACTTTTCATTAACTAGATACAAAAAAAATTTACTTTTAAAATTAAAAAAAATTTTGGTTTCCAAATGTCTTACACTTTTGGAAAGATTTGATTTGTTTATTCAATGTATTTTTGCGCATAATTTTTTTACATTTTAAATAATTGTTGATAAATTACAAAAACAATCTTAAATGATCAGCGATATTTTAATTTCTCAAGAAAGAGAAACGGAAAACGAAGAGTTTATTTTAGGTTAAAAATTAGTATTTTACTTTTGTCAATATCAGTATGGATAAATCTTAAAGATACTTGTAAAATTTAAGTAATAATTTTGAATTTAGTAAAATTTATAAATAATAGTAAATGTTTATTCATTTTTACGAAAAATTTTTGTTTAGTGTATTTTCAATAAAAACATGCAATACATTTTTTTCAAATATTATTTGCTTTACTTAATCAAACAACTTTACAGTTGAATTATTTTGATAATTAGTGCAATGTTATTATGTAGCGATATCATAAATAGTTGTAAATATTTCCTAGATATCTAGAGGCATTATTGTATACTTGCAAATACATACTGATGATTAAAAAAAATGTTAAAGAGGACAATCAAAAATAATTACCCTATATAAATGAGCATGGAATGAAATAGTTGTTAGGAATTTCGGTTTGTTTTATTTTTATCAGAAATATAAAGAAATAACACAGAGAAAAATTCTTCAAATGATTCTTTAAAACAGGTTGATATTTATGTATTATTACCATCTCAGTCAAAATTGATGCAAAAGGAAAGTATATCCTTAGATGAAACTATTCTTCAAAGTAAAAATTTACTATATTCTATCATTGATTAATTAGCGAATGTATTAATGGATCTAATATGCTTTTTTCGGTTCTAGTTTAGAAAGAAATTCAAACATATTCGCATAGAAAAATACATTCAATTGGCAGAACACTAACTGATAATTAAACATTTTCAAGTTATTTGTGTATGTGGAATTAATTGTATGTATTTATATATATGTACATATGCATACACATACACACAATTGATATAATAGCTTATTTTTACAAATCTTATTTTAGTTATTAAAGTGACTGAATTTTTTAGTAAAATACTTATATGTATAATTACTTTATTAAAACGTTTCATTATTTATTGTACTATAGTGTAAAATAACAATATTATAAATTAATGATTCCTGGGGATATTATTGAAGTCTTAAAAATGAAGTAATGATTTAAAATATATGACTAATTTTATGTGAGGGATTTTTACATGTATTATCCCTTTCATATTTAGAATACAAGTGCCATAGTATTAGATAGGTTGACAATGAAGAACTTAGAAATTAAGGTTATAGCCCATTTATTAAAAATAAATTGGCTTTATTTATGTTATTTGTAAAAAAAGCTTGGATTATATATATATATATATACATATATAAGTAAAGTATTTTCCGTTTTTGTAACTATTAATGAACATTTAATAAAATTCAGAAGCATTTATAAAAATTACCTCTGTACCTCACTTTTTCTTAAATACATTCTTATATGAAATGTTACAATATTTCCTTACCAAATATTATTAGCTGCCCTAAGAGATTGTAATGTAAAGCAATAAATAATTATTAGTAACATTTTCAGTCGTTAAGGCGAATGCATTGATTTTTCCCTTTTAAAGAATAGGAATGATATCAAGAGTTGAAACCTTATACCTTGAATTTTTTTTCAATTTGCGTTGATTCAGACGTTACTAAAATAAAAAATAGTTGCTTCCTGTATAAGGTTAGATAAAAGAAAAACTATGAAAAAAGCAACAACAAAGCAATAGAGAGAATGAAAGAAAACCACGATCACACTTTTGGCGAAGAGGACAACAGTATGTACGTGATTGCGTAATCACGCGATGCACAGGATAATGATAGTAAACTGAGATTCAAATATTAGTTTCACTCATATTCTTTACTTTTCTTAAGTTTGAAACTAGTTTTAGGTTATTCCCAAAAAAATTGTTTTTAAGCCAGTACTGCGTGGAGTTGTTTTGCGTTATCATTTGTGAACCTTATTGTTTATTATTTCCCGCCTCATAACTAATGTTACTTACATATAATATCAATTCACTAATTATTTACATTCTCGGTTTCTAATTGTGCTATAAAATTATTCTCAACATTAAAAAAGCTTTAAAAATATTAGGTCTTATACTTCAGTGGTATTTTCAATGTATTCTACTAAAAGTGAAAATGTTTTACCTGTTAACAAATAAAAAGAACGCTTATTTTTAAAATTTAACTTCTGAAATTCCAATCCATTCACATGTATTTGTTTTAAGTTAATAGAAGAATAGAATATATTGCTAAGAAGTTGAAAACAACTCTGTTTGTGTTTTTAGTTTGATATACTTTTTCCAAGACTATGTTTACAAAATTAACAACATCGTGTACGTACAAGGGATTGTGCCATAGAAAAATGGAGCAATTCCCGCTTCTCCCAATGTTTTTTAAGACAGGATTTCTCTCCATATTTTCATTATAAGTCATAGCCTTAATGAAAATATGAAGCAATGCTCTATAAGGTCATAAATTTTCATTAGTAGAGTTACAGTGGTGCAATGACGCAAATATGGCAGTTTTCATAGTATTGATATTGGGACCATTATCTTTAATAAATTTTCTATATAACAGTTAGTTTAACGAGATATTACTCCTTCAATCAAATTTACTTTTTTTTACCTCCCAAGCATTTTTCCTTTGCTTTATATTATTTTACTTTATTCCGCAGAACAGTTCGAAGCCTTTTTGCCACATGATTAATAAATTCTTCTTTTGTGATTTCAAAATCAACGTGAACATTCTTCTCATTTAAACACACAAATGTTTTGGAATCCCCATCAGATTAGAAATTTGTGTATCGCATTCCGCACAATTCAATTGAAATCTTCCAAAGAATCCCAGCCGCATACATTTCCATAGATTTTGAGGAGCCTTCATAGTTTTTATCACACAGACCAGAACTCTTATGTTTCTCGTACCAAATACTAAATTCAGCTGCATGAAATGCCAACTCATGTTGCAAAACTTTATATAAATGGCAATACTTCGTTACAATTTCAAAGTCAGTAACTATGCCAGTTAATATATCTATCACACAACAATTACCACAAAGATGACTATGGCCTCTCTTTTCCCATGTTCCAGAATAGGAAACGCAAATATCAATTATTTTTTCGTTGCATAAATTTGAATTGTTTTTTATATGTTCATCTAACACTGTTTTCCTATACATTTTCCAAAAATTTTTCTTTAAAAATTTTCCCTGCGGAAACTAACTGTGATAAACATCCATCAAATATTTTTCTGTCCATGGAATGCAATCCTAGAATCATAGAAAACTTTTCAATTGCAGCATGTCCTTTTCCAAAACTCTAAAATGCTTCTACAGTATTTTTAATTATTTCAAATTTTCTTTGATTTGGTAAATGAGGACTAAAAATTGCTTTTCTAAGATTATAATTATATGATTTACAATAAACATGTAGAGCTTAGTTGAAATTCTAAATCCACTGGTTTTGTTCAAAAATAATGAATGTTCATTACAGTGTTCACACTTTAACCCTTGAAAAAGAATTGTCCAAATATCATCAGATACTATGGTATAACCAGTTTTACTGGAAAATTCAACTGCATGACTGAAAAGATCCAGTTCCTATTTACTTTTTGGCGTTTTCAATCAGTTTGAGAATTGGTCATTCTCATCATTTTGTAGATGTGATCTTCGGCAGAAATAGACTCATCATTTCTCTGTTTATTAAATCTAGATTTAATACTTTCAGCAGCAAGTTTCCTTTTCTTTGAAGGTCTACTTTTAGATGAATGCCACCGATAACTAACTTTATGCGTATTTTGAATATTCAAAAACAAAGATAGCAAAAGCAACTTATGAAATACTAAAGAAACCAACACCAACTAACTGAAATATTGTAAATAAACAATAATACAAATCCAGTTACAGTTCATTCAAATGTGTTACCATTTAAATTAGAAACTTCAAAATTAATTTATGAAATTAATAGTATGAAAAATAACACTTTTTGCTGCATAAAATATAAATATGAACTAAAAATTAGCTGTTTTGTGTCAAAAAAATGGGAGTACTTGACCGCGCACACTTTCAAAACCTTTTTTTTTTGTTTTGGTTTGTGAAAATCACAATACAATCGCTTCTGATTATGGGATTTCCAAAATTTTACTTGCAAATGAAAAATAATAACTGGGACTTTTAATATATGTTAAAAAATATTCTCGAAAAGTTCGAAGATTTTTGTCAATTTCAACGTCCCCCGTGTCCCCTTAATCTTTCTTTTGGAAAGTGGTTCTTTAATACTCTCTCTGTTATTTAAGAGTATAAAGTTATTCGCATTTGTTCAATTTTACACGCAGTATTTTAGTTTTGTGTCTTTTTTGTTTCGCAAAATATTTTTTTGTGATAAAAAAGTAGATCTCCTCGTGATGCATTTTGAACCACACTAAATCTACAAAAACTTAACAGCTCTCCTCTGTCTTCGTTTTGGTAATGGTATCAAAAGTTGTAAAGAACTATTTCCAGTTTTTCAAGAAAGAGTGTGGTGGCTCCATTTAGAAGACTGACTAGATCTGACTCTTTGCAGGACCATCCCTATAAAATTAGAATGGTGGATTCCCCAAATTGTATTTTGGGTGAATCTAACCAACCAAGGAATTCTGAGCATTTAAAATAATTCTACCGTACTTCCCAATATAAGGACATTGTTTAAAAGTATTGGAGAGCCCTTGAAGTAATGGCTTAAGCGCTAATAATCGATATTTGTAAAATAAATTGATCTTTCGAGCTTTACTTCGTATTTTAAGAAAATGCTTTGAAACAGACTTATTAATCATATGGAATTTTCAGAAATCGTATACGTATTAGGTCTATAGATACAGATTGAAGCTCTGTTTATTTCACGTACATAAATGTAAAAGTTTGATTTCTGAATTAAAAAAAATAAAGAGATTTTTGGTCATGGATATTTTCGATTAAAATAACTCATTGCGCAATCATTGTCTCATTAAGCATTTTATATTAAATTGTAAAGCGGTTTCAGAATTTTATGGTACTCCCACATCCAGTCTAGACTTATTTCTAAGGAACACAAATATTCTATTTTCCAAACTCATCTGCATACAAAAAAAAAAGTTTTTGAAACTTATTAAAATACATTTTTTGAGATTACTAACCTATTTTAAATTTACAAGGGCAAGCTATTTTTAAGAAAATTTCTGGGAACATATAAATTTTTCGAGTGCTTGTAAAGTCGATTCAAAGAGAATCAACCTACACATCTTTTATATTGACTGATGGAATTTTTCCGACGTTGTGATATTATTACATATAAGATGTTTACATATATTAATGGCTACCATTCACGTTATTAAAAAAGTAAAATGTCTTTTGTTAGCATAAGGTTTTATGTTTGTTTCTCAAAAGAAAAGAATGGTAATTTCGTGATATTTACGTAGAAATATGGATTAAAATATTTTATTTCAAAATTTGCAAAAATAATTCAAATTAGTAGAATAATTTGCCTCCAAATATGTTGTTTATTAAGAATATTCACAGTAATAATTTTAAAATATATCATATGATTTCTAAAATTTCTCTCTCTCTCTCACAGACACACACACGGTATAATATGGATATAAGAAAGATGGACTATTACTATTTCCAATGGATATAAGAAATATTGTCATCCAAATATCTGAAAAATGAAATAGCTGATGTGATAGGTTTAAGTAAAAGTGACAAACATTGAATTTCAGGCTCAAATTTAATGAAAAAAAGTTCATTTGATCTTTGTTCTGTGTTTTATAATTTGGGAAAAAAGGAGTTATACAATATATTTCTTACATAATTTTTGCACCCTTTTAACATTTTAATCTTTATGTCATTAATTTATTTTCACGTTTTCCAAATAAAAAATTAGCGGCTTTCAATTTCTATTTTTAAAGACAAATTATGAAGATTTAGTTATAATGTATGATAAAAATGATAAAAAGATAAGATATGATAAAAAACTATGAACACATATAACATAAAAAGTATTTCAATTTCATTTTATTCCAATCGTTAACCAAAGTATTATAAAATATTTATTATCTTCAAAAGTTTTCATTGTAAAATTGCTGCGATAAAACTATTGACAAAGAACTATTTTTAGATAGGGGAAATTATATGAATATCATCTATGAAAAATAAAAAAAATATTTTTTGAGTAGTTCATTTCAGTTTTATGAAATATTTCAGAAAGAACGCTGTAAAATATGGTATTCTCGATCAGTTTGAATAATCTATATCTATCGTTATCTATAAACTAGAAGGAGTAATATTTCATTTTCTAGTCAAATTTCAAGTATAGTATTTCTTTTATGAAGTTATTAGAAGAAAAGAAATATTCAAAAATTGAGAGAACACAATCAGGAAAATATAGATTGGTATATTAGGCAAAGAAATCCTTTTATATAACTACTCTGGAGCATTTTTAACGCATTTCAAAAATTCAAGATTTTTTTTTATCTGACCTGGAATAGGAAATCGATGTCATTCAGTTTATGGAATTCTTAAACTTATTTTTTGTACTTTACTAGCTCATAATTTTAAACTTATTTAGGGTGTGAAAATAGTTTTGATAAATTTCGGAAGTTTAATCATGTACTGTTAGTTATAGTTTTGGTATTAAATCCAGATTAATAAATTAAAATGAGTTAACCAATATCTAAATAGTTTATCAATGATTATTTTTAATAACGTTTTATTTTTATTTATAAAAATAAATTTCATGAGGATCTTATAATAAAAATCAATATTTCAAATTATTTAACTTTCAAAATATAATTTAGTATTTGGAACTCTTTAAATAGTTTAATATAGGTTGACTATTGTACATTTTAAAAGATTTTTATTGTTATGGTAATTTTATACTGCGTTATTAAATAGTGGTTTAAATTATTGCTTAGTGCATTTTATGGCCTTATAGAAAACTGTAGGGATAAAATAAGCATTTTAAAGTCCTTTTCCTTGAATTACCAATAGTCTACTAATTTCAAATCAGAAGTGCTTATCATTTTCACCGAGTGTGTCTAAAAATTGCATATTCTTAGAACTTCTGAATTTTTATAATTTATTTCCTCAGGCATTTTTTGCATAAGTTAAACAAATCCCCTCCCAAATGTTCTAATAACATTGATTAGTAAATATATTAAATCATATAAATAAAATAAAATATCTCATCCATTGCATTCACTATATTATTAAATATTTCTTGTGAATGAATATTTCTAAAAAAATTGTTCTATTTTAATACAGGAAATCACTCTTATTTTATTTCACTTAAGGTAGTTTTGTTTACTTATATAATGGTTTGTACTAATTTCAGGAAAGAGACGCAATTAAATAATTTTGTGTGATAGAAATGGTAAATAAAGGAAAGGCTTCATCATGATATCTTTAGACTTATTTTTGTTGATACTCTTTTAATTATAAGATCTTTAGTCAAATGCTTTTGCATGAAAATTGTATTTATATATGTATATAGATAAATAACTACAGGATAATCTGTCATTAGTAGATATTACACATATCCGAATGAAATTGCATTCAAACAGCTAAGAATTCATAGTTTTAAACTATATTTTAATTTTTTATAAAGATAGAGAAATTAAGTGCAGTTTTGCAATTTTAAATGTATTTACTATCGTAATAATTTCAAAATCACAGTATTTCAAAATTTTATTGGAAAATGCTATACAAGAAGACATTTGTTTGTTATACATACAGTTGCATTCCAAATTTTTTTCCTTTTATGTTTTTCATCAAATGAATCTTGATATCCTGAGTCATGTTCTGCATTCTTTGAATGATGATACAGTAGGATAAAAAGATATTCAATAGAGGTTTCCCGCATTTTCTTCTATCATTGTATTAGCCCTGTTAACAGTAGCCTTAGAATTTATTCTTCAGCAATAGTGTAGGCATTTTTGCACTTCGCTATTCTGTATGTCACATTGAATGACGTCAAAAGGGTACTTTTTTGCCCTAATTCTTGTAGCGAAAACATTTTTTGTAATATTCATGTAGTTTGTCGACCGTGTTAGGATGCACTGTTTGGAGGTGCTGCGTCAACTTACTTGGAGTCATGATTTCTCATGATGGAATTTTAGAACAGATCATACACTGTGGTTTTTTTTGTCACTATTGAAGTGAAGCCAAAATCCAGGTATCTGTTTTCGTATTTGCCGCATTTCTTCATCTTTCCACACATTCTATACTTCCTTGTGTGATGTGCATGATCCTTATTAGGATTTGTATTGTCAGTTTTCTCTTTTAATCAATATTCTATTCATTCTTATGAAATCTACAACTTTCTAAAACAAGACATTCACAACGACTACTACCGAGATAACTGACTCAGGCAATGATCAGTCAGAGGTAAGGCGGAAAGGAACATTTCCATTCTGTTCCTCATGCGTTATTGGTTATTCGTTATTATGAATCATCTACTGCTGATAAGGCAGGTCCAAAGAACGTAAATGAGGTGGAAATTCTTTGAGTAGGTGATCTCCGACCATTTTAGAGTAAAAGTGGTCTTTACCTTGTTTCTTGTTTCCCTTTCTTAGATTGGTGGTCATTTCATGGCATTCTTGATGACTATGCGTGGCACCCCAGAGTGCCACGGCGGACACTTTAGGAGCCACTGCCCTAGATGATACTGCTTTTTCTGATTTTATAAACAAGTAAATTAATTTAGGAGAGATTTTCTTCGTCAGAGCCAACATTTTTACTCTTACATTTATTTGAATTGGAGAATGCCTTTTGTTTAGAAACAATGGAAATGCAACAAATTAACTATAATTAAAAAAGTTAATTATAATTAACTTGTTGCATTAATTATTTATGAGACCAATGATATCTAATTAGGATGTTTTCAACATTATAATGAAAATTCACATATTAATTCATTATGTGAATTCTAAAAGAATATACAAATGATATTTGTTAGGAAAATTATAAACTTGCATTTTCTGATATAAAATTGGTTCGATATGATTTGGAAAACTTTTTTCGAACTTTTGGGAAAGTGTATATGTATCCATTTTCACAATGTAAATTCTTGTAAAAATGTTTTTAGCGAAATAAATAAACAAGTATAAAATAAATTAGAACAAAAAACTCAAAGTTCTTCTGCTGCTGTAATCAATAGAAACAATACTTAACATAATCACTTTTAACACGTTGGCTATTGAATTCATAAGCATCTTCAGTTGGTATGATTATTGTCCTCATTTAATTCATATGAAACTAAATATCTAAATTTCAGTAAAACTATTTCACATCGTCATATTTCTATAATTAAATATATAGAGGTTTGAATGTATGTTGTTGATGCTGATCTCCAGATTATCTAGCAGAATAGGCAATCTTCATGAATCTGGAAATATCCAAAATGTCTAAATAAAATATGAGGGACAAGCAGGACTTCATCCTTAATAAAATTTAAACACAATACAATATGAGCTGTGGAAGCCATGTCAGCTGTGCAAGGCAAAAACCAATATTACTCCCACTATGGTTTTAGACCCTACATAAAAATGAGGATTTTTGCGTAGCCACACAAGAAGCACGAAAAAACTGTTTGATGTGATCTTGGTCTAAGTCGGAAATATCTCCCCGGACTTTTTTTTTTTTTTGCAAAATACCAAGAGTGGTTGAGAGAAGTTTTCGAAATCTTATTCAGTTTTATTTTAGTTAGGGCAGAAATTTCGCAAAAGTTGAGTGTCCAACAATGACTGATTGAAAGTGCACTCAATGAATGTGTTTTTTTCTTCATCATGATTTCAGAAACAACTTATTCAAGCACGTTTAAAATTGAATACAGTAAAGTCGCATATAATATGAATACGCAAATGTGATTGTTTCTACATTTCTGTAAGCAAATGAAGTACAAGATGTTTTCAATCAATTTTAGTTTCTTTTATGTAAAGAATTTTATTTCTATTTGAGAAAATTTGATTAAATCAAGGTCATAATGCAATGAGGATTTTTATTGTTTTTAAGGAAAAGTTATTCTTTGGAGAAAAATTTTCCAAAACTATAGCAACTTTAATAAAAATAAATATTACATGTTAATAACAAACTTTTAAGAAAATTATCATTTCAGGAAAAATTTAATAATTTATGTTAAATATACTTAAGATGAATTATAAACTGAAATGTATTTATTCTTGGTAGTGTGCAAAAACATTTTATGGCTCAAAATTGGCCACCTAGTTAATTTAATTTATAAATCTTATGCACAAGAAACAAAATGTTTTTTAAAAGGTTAGTTAACATTTTTCTCCAGAAATAACTCTAAAAAATCACTTTACAAGTTGAAAAATTTAAACCTTCTTCTCACAAATCATTATAACTTTCAACAACTTATTAAATGTTTGATTTTCTGACATCTCCATTTATGTGGAGCCAATAAAAAACAATAATTTGCCTATATAAAATTAATAATTGATTAATGAATGAGCAATAGGAAGTATTAATTTCATAACATTTTCTTTTATGATTTCAGGCATATAGTTATCTATATTTTTTCTTACATATTTCACTGTTGCTAAATATTGGAATTTGTTATTAAAAATTTAAGACCTGGAATTCTGTATCAAAACATTTGAAAACTAAACGGAACAGTAAAAAGCAAAATAATTAACCAGTAATTATTTCATTGACTTTGAAATGTGGCATCAAAGTACCAAATGTGTTTACTTATGAAATAAATTAAATAATTATTAAAGAAAATAGTAAAAAATATTTTGAATTTTGTCAATGATGAGTAATGAACAGAAAGAAGTCAAAACAAAGAAAAAACAGGATATTTATAAAGTATATGAGCATTTCTTATTGTGCATACCAAATTTAAGCAATTTTATCACACATATTTCTCGACAACCTACCATAATTGGTTGCTGCAGAACATATTTTTATGCTGTTATTTAGATCTGAAGTAAACTGCGATTCAGGACTCAACAATTTCAGCTGCGTATTTAAGTCTTGGAAGTAAATGGCGTTCCTGATTTAAGTTATAATTCCTTAATTTGTATTTGAAATGCTATACTTGTTCCTCTAAAGAATACTAGTTTTTGATTTTTTTATAATCCATACAAATAGAAAATATAAGGAAATACTTCTTTACAGTTTAACAAATGCAGTAATCGAAATTATAAAGAAGTTGTTTAGTCTTCATTGATGTTAAAACTACTGGTTGAACAACAACTCATTTTTAACATAATTTCCAGAGCGCATAACTTTCATTTGTTAAAAAGCTCCCGTTTCTTAAGACAGAAATGAAAACGGCATCGATATGCGTAGCATTAGAGTAAACCTAAACATAGATGAGAAATCCTTCTGTTTTATGGAAGTAAGGACAAAGCAAGATTATTTATTACAATTGCTCGAGAATACGCAATTGGGAATTTTCAGCTAGAAATTGAACAATATTCCCTTTGGAGCTCAGAGAAATTTCTAAATTAGACACTTTGTCTTGACTTTTATAAAATTCAGTAAATAATCTGCGTTGTGCTTTGAAAACACAAAAACACTTTAAACCAAGCCTGAATGATGTTGAACGTGAACTGCATTTCAGAGAAGAGAAAATGCGATTTTAATAGGAAGATTAAAACATCAACTGTAAAAAAAGCTTCCTTTCTTTTGTCTTATAATGTTATGAGAAGATAATATATTTGAAGGTGAGAAATGCCTTTATAATTCTTCAAAACATAGTTGAAATATAAAGCTTAATACATATGATTAGATGATTATTAAGTAAAATCTTGGAGTATCATTTTGTCATGGACCTTGTTTCTTTGAAGTTAAAAAGCATATTGTTGTAACCAGTGACATGTTTTGTCAATGGTAGTAATTATGCAGATGTGCTCCCTATTTACTTAATTTCACGGTAAGTAACTTGATTCCTCAGTTTTAAAGCAAGGTGTATTACCGTTTCACACTTCACTTGATTCTCATAAAACTTAATTCAAAAAAACTTATTAAGAGAGAGGTTTATTAGCTGAACATTTATATCTTTTCATGAATCTCTTTATGGATTCTGCTCTCTCTACTTCTATTCAGTAATGAATTGAACTGAGCAAAGTGAAAATTATGAGCATTCAAACATGTTTTATGTTTCAACTAAAGAATTAACAGCTTGATTGAGTATCTGTTATAGATTAAACAGCAAGTTTTTAAGCAATATTATAAAAAAACATATGAAATTTTATCAACAATTGAAATGCCATTTCGCACATTGTTGTAAAAAAGAATTGACTCCGATTATTTGTATTTTTCATATTTACACAAAATATATATCTATAGAGGGTGTGTCAAAGAAAATTTTTAATGTTTTTAAATTTCACATTCTCTCAGGCCATTGTAGAACAAGTATTGAGTATTTTCTTTTTAGAGTAGTAGTCATTGTTAGTATTCTTTAAATTATTCAAATTATATTTACTGCAATTGTATTTTTCAGAGGAGTCATAAGCAAGTCTTTCATTTTAGAAGTTAAAATTGCATAATTAATTAAAAATGTGTGTGAAAATTTCTTTGAGATCTTTAATAAATTACACGCTAGAAGTAGAAAAACAATGGCTGTTTAATTTTAATATATTTCGTAATAAATATTTATCAAATTTTTCATTAGTGTTTGGATTAAAAAATTAATATGGATTTGATTTTATTGTAACAAAGTGAAGGTTAAATAACTGTTTAATATCATTATTCATGCATCTGTATTAAAGTGCAATCATCAATAACATTTAATATGTTTCAAGTTATTTATCAAGGTATTTGACTTTAGGAAAATATTATAAATTTCAACATATTGCTAAGGCATTGCAAAGTTTTAAAATATAATTTTTAAGAGTTAAATATTGAAAAAATGCTGAAGTAAAATAACCCTAGTTTTGTAATTTCTTGTAAGATCTCAATGTGAGAATCTATTAAACTAAAATTCTAAATTTTCAAAGTTATCAAAGTTTTAAAAAGGCTAACGAACTATTGAATGAGATTTATGATAGCATAATGAAAGTAATGCATGGTTTGAATCAGATTTTAGAGGAGGAGAAGCTTTCCGAGAGTAATTAAGATTTCTCGGGATAACTCATTCTCAACGCTTTATTAGTATTGAAGTAAATTTTCATTCTTAATTATATAACGTACTCAAATTTAATTTGTTATTTTTATATAATATTAAAAATTCTAAAAGTATAGATCAAATTAATCGAAATTGCAAACAGCGCTCATAGAAGTAGCAGGGTATTTTTATAAAAAAAATTTAAAATTCATGATTACCCTCTTTTCGTGTTAAATTAAGCCTTAAAAGTTATAAAAAATTCTACAAATTATAGAATTCATATAAAAACAATTCTTGAAAAAGGAGAGTGTTTCTCGGAGTGAAATGTTAGAGATTTAATATTTAAACAATGAGAGTTGGATGTTGCATAATCTAATGCATGTATTTATAACAATCAATAAAAATACCAAGGAGTTTAATATATATTCATCTTTCCTTCTTTCGATTTATGATTACGGTTTACTATGTATGAAAAACCTTACTGAAGTAAATGGTTAGACAAGTAATGGAACAAATTAATTAGGAATCAATAATTAAAAAAAACACTTATTCAGAATTATTTAAAGTAACTTTTGCTAACATTTCAAATTCCTAGTGAATTGCAATATTGATCTTCTTGTTTTTAAATTAACTATCGCGTGGTTCCTTTAAAGTGGATTTAATATATATTCATCTGTGGGATATATTAGTTTTACTATTATATTTTGCATTAAGCAGGCTCGTTGTTTGCTAGACAGACCACTTATCTAAGGCCACAAAATTTACAAAATGCTAAAACTAATATATATATATATATATATATAACTGACGTTATTAGAATAAACATTTTATATTATAGCTGCTGTGAGATTCAATGGTTTCATCAAAGTCTATTTTGTTAAGCTTTTGAATGTTTATGGGAGAAAACTTTTCTATGATTGAGAAAGATCAGTATGTTTAGAATTATTAAATATCAAAATTATACTATAATTAAAAAATTTTACTTGCTATATTTAGCTGCTATGGGATTATTGTAAAAACAGATAATGTAATTAATTAATATTTTTGTGACCTAATGCATAAAATTATTGTACTCATAAAACAGAATGTGTGCGAAGCTTAAACATAGGATTTTGCAAACAAAATCCCTCGTTAATGAATTTTTTCTTTCTTTTCATAAACGGCCATGAAAAAAAATCAAACGAATGTCATTATTTTTTCAATTTTAGTATTGTTTAAATTTTTCATATTTCTTTTAGTGAATTGTATTTTACCCTGAACTAAGTTTATTTAACAGCTTAAATAAAATTTAATTAATAAATTTAGAATCATCAAAATAAATATCAACACATAGGCATCCATAAGATGGAAAATATCAACAATAAATTCATTGAACCAGAAGAAAAATGATTTAAAAATAACATAGCAAATCAGGTATATCCAAAAACTGAAAAATGTCCATCCAAAAACCATTCATTTCGTATTCTAGGTGTGTATACGTGTATTTTAAAGACATACGTATATCCATCTAGAATACTATTTTTTCACAACTTACACTGGCTTATGTTCTCTACTTATATATGATTTTAATTTACGAATTAATAAATTTTGAACAAGAAAAGTATTAACTTAAGATACATAAAATTTAGCACAATTTCATTTAATTTTCTTCAGAAGCAACTAATACAAGCACTTGTTGCCTAATGAACAAGTAGTTAGTCTCCAGAAACAAATAATTTGGGGTACGATTATACGAGGGTAGTAAGTCTGGCATTCAATTACATTTTACAAATCAATTCAGCAAAACTTTATTATATTAGTTACAACACAATATAGATAAATAAATACCATATGAGAGATATCATTTTGAGAAACGTACGCCAATTATCTCTGTTAGTTTTTATCAGTTTACTTTCACTAGTAAGGTAATTTTTAGTTTGTGTAGATTTCCTAGAATCTCGGATTGAAATTTCATGACTTAATAATTTGGTTAAGTTTAAGGAAAATAAAAATTAAGTAATGTTACATTAAAGCAATATGTATACTAACATTAAAGTAATATGTATTTAACATCATAACACGACGCGCGCGTAATATTTATAATTTTGTAAAATATTTCTTAAATACATTAAAAAATTTAGCACCTTTTCATTAACATTTTGTAAGTTTCTACGATTACTTAAAGTATTTAGTAAAAACAATTCTTCGGTGTTTTTAACATGAATTACAATTAAATAAGTGATATCATAGACACGAAATTAACTTAACTAACTGTAGTAATAGTTAGACTTTTTAAGTAATATTTTTTATAGAATGAAGTGATTAATTTACATGATAATTGTGACCAAATGGAAGGCATGGTTACTTGAAATATTTAAGGTTTTATTAATATATATAAATCTTATTTCTTATTATTTTACTTGTGAATTCAATTTTTTTCAGTATAACACTTCAATAAATTTTATCAAATTAATGTCAATAAATCTTCATTTAAGGATAACTAATGAAATATTTTATTTGGTATTATTTTCTGAATAGAATATGAAAGCATTCCGTAAAAAATGCTGTAAACTTATGTCAATAAACGCATTATATCACAAGATTTATTACTCGGAAGAAGGTTTTTAAGATTTAAATAGTTTTAAATAATATACACCTAAAAAATGTAAATTATAAATTGAATCTTCATTTATATCACTGTTATATATATATATATATATATATATATATATATATATATATGTATATATATATATAAGCTTAAGCCTTAAGAAAATAAATTAAGATTGATTTCATAACGCAAAAGATGCCGAATTGATATTAAATTTCAATTCTTTATCTCAATCAAATTGCTCAAAAGGAATTTTTTTCCCATTTCCTTTCAACACGTGTTTGTTTACTTCTTCTAAATTGATTGCTGCCAAGGCTCTCAATTTGCTACTTTATAAATTGGTTGGGGATGCTCATTGTGGGTGTTGGATTTACTCTATATTTAGATGTATAACTCTGATTCTAACGTCTTCTGCCCTCTTATTGCATATAAATCTCACACTTCATCGTATATTGAATTCCTGCTGTGAACTAGAATGTACTATCACGCTTTCGAAACTAGTTTTTCGGTGTTGAGATATTTCATTTATTTCCTTTTGTTATTTTGTTTCTACTTGGAATCACATACAAAATCTCTTTCTAAGATGGAAGCAAAGGATATTGATTTAAACCAGAAATAGTATAAGTGCTGCAATAAAATATAAACCAAATTCATGAAAAGAGACCCAGAAGGATTCGAAATTGAAAAACGATTGAAAACACAAGTATCAAAGTTATTGTAAGCAGCTATATACATAAAATAAAGTTATGAGAAATAAAGATCTAAATTTAGTACAAAATATAAACTCGTATGTAAAGTTTAAAATATCAGTGAATGCAAAATGATATTTGAATCAATAATCTTACTAAAATTTTATTAATACTAAATAAGTGAAAAAATTGAATGAAATGTTTGGTAAGTCAAATTATGAGAAATCAATTATATGAAAATAAATAAATGATATAGTTATTTAATGAAAGACAACTTTGAAAAAATATTTCTTTTCTGACTTTTTTTAAATGATAACACAAAAAAAGAAATAAGTTCTGTGAATGATTGCAATTTTCAAATCTTATCTCGAGTGTTTCCAATTTCTTCTAAAAGTAATATTAACAAAAACACTAAATGGAATTTTTCGATACAAATTTATAAAATTTTAAAAAGTAGTAATTTGTCAAAAGGCTTAAGTGTAAAAGATTATTTTGAATAAATAAGTCAAAGTTTGTGATACTGAAAATAATATTCCACATAAAATCTAAAAAATTTCCTTCACTGTTCGCCTAGGCTTTTTAAATTAAAAACAAGAAATATGCTATGAATGTTATAAATTTTTTAAGACTATATTTCATTATGACTTGATCATTGTACCATTTACTGAAATGTTTCAAATACGGTTAGAAACCAAACTATTAACAGGTAAATAAAAAATTCCTTTTCTAGAAAGATTTAAACTTCACCAGGATGTTGGATACACATTTTTACTTTAGTATTTGTTTGCTTTTATATTTTTTATTATAAATTCAGGTCTTGAAAATTTGCAATTAGCGTTTTTTTAACTGAACAATTGAGCAAAGTTAAGAAATAGTAAATTTTAAAATTCAGATTTAAAAAAAAATTACATGGTTTGTGTTGAACTAAATTTTTAAATAAGATTTTTGAAATAGTTATGGTTAAATCATTTACGGATGATTGTGGAAGTTTCTTAAATTTTGAAATGTTGTTGGTTAAGTCAATTTTAATTAGAGTGTATAATTTTTCACTGACGAGGAAATTTACTAAATGCTGTCATAAAACTAAATATTTTAACAATATTAAATAGTTACAGCAGTTTGTGAAATTTAATATTCGCCAATGACTAATGAAAAACATAAAAATAATATAGTAACCAAATGAAAGTAAAATAAAGGTTAGTAGTTTGTTCTACAACAATTTTAGTGCTATATAATAATCAGAAACTAACTGTATTAATAGCCTCAAAATAAAAGGAAATGCGGTGATTTTAATAACGAGAAGCTGCTATTCAAACGGCGCAGAAACCTGAATGAAAATGTTGTGATAGAAAGTTGAAGTTCACCTGCATAAATGGTAATCAGTGAGGGAATGAATGAGTGTGTATGAAATTTGTGGAAATTAATGAAATAAAGAGAAGTAAACTGAATCTGAAAGGTAAAACTGAAGGGCATTGATAACGGAATTAAGAAATAAAGAACAAAATGAATCATTCAGAACAAAGAGTAAAGAAATAAGGAACAAATGAATAAAGAAGAGTAAAGCGTATAAATGAATGATTCATTTGGATTGAAATAAATGTGGATTCATTGAATATAGCATAGAAAAACGAATACTTATTACTAATAAGAATTCGTCTTTTCCGTCTTCTTCTCGCGTTTTGTGTATAGGTACTCACTAAATACTCACTCTCATAACACATGATACTATAATCGACTTTTTACAGAGGGAATCTTTTCAATCATGCTAAATTATTTATCAATTAAGAGAGATACAATTTAGTGAATTATTATTTTTAATTTTTATTTAATGTTTTCTAATTCATTATAAATTCTTTTTAAGTTGCAAGTCTTATAATTGAATTGTTTGAAAGTAATACATGAAATTAAATACGTCAATCCATAAAATCGATTCATGATTAATTTTATCTATTGATAAAGCTTAGTATACCTTTCGTAAAGCAAAAATAAAAAATATTTTTATTGTTATTAGGAATAAGAGACTTAAATATGAGCAAAATAATTTACTAAATCTTCTGATGAAAGCTTTTTAATTCAAACGAAATTTGAGCTCTAAAATTGTCTACATACCTTGAATTATAAATTAATCAATATAGTTTCTTACTTTTAAATAAAACTAATAACTTTTAAGAAATAAAATTATTACAAAAACCTTATTTACCCAGAAAATATTTTTACGTATAAAGTTTGCATTGTTTCTAGACTGTTAGCTTTTAAGTGTACTGTAGAGAAACTTAGGAGAAGTATGTTGTATTCTTTCTAATCGGTACTGGTATACTAGTTATTATAGAAAGTGAAAATAGTAAGGGCTTTAATTTTATTTTTCAATTTGTTTTGTAAATCAGATTCTTACAATTTGCAGTTAGGGAATATTCATTAGAATTGATTAACTTTAAATTATAATCAAATTTGAACAAACTATTGGAAGTGATGACTCATTGAAGGAGACAATCAAAATAAAAATACCAATTTAATTTTTCATATTTTTACTTGTATACTTCTTCCAAATTCTGAAGAAATTTATTAATTTAACCTGAAAAAATCATAAAAATTATAAGCGCAAGCTTAATATACATATCACATAAGTCTGTCTATAATCTAAATGCACAGGACTATAGATTTATTATTTTTAAAGTTTTCTATAATATATTAAATCTATAAGGGATACTGAAACTAAGTATATATTAAATAAAAATAAACTAACACACATACACACTCATATCTATAACACAGCATCAAACAGAAAAGGAGATAAAACATAATATATGTATGAGTAAAGAAAAAAATATTTCTATAAAAAATATCTTTAAAGATTACAACGATATTGTTTGGATTATGTATATAAATATCATAGTTTGATTTAAATGTAAAACACACACACACACACACACACAACAAAAAATAAGGCGAGTATTATTTTAATCTTTTCAAGTATCTGTTCAAAATTTTTTCATTGATTTACTTCCAAATTTCATTAGCATTATTACAGAAATCAAATGACATATCTCACAAAAAGTTTGCTTGAAAATCAATCTGGATATATTTCGGCTTAAAATAACTATACATTTATGAAAAACTATCAATATCTGAAGTATTCAGGGTTTTTTATTAAATATTTTTAATTTTACTGGAATACACAAAAATAAATATATATCATATTTGTGATAACAATAATCATATTTTAAATGACATCAAAATTAGAAAATAAAAAAAAATATTTTGAAATAAAATTGTAAAATTATTCATTTACAATATTTCATATTTATTGAAACGTTTCAGCTGTAAAATATTTTCATTTTTTCTAATTCCTGATCCGTTTTTCTTTATTTTTTCATTAAAGGTATCTCATAAAATTATTCAGTCATGTATCTCAATAAAAAGTTGTAAAAAACGAAATTTACATTTCCGCGGATGAAACATTTTTAAGAAATTTCATTTTTTTATGCCTTTTTCCGTTAGCTAAAATGTCACTGATTTGACAGCACCCACTTATGTGCCTGGAAGGGAAGAAAACTTGTCTTTTGAAGTTTTAAGGGAACGATGATTCCAAATTTTTTTTTTTTATCAAAAAATAATTTTATTCTTTCTTCAAGATTCTTGTTTTATAATGAATAATTTTAATATTTTGTATTTCAAGAAAATTCAATGAGAGTATTCTTATACGTTTTATGTATCATACAAAAATAATTTTTCTGTGCAGATTTTCCACTTAATGATAAATGCAAAACTTTGTGGTTTTGAAATAATGTAAAAAAGAGATTTCACTATTATGTTACATGTTTTTTATTGTTAAATAATAGTTTTATAAAGTTAAATGCATTTGAAAGGTAGAGTTTTACTTTATATACGATCTATTGATTCAATTTGAAAACATCAAATTTTAATCAGAATTATTGATAGCAACTGTTTTTAAATCTAAGGCAACAAGAATAAGTATTAAAAATTCGCAATTTAATGAATGCTTTTGTCACACATTGCATGAATCAGGTTTTAATTAAAATTATATGTTATAATTTCTTATTTAACCTCTAGATCGTGCAATGTATTCTGATAGTAAAAATTTCGAATTTATAAAGCATACAAAAACATTTACATTTTCATGTAATACATAGTGTCATGTGCAAATTATTAACTTTTAGAGTGTGACTAAATGCATATATAAGTAGCTATATATGTATAAAAGAAAAGAAATCATAGTTAAACAATGATTGTTGTTGAAAAGATTTGCTATGTATCGTATAAGAATTACACTTTTTATCAACATATGATTAAATTCACCCTATGGAGTAGATCTATGGCCTATGGAGCCAATGATATTCTTTTTTGTATTGAACGAGATATATGATTGTCAAGTGAATAGAAAGTCCATGATTCCAAGAAGGTTATAATGTATTCCCTGTAGAAGTAAAGCAGCTTCGAGCCATTATGTTCAGTAGATAAACTCGTTTTCTTCTTAGGATTTAATTATGGTAAAATTTAAATGTTTAATATTGTTAATGCATTGATCTCTTCTACTTAATAGTTCATGGGCTAAATTTTCCCTAGGGGTGTAAATACTGTTAATAATTTGAAATCTACTTTAAATCAGTTGGAGTTTAAGCAGCTCACGATTTCAAAAGTTGCTACTGTTGAGTGACTAGTTAAATTAAACAATGTCTTCAAAATATTAGGGGATTGCATAACGATGTCCACTACCTTGGATTTTGCAAGAGATGGCAAGTATCTACAGAAGCAATAGAAGGACACTTGCAGGGCTATAAATAAATAAAAACACATCAGGTAGCTTAGATAAATCGTAGTTCTGCATAGAGGCATATGATGAATGTATCATATGCCTCTATGCAGAACTACGAATGTATAAGATCAAATTTCGAGAAGAATATATAAGTTAAAGATTGTGAGAGGTTCCTGATATTAGCTGATAACATGAGATAATACTGAATAAATAACTTTGTTTCCCATTTTATTCATATGTAATGATACAAAGATCAAATTATATTTCTAAATGGTTATGATTGTTGTAGCACTCATTTTGATATGCATGACGTCATTTTATAGTAAAATAATGCCCTCATTGAAAATGACATTTACTTACCACCTTGAATGGTATATTATCTCAATCAGTCAACTAATAAAGACATTTGATCGTAAACTGGTGCAAGATTGACACATCTTTTCCCTTTTTTATGTGTGATTAACACATTAATAGATTTGATTTGCAAATAGTTCGCTTATATGAGATTATATCTCACATCGAAACTCTATTTGATTTATACACATTAGAGTTTACTGATTCATGAGGTTGAATAGGATTTAATAAAAATTTATATCATATTTTCGCATATGTCATCTACTATTCTTGTTATTCTAGAATGATATGTTGGCTTGAATGGTTTTACAAGTTACTCCAATCTAGTTTCTAATATTCAATAGCTGTAACACAAATCAAGTCTAACAAAGACAATCAAACAGAAAGAACTTTGTCCTCAATGACTGACTCAAAATTATTTAAAGTTATAGTACAATTGAAAATTTAATAAGAATGTGACTGTAAACCTAGGTCTAATTAGCTCTTGATGGCACTAAAACGATCTTTGATGGACTAACAAACAAACTCAAATCAAAATTAAAGTTGAACTTAGAGGATATGGCAAAAATATTTTGGGTGCGTTGACTAATATTCAAATTTTGAGTGTAAATATTTAGAAAATTACGCAGGTTAAAGAAAATGATTTCTTTTATTTTCATTGTTTCCATAAATTTATGTTTTATTTCTTGGCTATTTGGGTAAAGTTAAAATTTTTAATGAAAAAACGCTGTTGTAAATATGAAGCTATCGGAAGTGGAATGAAGACATATCAATGTTTCTCTTCTAACCCATTGTTACAGCTTGAATTTCCTGGAGCGAAGTATATTAATAAAGCTGAAAATTTTTAATTAGTGTGAAATTTACATTGGATATTATGTATTTATATAGATTGTCGTGTAACACCCTTTACTTCTGTGTTCGATTTCTCATTGCACATTATCATCATCAAATTGTCACTCCATGTGCATTATACATACTCGCCCTGACATGATTACTTTGATAAATCTGTTAAATTGGAACACCTGATCCTTTATATCTTGGTATATTCAATATATATTACACTGCTGGACAATTGTTAAGGATGCATCACAAATTGCAATGTAGCATAACATTATGCGAGGCATGAACCTAGTAGGATAAAATATAGTTGCCGCATTGTTCAGACATTAAAAAAAAGAATATTGATTGTTCTGGAAAGAACAAAAGCTGTGAAACATCTGAAAGAAAAAAATGTTCATTTGATGCTGCATACGGAAAAAGGGAACAATGCATCTAAAAGTCAGCAGGCACCTTGAAGAAAGGTATCATTAAAGGATATGTACACCATGGTGTGTGACGCAGCATTCCACAAGTCGTATAATACTTTGCACAACATAATCCAGTAGCTATTGAGGCAATTTATCCCATTCCTCGGTGAGTGCTCGGATGATGGTGTTCTTGTTTATCGGAGGATAGTTTCGACCAGCAACTTGCCTCCCCAAAGCATCCCACATATTTTCAATGGGGTTAAGATCTGGAGAACATGATGACCATACGAGGCGTTGAATACCCTCACTGTCTAGACAATCCTGAACAGCGAGTGTTCGGTGACATGCTGCGTTGTCGTACATAAAAACAAATTTATAACCGACAATACCACGGAAAACACGAACATGAAGAAGTAGAACTTCATTAATGTATCATTCGCCCGTCATAGTCTCATTCGTAACCACATGTAGGGGCGAGCGGCCATTGATCAAAATGACGGTCCCCACCATGACACTGCATGTCGGATATCGGTCCCTTTCCTGGATATTTTCTGGACGATAAGCAGTACCACTCTCGTGCCAGATCAGTTAACGTTTACAATCCGATGACTGACTGAACCTACTTTCATCTGAGTACGCATGCCCAGTCCTGTTCATTCCAATTGCGATGCTCACAACACCATTGCAAACGGGCAATACGGTGGTGTCTGGTCAGTGGGACACACACAACAGGTCTGCGGGCGTATAGTCCTCCTCCCCTCAAACGTCTGACAACAGTTTTTCGGGAGATCTGTTTCCCTGAGGCAGCAAGAAACTGATTTGCCATTTGCTAAGCTGTGGAGCGCGTGTTCCTTTTTGCTAATGAGACGCTATATCTGTCTTCTGAGGGTGTCGTACTTCTAACACGACCTCCCCCGTGCCGCCTACTACACATTCCAGTACTTATAAATGATTTCCATAGCCGTGAAACAACGCTTTGAGCGATGTCGAACTCCCTGGCAATATCTGTTACTTTTCACCCTTCTTCGATCTTTCCAATAATTCGGCCACGCATAAAATCATCTAAGTGATGTCGGGAAGACATACCAAAAAATCCAAGATCGTCTATTAAATCTTTCCTGTAAAACTTTGACTTAAAACAACAACTGTCCACACACGTCAAAACCTCTAAAGCTCTTATGAACATTATCTCGTGATGAACAGACGTGGAAAAAAATTTGCATACGCATACTTCTTCTTACTGTATCCCGCACTTTTTCTAATTTTCCCCATTTTGCTTCCTTTCATTTTTTGTGGTTGCTATGGATGATAGTGTTATCTGTCCTTAGCAATTGTGCAGCATTTTAGTATATTCAATATATTTATATCTTAGTATATTCAATGATTAAAAATTAAAATAATTGGCACATAATTTTTTAATAAATTTCTCGCTTTTTCGGAGGGGGAGAAATAGACTACTTTCTCTCACATCCATATTTGAATACATATTGTTACCACGGGGAAAATTATATTGTGTCTATGAGGATTTCGTTTTCAAAACTATGCATGTAGTCTTTTTTGCAATGTAGTTTGAAAGTTTAAAAAAGTGCATACGCGAATTGAGCTCATTTTCATGAAAAGTAAAAAAACAAAAGTTTTTGCATTCTTCAAGCTTATTAAGTTATGTTTTAGAAAATTTCAAGAAGAATTGAATATCTGAAAATAAATTTGCTTTATTAGTTTGACAGGATATGTTTTGGATGACAAAATAAGCTCTTTGCGTAAAATGCAGATTGTCATAATTTGGTATTTTAAAGTGACACGCAACTTAAAATTATGAAGCTGAATAATTTTTCCTTAAATTCTATTTTCAGTATTTAAAATGCTTCTTTTTAATCTTTTGTAGCTGAAACATATTTTAGTTTTAATTTTAGCAGCATTCATTAAAAATAATTACTATTTACTGCTTAAAAGTAAAGGTAATATGTAGAGCATTGTGTAGCATTAAATTCAAATATATGATTTTCAGAATAAATATATGCGTGAAAAGCTGTAAAAGTTTCGAAAGATTAAGAAAATAAATCAGACTTTTTAAGCGTAATATAATATGCTGAGACAATTGGTGAGGTTTTTAGGTGATATTATATAAGTGTGAAAGTAAACTTATAGAACAATATAATTCATAAGATTTTTGAACTTCCAATGATAATAAAGAAAATTATTTTCTTGCCTAGCCATAACGTAGATGCCAATTTAAATTTTTACTACATAGCTATTTCATCATCCACCGAGTTTATTTGCATTAATGCAAATTTAGAAACAGGCACACTTTATTCAATAGTATTTCAAGTCAATTTCTATTCATAAATCATGCAAAACAATAACAAAATTAATTCTTAATTTCTGAATTAATGAACAAACACTTATCTGATATTGATAGTTTTACATAAAAGTTTGCCTCATAATGTAAAATTTTGATTTATCACTTAAGTAAATACAGATTTTTCTTACCTGGAAGATATATAATATATTTATATTGTCAAGTGTCATTTAATTATTAAACTAAATATAAAATATAAGATATTTAATTTGAATTAAAATTAAATATAAGTTGTAGTCAAAATTAAGATGCCTTGCAATAAAAAATATGTATAAATTAAAACATATATATATATATATATAATATATATATATATATATATATATATATATATATATATATATAATATATATATATATATATATATATATATATATATATATATATATATATATATATATATATATATATATATAATATATATATATATAATATATATATATATATATATATATATATATATATATATATATATATATATATATATATATATATATATATATATATATATCCTATGAAGGCTTATTTTTACCTGTGTAAAAAAATCTCTTATAAAATACATGAAAATTGAAACTTTTTTTAGTGGGAGATATATGTCTATTTTTACAGTAGATCAAATACAGATTGTTCATGATTTTTTCCCCTTACCCTATGTATATGGGTATAAATTGTATATGGTATTATGTAAGAACATAAATACAAACCATTTCAAAATCTCTTTTATGATATATTATTTTCGTTTGCTTTCAAACACTGTACTATAATTTATATTTATGAAATAAGTAAAGAGTTTCAAATTTTAGAGGAAAACATTTATAATCTTTCATCTGTTACTTTGACAGTAATGGTTTTTGTAACAGCTAGTTTAGCAATCACAGAAAAATGTGCTCAAAATTTGTTATTACCCATCATGGAATAAGTATAAAAGCTCAGGGTGTGATTTTTCAAATCATAATATTTCAGCTCAGAAAAATTCGTTCTTTACCATTAGAGTTTTTTAAAAGATGATGTGTTTTGATCTATGAAATGAGAGCATATTCTGTCATTGATGGAAAGCTCTTTTTCTGGAATTGATTTTCTGTGTGAAGTATATAAACAAAATCTTTCCTTCTAATCATATAAGCTTATGATAAATACACTACTGGCCATTAAAATTGCTACAGTTAAAATTGCTACAAGAAGGCGACATGCTAAAGAAGTGAAATTTATACGAAAGGAAGAAGGTGTTGTGATATGCAAATGATTAGCTTTTCAGCGCATTCAGACAAATCAGGCGCCAGTAGTGACACCTACATTGTGTTTAAATGAGGAAATTGTTCAGCCGGTTCCTCATACACAAATTGCATTTGAACGTTGTTGCCTGGTGAAAAGTTGCTGTGATGAATCGAGCAAGAAGGAGAAATGCATACCAGCACGTTTCTGACTTTGATATAGGTCGAATTGTTGCGTACCGGGATTGCGGTTAATCTTATCGCAGATTTGCTGCTCGCGTCGGTCGAGATCCAATGACTGTTAGCATGATATGGAATCGATGGGTTCAGGACGGTAATACGGAACGCCATGCGGCATCTCAACAGCCACCTATCACTAGCAGCCAAGAAGAGAGGCATATTATCTGCATGGCCGTAATGGATTGGGCAATCACGTCACGACGAGCCGTAAGTCAAGAAACGGGGTCGTTTGGAAGACAACAAGTGTCTGCACGAACAGTTCGACGACGTTTGCAGCAGCATGGACTCTCAGCTCGGAGACCATGGCTACGGCTTCCCTTGACGCTGCGTCATAGAGAAGAGCGCCATCAATGGTGTGATCAACGACGAATCATGGCGCACGAATGGTGAGACATCATCTTTTCAAATGAATCCAGGTTCTGTGTACAGCATCATGATGGTCGCATCCGTGTATTTGGCGGCATCGTGGTGAACGCACACTGGAAGCGGTCATTCGTCTTCGTCATACTGGTTCATCACCTGGCGTGATGGTATGGGGTGCCATTGGATACACGTCTCGGTCACCTCTAGTTCGCATTGACGGTGCTTTGAACAATGCACGTTACATTTCTGGTGTGTTACGACCCGTGGCTCTATCCTTTATTTGGGCCCTGCGAAACCCTACGTTTCAGCAGGATAATGGCCGACCGCATGTTGCCGGTATTGTACGGACCTTCCTTGATACGGAGCATGTTCGGCTGTTGCCCTGGCCAGCACGTTCTCCAGATCTTTAACCAATAGAAAACGTCTGGTCAATGGTAGCCGAGCGACTGGCTCGTCACCAAACGCCAGTCACTACGGTTGATGAACTGTGGCATCGTGTTGAAGCTGCATGGGCATCTGTACCTGTACATGCAATCCAATCTCTGTTTGACTCAATGCCCAGGGGTATAACTGCTGTTATTACTGCCAGAAGTGGTTGTTCTGAGTACTGATTTCTCAGGATCTATCCAGCCAAATTTTTTGAAAATTTAATCACTTGTTATTTCTAGTATAATATATTTGTCCAATAAATATCATTTTGTTATCCTCATTTCTTCCTGGTGTAGCAATTTTAATGGCCAGTAGTGTATTAGCAATAACTTTACTTTTAAAAAAAATATTTAGAAATTAATTTCATTTGTTTCAACTTCCCGATGAATTTCATTAGTTATAGTATAAAAATGTGTATTTCTTCTTTAATTAGTTTAAAATGCTGAAGTACTTAGATTTAAATAATTACTATTTATTTACAAAAAATATTTAAAATTATTATTAGATGTAAGTTTAAATAAATATTTTAATAGTTCTCTCTTCAAAAAAGTTCCACAAACTGATTTTTATTCATATTTGATAATTAAAAAATTAAAACTCTTTTCAAGTCAATTGTAATATTTATTACTAATGATGACATATAATTGATATGAATAAAATATGTGAACATGCATCTGATAAAGTAATTTTGTCAGGTGAACTTTCTAGTCACATGTATACACTTTTTTAAATTAACTCCATAGATGACACACTTTCTGGAAATATTTAAAAGTAAATTCATATTACATTTGAAGATAGTCATATCTCAAAACACAAGTTTATCAGTTGCACCATCTTAGAAATTCATCTGCGATATGTTAGAGAACGAATAACTATTAACTGTTTAATGAGCTAAAATATTAAATGTTCTTAATGTTTTCAAAAATTGTGTACTCGATTTAACATGATTTGCGTTACTGAGACTTAATGTATATAAATAGACCAAGTGAATTTAAAAAAATGTTAAATTATTTTGTCATAGTTGAATATTGTAATCTCTAAATGTTGAAAGCATTTGTGAAAATAAAGTCTTGTTGTTTCGTACTAATTTTTCGAGAATTAATAACGCGTTAGTGTCTCACATTTCCCCTTGACAAATGTAAAGCGAATATAGTATATTATGAAGAATTTTTTTGAGAAAAATGGAAAATGGAATATACTTCTCAAAAAAGAATCATTTCAGAGTTGTCCACGCTAATGGTAGAACCAAAAAATGTTATTTATAAATGAAGAATTTTAAATAAAATTTTTAAAAACTATTTTTAAAAAAAAAATATTTTTAAAAAATATTTTAAACTATTTTTAAAAAAAAAACTATTTTTAACAACACTCACGTAACATTTTTTCAACCTAAAACAAGTTTAGTGTCTCCAACTACCTTTTTTGAAGACCATAAGAAAAGCAAAACTGAAGTGTTGATTTTGATTTCATTAAGTCAAACATGAAAGTTACTAAAGTTTAAACTGCACTATATTAATTTTTATGAACAATTGTATTTTATTAAATTACGTTTCAAGCTCTGTAAAATGTCAAACTAGCATAGATTTCTGTCCATTTTTATTCATCCTTTACTTTCAAATGATACACTGCCTCTCTTTGGGTATATTATTGCTCTAAGGCTCTCTACTTCTTTGTGATTTTTGATATATTATTTGTAGTAGTTTAAATGAAATCATATCTAATCTATAATAATAGGATATTCCTTGATCAGTTAAACATATTAGGTTTAGAATATTTTGGTTCTAGATCACTCATGGCAAAATTTGCAAAGACTGCAAAAACGTCCAAACTATTCTCAGAAAGGTTACCTAAAATAGGTTTAATTTATTCTATGATTTGTAAATGATATTGATCTAGATCTTTTTGAGAAGTTAAGGGAGGCAGGATTAGAGATTCAAAATTTGGGCTCTCAAATTTGAATTACATTTAATTGAACAGTATATATAAATATTATTTAATAGAAATGTATGGAAAATATTCACACCCACACACACGCACACACACACAGAGACACACACAGAGACACACACAGAGACACACACAGACACACACACACACAGACACACACACAGACACACACACACAGACACACACACACAGACACACACACACACACACAGACACACACACACACACACACACACACACACACACAGACACACACACACACAGACACACACACACAGACACACACACACAGACACACACACACAGACACACACACACAGACACACACACACAGACACACACACAGACACACACACACACAGACACACACAGACACACACACACACAGACACACACACACACAGACACACACACACACACACAGACACAGACACACACACACACAGACACACACACAGACACACACACACAGACACACACAGACACACACACAGACACACAGACACACACAGACACACACACACACAGACACACACACACACACACACACACACACTACTTTAAAAATTTCTTAACAGAAAATTAAATATTGATAAAGTCATGAAAAAATAACAATAAAAATTGTTTAAAAAGCATATAAAAAGATATAGAGAGAGAGATTCTTAAGAATTATAATAATAGTTAATTACTGAGTCTTGTATATTATTAGGTTGTTCGGAAAGTAATTTCTTTTTCTCCCGACAGATGATTTAATTAATTTTTTTTAATCCAACTTCACACTTAAGCCATATAATTATTATATGCTTTGAGAGCTTATATAGCAAGGCTTGTGAGTGAAAAATTCCAATTAATTCTACGCAGTAGGTTTTGGTTGGTGCCCTTTTAAATATCGAGAGCGATAAGCAGCATTTTCGACATATCTTACTGTTTTACAACAGAAAAGGTAAAAATGCTGTTCAAGCAAGAAAGAAATTTACTGATGTGCATGGAGAAGGTGTGTTGACAGTTTGTCAGTGCAAGAACTGATTCGCTAAATTTCGATCCGGCAATTTTGTTTTTTTGAAGATGCACCACGTTCGGGAGGGCCGGTTGAAGCTGATAAAGACAAAATAATGGCATTAGTTGATGCGAACCGGCAAATAACAACAGTGTATGACCACTTGAAAGGCCTGGGATTATCCTCGAACCTCGATGTATGGGTTCCCCATGTTCTCACAGAGAGAAATCTGTGTATCCATATTGACGTCTGTGATTCGCTTCTCAAACGTCACGAAAATGATCCGTTTTTGAAGCACATCATCACTGGAGACGAAAAATGGGTTGTATACAACAATATCAAATACAAGAAGTCACAGAGCATAAAAGACGAACCGGCTTAAACCATTTTCAAAGTCGATATTCACCAAAAAAAGGTGATGCTCTCTGTTTGGTGGGATTTTAAAGGAATCGTTTTTTTTCTTGAGCTTTTACCAGATAACACACCGATTAATTCGGAAGTCTACTGTCATCAGCTGGACAAATTAAATGATGCACTTCAACAGAAGAGGCCAGAACTAATCAACAGGAAAGGTGCAGTGTTCAACTAAGACAACGCGAGACCTCATATAAGTTTGGTTACTCGCCAAAGGTTTTTACAGCTTGAAGTGGATACAATGCCACCATATTTTCCAGACCTGGCACAATCAGATTATTATTTGTTTCGCAACTCCAAAATTTTTTAGATGGTAAAACCTTCACCTCAAATGAGGAGGTTCAAAACACCTCAGTTTCATAAAAAAAAACATTGTAGCCATATTTTTTTTGCCAACAAAGACCAAAGATTTTATGAGCGTGGAATTATGCTTCTACCAGAAAAATGGCGAAAGATGTTGGACCAGAACGGCCAATATATAATTTAATAAAGTATTTGTTTATTATATGAAAACTGTCTTTCATTTCATTAAAAAACGAAATTATACTTTCTGAACAACTCAATATAATACATGTCTAGTTTGTAAGAAATGCACAGAATCAAAGTTTCATATAGTGATTTTCCAGTCATATTGGTAATGCCACACAGATTTTTTCATTTTAATTATTATAGCTTTCCTTACTATTTCATATGTTGAAATAAATAAATATCATAATTGAAATGCCACTGCGATTTTAAAGAAAATTAGAAATGGGTCTATTTTTACTGAAAATTGGAACAAAAGCATTATCTAAATGATATGACGTTAACAGCATCAGTTTAAAGAATACCGTTAACTTTATAAAACATATTGAAGAGAGTTATGTATATATATCTTTATCTATATCTATATATCTATCTATCTATCTATCTATATATATATATATATATATATATATATATATATATATATATATATATATATATATATATATATATATATATATATATATGTTTATAGTTATGTATATATATATATATTTATATATATATAAACCATGTAAGTTCTAAACTGATGATTTATATTATGAATAATTAAAATTTTAAAAGAATAATTATTAAAGTCATATTTTCACAAAACTTTGTAAATTCAGTTTTAATTCTGAATCAAAGTTGGGAAATGGACTGTTGTATTGGAATTTAGTTCAAATTTCAATGATTTATGTATACCTATAAAATTATAAATGTTAGATAAAAATAGACACAAAAAATCTGTCTTCATGTTTAATCTGAGTGTAGTGAAAAAAATGCTGTGTATTGCTTTTGTTTTCTTACGCGATTTAGTTATCATAGATTTTGAAAAAAGTAATATTCTTTAGAGAAAGTTCGTGAAAGTTTTCCTTAAATTAATATTAATAATCATATATTGGCACTTTTAAAAGGCTATATCAGAAACTACTGAATAGAATAACAAGGCTTCATCAGAATATAAGGAAAGGTAGAATTGATTTGCTTAATTAAACTGTAAATATTTTATTTGAGTGGTTCAGTATATATATATATATATATATATATATATATATATATATATATATATATATATATATATATATATATATATATATATATATATATATATATATTCTCTTTAATATGATATAGAAAGGAATATTAACATGTTTGATGAATTTTATGTTCGAATCAAAAGTAGCTTCATGCATATCACCCATTAAGCTTGGGGTGGAAAGAGGGAGAGTTATTGGAATAAGTATTTTGCAGCCTACAAGTTCGTCGAATTTAACTAGCAGTTAGGCTAGCTAAATAATCTAGAGCACAAAAGTCTCATTGAGAAATAATCTTTTTTTTATTTGAATATACACATAACGTAAGTTAACTACAATATTTTATTTGATGTGTTCAGATTTATTGAAAACTCTACTGTTTTTCCATTCTGCTCGTTATAAAAAATGGTGGTTAGCAGATTGCACATTTGTTTAGTAAAATATATATATATATATATATATAATGCATTAATAATGCACTACTTCCTTTTCTACTAAAGATGTTTTATTAATGTTTTCTTTTAGAGTTTTTGGCGTAGAAAAAAATAAAAGTACATTATTGTTTTAACTTCCAAAAATTTTTTTAGTAGTAAGTAATAAAGTCTGTAATTTTTTAATTAGTAATAATTTGAAAGATTTTTACTATAGACTGTATTATCTTCGTTTCATAAGGAATTCAGTTTAAATAGAAAACTACGCAAACAGCTTGTCTTTTAACTAACTCTTCATAGAGAAAACAGCTCCATAAATCAAGTAACTTTTGAGAACTCATTTCTATTTTTAAGCAAACTACTCCCTGTGTATAAATGATGCATCAGGTAACTTATCAACGATTGTTTAGTCTCTTGAAAGTGTAAACTTAGTAATGAGTAGAATATTACCTACATAAAAATGATTAGAAGATGTATAAGAATTGGTGATTTGTTGCATGAAAATAGAGCTTATTAATTCAATCACCCTAAAAGAACAGCGAAAGGAAATTTTATTGTGTATTTCAAGGTTCAGGAAACAAAGAATAAATCTGAATTCACTTTACTGCACATCATAAATTTTTTATTTCGCCACATCTTGAAAATATACAGCAAACGGGTCACCATTGCTTAAATTTTTAATCAGTTGCTGATTGAGTCTTCTAAGATATCATTCAGCTTATTTCCAACTAAAATTCCTCTTGAATACCATTACAGAAGAAAAATTCAATTCGGACTGTTATAAATATGGGAGATTTGAAACTCATCCATCAAACTTAAAAGGATGTAGTTTGGAGAAATATTTTTTCTAATTAAACTGGTCAGAAGAGAAAAAAAAATAAACTGGGTTGAGATAAAGCGGGTAACACACTTAAAAAGAGGACACTTTAATGAATAATAAAAAAGAGAAGAAAGAGGGTTTTTATCCGTACACTTTAAATAACAATTAGATGGAAGTAAAAATTAGTTCAGATAGTGAAAAACTGAGCAAAATTGAAATTCATTTGAAAAATTAAATGCTAATTTAAAAAATGAAGCAATTAAATTTATATGAACTTATGGAGAATGAGTGTTGGTCTGAAATAAAGGCTTAGATACAAGATATTTTTTCGATTTAGAAAGTCAGAATATATTCAGTCACCACTCATATTGTTTCTTGTGTTCAAATTTGCTTATTAAAACAATTTCATTCAATTATACCCTCCTGATGTTATTTCTTTAAAAATACTTACGAGAATAAAAACATTATATATGTAATTTTTACTCTCATAAATATATTTTAAAATGAGAATCTATATTGCAAGAATAAATGTTAACCAGATAAATAAAAGTAGTCTTATTTTTAAAACAGTTATAGAAATACAGGCTATTAATGGCAAAAGATATTGGAAATTTCTTGCAGCTTGTTCAATCATATTATTTTTATGTTTGTATTTGTATCTGACATGTTTTTTTATATATATTAAGATAACGTAAATAAACTCTTACAAATTGTAATCCTTCTGTTCTTCATTTGACTATATGAATATTAAATTATGTAATAAATTTTATATTTACATGAGAAAAAACTGTAAAAGCTTCGAAAATAATACAAGTTCAATGAATTCTCAATATTAAATTTACTTATCAATCAAGAGTTTTTGTCATTCACTCATTTCAATTTCGCAACATTGAACTGTGAAGTTTGATCTAGTTTAAAAATAACTACTTACATTTATCGTGAATGAATTTCATTTTCTACCTGACAATATTTATGTACAAAATACATAATTTTCAAATGTATTTCCTAATGTACCAAACGCATATACGTGTATAATTTTTCCGTAATGTCTAAAAAATTTTTTTTCTTGAAAAATAGTTATAGATGTAAAATAAGTATAGTTAAAAACGTTCTTTTTGCATTATCGTAAATTTAAAGAATGTTGTACATAATAAGGGATTTTATATGCAATTCCGCATTACACTGCAACAAAATTATCTTAAAATTTATTTTTTAAGTATTATGATTCTCATAAAGAATAAATTGTGGAAAATTTTATATTTTGTTCCAAGCAATCAAGATGTTTTAAATAATGAAATACTTTTAGAAAACAGAATGACATTTTATCAGTGCAATACTTTCACATAGTAATTTGAAAATATTTGTTTTTTCTTGAAAGTGCTGAAAAAAATTGGAAAATGTTTTTTTATTTATTGTTACATGTGAGCTTATGGAAATACTTAAACTGTAAAATGTTGCTGATGTGTCTAAGTTAAAATACAATTTTAAAGAATTCTAAAAATCAATTTATGATGATTAATGTATTAAATAAGCTAATAAATTTCTAAAAGGAGTAAATATACGTATAATATCTTATTCACTTTTTTATACTTTAAGAAATTGAAAGGAAATGCAAAATGCCTGAAATTTACATAATAAATAAATGGATATAACGTACTTAATGTTTCTTATGAATAAGACTGCAGATAAATTACTTTGTAACCTACTCGATTATTTTATTTCACTTTTGAATTTGATTATTTGTGACTTTACTTAGAAATATATTTTAATATTACGTTTATATTTTTACTTTTAACATAGATATTATTGTTTTCATCACATAAATTGTTAAAGGAATGTAAATTAATGATGTTAATTTTTGCTATCAATAGGAAAATATATATTTTTCAGTTTGATTTTATTGCTTGTTGTTATTGGTAAAAATGTATTCAATTTAGTTTTTACAAGTAAATAAATATGTTAACCGTAAAAAATAGTAAAATAAGAAGTATCTTGTAATTATAAAGGGATAGGATATGAATGTTTGTGTTATCATTTGCCAATAGTTAAAGCTCTTACATATTTGTAAATTACTTAGTTTAATAGAGAATATTCTTTGTTCTCAATCTATAAGGAATTTATCGCCTTACTCTGTATACATCATACAAGACTCACAGTGATTTATTATTTCTAATAATAATTTTCATAGTAGTCTAAACTTAAAATATTTTGGAATAAGGAGTTTTTTATTACGATAAATGAAGAAATTACCTTCCTCGATTCTTATGTGAATAATGTAAGCAAGGCTTATGACCAGTGGATAAATGGCTAAGAATCATAACTTAATAATATTGTTCGGTCAACCTGTATGTAACCTGTATATAACCTGTTATGATAACAAATCAGAAGACAATCTCATTATCAGACAAATGGAAATAAAATACTTACCTGATACCTAAGAACGGATAACAGGTTGCTTAGAGAAGCTGCAAATTTTTTTAGCAAAATAAAACGTCTAAGTCTAATCATTTGCTGCCATAACTTCTACCACATTTGCTATTTCAGGGAACCATTAATTGTTCTTTCCTTTTGGATTGATTTCATATTCTACTGTAATGATTTGTATTATATAAGTAGACCATCCTTACCTCTGAATCTGGGTTCTTTTTAGATTCTTATAACCGTTCATGAATTTAGAGATCCCGTTTGATGAATACACATGGTTGATCATGAATACATTGTATGAATAATGCATATTGTGATGTTCACTTAAGCATGATTGTTGCGATGTCTTAGTGTGCCTCTGCAAACAGTAAATGATCCTTCTAATTTTACCCGTTTGGATGATGCCATTATTTTAAGCATGTAATTTTTTAGCCATATATGTTAGTTTAGCTGCAAGATTCCTAAGCAGATTATACAAACAAATATTTTACAGCACATAATAAGGGTTTGAAGAAAAAATATATTGCCACTACAAACATGTTTTTCTAAGAATCATCACTTCAAGTTTTTAATGGAATAAAAGAAAGCAACTTAAGCTATAGATAACACTATATAATATTTTTGTCACAGAACATCTCTTACACACGTTACAGAATGTAAAGGCACAATAGACGTTCTATAATGATTAAGCATTTTCATTGAACGCATATTTAATCAAAAAAAGTAATAGCGTATGCATTTTTTCATAAATTGTAGTAAATAGTACATAAACGACACCAGACTAAGAGACGTGAATTTAATTTTTATTAAATTCACAGAAGTAAATTTCGTGATTTTTCTATTTAATTTTATTTATTAAAAATGTGTGAAAGTCAATAAACACAATCAAAATAACTTTTACTTATAGTTATAAAAATCAGCAGATTTAAATAGTAATTTTCCAAAACCTAGTAATTTCCTGTGGATTGAATTACATGGCATAAAAACGGCTTAAAAAATAAAATGTAAATTGTAAACTGTTTAAAAAATAAAATGTAAAAATAAAGGAAAAATATTTAAATTTTTACCTTGAGTTAATTAGATTTATTCTTTAAATAAATTAAGCGAGTTCCCTAAAAAACAAAATATACAGATCAATTTTTAATTAATTTGAAAAGGAAGACATTTATGAATATTGCGCATTTAAGAAATTATATATAAAAAAATATAGTAAGTATGTTTCGCAAACTATATATATGATGGTAACCATAGGTTAATAAGTTCTTTTTTTATTGTTATTTACATCTGTACAAGTATTAATTTTCTATTTTCTTTTCCTTTCAAATATTTGAAATCATTTTTAAAAAATAATCGAATGTATAAATTGTTAATCTATAATATATAAAGGAATTTCATAATTTAAAATAAATAATATATTTGCGTTGTAATGGAATCCAAATTGAATTTTTCTTTTAAGCACTTTTCTTGCAAAATCTCTTCTGTAAACATTTTTGTATTGATTGGAAAGTTCTTAAAAACGTATATGATTTTTTAAAATCACGAGTCTTATGTATTTGTGCACAAATAAAACCAATATTATTCACTTGCGTGATTTTTCAAGGAATAGTATATACAAAAATGTATTTACTTTACATTTTTGCACACTTAAAGGAAGTTTATATATTCATGGAAATCGTGCATGTGAATACAAATTTTAAATTGATTTCTTCTGATGCATATATAACTAAATTCCTACTTATTTATATTCAAGTGTCTAAGAAAAATGAAAATCACAGGCTTAATATTGTGATGTTTTTTCATTTTATTTTAGATTGTAAAATATTTATCTGAATGTTGAAAACAGTTTTTCTAGGACAAACTTAAAAATACTAACATAAATAATGTACATAATATTATACTTGGTTATGCATTTTTGAGTTAAATTTGAATTGGAATAACATTTCCCTCATAAAATATCATAAAAATGAAAATACATTTATATTAATTAGAAAACGTTCTGGTTTAAAGTGTTTTAGGTAAAAAATTATGGTTTTAAGCAACACTATCCATGTTAAATGGTAAAACCATTCTTGAATACCAAGGGAAAAACCTTTAACATAGAAAAAAAAGGGAAGTTTAAAAATAATAGTATAAACTACATTTATCATTTTTAGAAAGTTATGGCTATATTCTTCTCCAAAACATTTGACTAAAATGCAAGGAAAATATTTTAGCACAGATTTCTAATATTGATTTTTTTAAAATATAAGTTTTATTAATAAAATTTTTATTTTTGTTTTGTTCTTTATATTCCGAATGTATTGCAGAACATTTTAAATTCTGTTACTTTAAAGAAAATATCAGAGTAATAAAAATTGTACAACATAATAAAGTAAATGATTTAAAATGTTGCCTGAGCAATGCATGCTTATTTAACAGTTGTGGAATTTTGAACTACTTTTCAAATTCACTCTAAATACGTTTTCAGCTCTTCATCATATTCTACTAAAAAATTTCGTAAATTTCTTGGAACAATAGTTTTTCCGCAGACAATTTTAATAATAGATTCGTTTAGTAAATATTATATATATATATATATATATATATATATATATATATATATATATATATACACATATATATATATATATATGTATATATATATTTATATATATATCTTATGTATATATATATTTGTATATGTGTTTTGTTTTTATTGTTTATTATTACTAAAAGTTAAATAATTCCTGTTTATTTATTGATAAAATTAATATTCTCACAGTAATTAAATTATGAAACAATTTAAAATTTACTTTAGAACTAAAATTAGATTAAATTCTAACCATTTACTTTTTATAAAATTATTTCTATTAATTAAATTAGGAATTAAAATAAATTAGAAAATTCCTTATGTAAACTAATGTCATTGATGGACAAAAATTTTTAAAATTTTTTGAATAAAATTCTGAAACAAAATTAATAATTAAATTATTTTCAAAAAATCTAGATTAAACGTACTTTCATGTAGACAAGGATTTCTGTGATACGGTGTAAAATACTCTTACATAAATTCTTTCTTTTAAGTTTTGAAAGACTTACATGGACTCATTATTATAATACTAACTTATGTAATAATGTACTTTTGTAGTTAATATGATAAAAATATTAATAACCCGCATTCAAACGTATTGACTGATTTCCATTTGATTTTAGATTTTAAATGCAAAGTAGTGGGAAAGCAAAATGTTAATATTTCGACTTTACGGTTTAATGAATTTAATGAAAAATACCGGTAAAATTATCATCCACAAGCAATAAATAATTTTTTTCAAAATTCGTATTTCCTGCTAACTGTAAAATAAAATTTTAAAATAACTTACTTTTCTTTTTTGATAATTTAACTGTTTAGTTTTTTATTTGTAGAAAAATTGATTTAGGAATAATGTAAATGGATGTAATTCTTTTTTCTTCTTGAACAAGAAAGTTAAATTGAATAGTTTTAGCATCCAATCTAAGAGTAATATTTGAATAAATAAAAGATGACGGATATTAACAGAATATCATTCATTATTTTAGCATAATTCTGTAAACAATCAATAAATTATATATAGTCGACAGCATAATATGGATATTAGTTTGAAACTATTCATATTCAGTAGTTTCACTTTCATGTGTACAGTTCTGTTGGTAATGTGATACAATATATGCAATATATGGAATGTGTACATATGTAAACTAGCATAAAACTATAGTGAAATGCAATGCAGAACTGCTGAGTGATTATTTATAAACTTTCTTTTTGTGCAGATGTCAGTAACAGCATACTAGTGCACAAACAGAGAAATTGTCAAAATTAGAGATACCCGTGTGTTGGTGACTGTAACGTACCAAGCGTGACTTAAAACGCTTTAGAGCTGCAGAAAACTTCAGTGGTGTTAAATAAGAGAATTAACATGAATTATGAACACGCACAAATATTTATTATAACATTAACGGACTAACACAAAACATAAAATGGTAAATACATATTTTTGATACTGTCACATCCTGATCGTCCGGAGATCTCTGCTTTTTCTCCCAGTTCTCTGTCCCTCCTTCTCCTCGCCCACGCTTTCACTTCCTCTCGCTGACTGGCGCGCCCTCACACGCCGCCGCCAAGAGTAAAACTAGCTTCTGCAGAGGCTTGTTTTACTTAAACAGTCTTGATATGGAATTATTCACTTGCAGATAGAAACAAAAAAAAAAAAAACATTGTTTAGTCCCATATAAAAGTTGAAATTAATAAACCATTGACATGAGTTGATGTTTGCCAAAAGAGAAAAACTTATTAAATACTTAAAAGTTAGTGGGATCCAGAAAATATTGACAACAAATTCAACTTACCAATCATTTGCATACAGATATTATACATTTTCAAATACATAACAAGAATTATTATTAGAATACATAATAAACATTAAGAGATAACATAAAAAATCTTTATTCGTTCATTTCTAACCTGGATAGAGCATCTGCTCCCAAGATGGAAAATACCAGGTTGATGAATTATTTTGTAATTCCATCTTTGTAACGCTAGTGCCCACCTTGTTAGTTTGGGACTCTTAGGAGTAGTTTCAATCAAAAATTTTAAAGGGTTGTGGTCAGTAACGATCTCGACCACTGTACCGTGTAGCCATTTGTCAAACTTTTTCAGACCGAATAAACCGCATATGCTTCCTTTTCTATCGTCGACCAGTTTTTCTGAGTATTATTAAATTTTTGACTAGCAAAGGCTATAGGTCTATAATTATTCTTAACATCCCTTTGTGTGAGACAACAACCAATTGCATAGTTAGATGCGTCCGAATGAATCTGGAAAGGTTTACTGCAGTCGGGGTCGACAATGCAGTTACTTCACAAAGCAAATTTTTTCAGTGCTGAAAAGATTCTTCTTCTTTTTCCCCAATTAACATTATTTGACTTTTTCCCTTTAGTTATCTCCGTTAACGGCGAGGCTAATTCTGCGAAATTTGAATGTAGCTTCGATAAAACCCCATCAATCCTAAAACTGATTTAACTCTCCTTTTTGGTGGTTGGTCGTTTCAATTTCTTTATGGTTAAAATTTTATCATTATCGGGTGCGTGTTTACTGTTTCCTATTTTATGACCTAAAATTTTATTTCTTAGCTGCAAAGGTACATTTTTCGAGTTTGATAGAAAATTTGTAATTTTCTAACTCTGTAAGGACATTTTTAAATGTAATAAATGTTCATCCCAGGTTTTCGAATAGACGACTATATCGTCAATATATGCTTGAGCATATGAAGAGTGATCCCTCAATACCTGGTTTAGAACTCTCTGGAATGTACCAGATGCACCAGATAACCCAAAAGGCATAACTTTCCACTGGTATATTCCATCGTGAGTGGAAAAAGCAGTCAGCTTCTTTACAATTTTCATTCATTTTTATCTGATAATACCCCTTTTGTAAATCTAGACAAGTTAAATATTGAGCCATACCCGCAGTAAATATCATTTCCTTCATATCTTTCATGGGGAAACTCGCAACCTTTGTAATTGCATTTAGAGCTCTATAGTCCACACACATTCTGATTGATGCATCCTTCTTTGCTACACACACAATTGGATAAGTTATCTCAGCTTCGGATGGCTCTCGATCAGGTTCAAATCAAGAAGTTCTTGAACTTGTCTGCTTACTTCTTGCTCGATATGACATAGGAACACTGTAAGAATGTGGTTTGTGTCGGGTGGTATTGATAAAAGTTCTATCCTATGTTCTCCAACCTTCACTGGTTGCAAGGGTCTTGTAAACAGTTTCTCGTGCTTTCTAAGAAGCTTTATCAATTGAATTTGCTGAATATCTGTCAAATTACACATCTTTAAGTAATATAGATTTTCATGGAATAATCTTTCAGCATGATTAGTTGGCAATGGTTTGAACATCCCCAAACTCTTCTTCTCCTCGAAGATAACATTGACGGTGTTCGATTCAGCGATGAATTCCTCAATCTTGTTTTGATGCACATGTTTAAAACTATTATCCGGCATTTTAACAAGAAATGAATGTTCGTTTTTCTTTTTGTAATGGTCCCTGACCTTGCCAAAGAGCTAATAACTTATTCTTAGAGTCTGGAAGAAGGACAATAACTTTGTCACCTGGTTTAAATGTCTTTGAACCAGATCTCAAGTTATAATAATGCGCCATCTTATCTTGTTTGATTTGAGAGATTATTTTGGCTCTCAAAGCAGCATCCTCCACTTCCTTTGAGGTTTTCCATATATACTGAAATCGGAGTTGTATCATGTTGAAGACCTTCTAACTCTCCAGTCCATGTATTCTTTAGAATTGAGAGTGGACCTTCAGGTTTGCGCCCATACAACAGCTGGAATGGAGCAACACCAGTGGTACTATTTGGCACTTCTCGGTAAGCCCAGAGAATGAAAGGAATTTTGGTATGCCATGTTCGAGGTTCATCGAGAATGACATGATGCAGCATTCGTTTTAAAGTTTGGTTAAAACGCTCCACTAGTCCATTGGATTGCGGATACAAGGGCGTAGAAAATCTCGACTTGATCCCATTCTCTTTTCAAACTCTTTAGTTAGCTCAGAGTTGAAATTAGTCCCATTGTCTGATGCAATGACATTAGGCACTCCAGTTCTCATGAATATTGACAACAGAGCTTCACATGTTGCTTTGGCTGTAAGACTTGTTAATGGAACAGCTTCAGCCCATCTTGTGTGCTGATCTACCAGGCACAGAACGTATTTATGACCTTTGAGCTCGGTGGCTCAATTGGTCCTATCATATCCACGTTTACCACTTGAAATGGCAATTCTGGGTCTTGCTACAGGAGTTATAGGAGCCTCTATCTTTAACTTTAATTTTCCTTGTTAATTGGCAGTCTTTGCAAGCTTCACAAAATTCTTTATGTCTTTGAAAGACCAGTCCAATAAAAAGAATATCTTACTCTCGTAGCAGTCTTCTTTGCTCCCATGTGACCACCAAATACAGAGCAATGAGCTAGTTTTAGAACTTCCTTTCTTCGGCATTTTGGTAAAACTAATTGGTTTGTTGTTTCTCCCAAAATTTTTTCTTTATGGAACAAAAATTTATCTTTGAAATAAAATCCTCCCTTTTTCCTCCTTTGCATTTTTCCTTGCTTCCTCTAGATCTTTACAAGTTTTTGTTCTTTGAGAAATTCTTCAGTATTCGTAAGTTTCACCGAGTTTTTTCCAATTTTGCAACACAAGCTTCATTCATTGTAAATTCGTCAGTAACGATATCTTCCATTTCTTGTTTTTTATGCATATCATCAAATTCTTCACATTCACCTTTGGGATTGTCTATTACGGATATTTTCGATTCAGAAACAATAGTTCCCATTAGCACATTTTTTGATTTCTGGCAAGAGAACGTCTTCAACGAGGGAAGGAGCAACTGCACAGAGAACATCTTTGATGCACGACGTCACCCTGTACCTCCTATATATAAACTCATTGGTATGTTTACTAAAGGACATTTCTCTGCAGGTCCGAAAATTCCTTTTATATAGATGGATGGCTTGTTTTCTAAAGTGAAATCTTTACCAGATTACTTAACCACCGTGATTTCAGTTCCTGAATCTACCAGGGCGGTTGCTCGTTTTCCATTAACATTTATCTGTATTCTTTCTAAATTACAGAAATTTTCACCAATTATGTTTCGCTTGTGAGCCAATACTTTGGCCACTACAGCCGTTCCTGATTGCTTTGTTTCCTCCTTTCTTCACGGATCTCCACTGCAGCCTCTATTTACGTTAAACTTCTTACATCTTGTTCAGTTTTGTTTTTGAAAAGTTTTGGGGCAAACTTCTTCACATGTCCGTCCATACCACAAAAATAGCACACATATTTAGACGAGTTTTAGAAATTTCTTCTTGAGACTTGAAATTCACACGCTTGTTTTCGGTACGAGACGTTCCATAATTCTCATACCTTCTACTGTCCCTGTTGTAATGGATATTTGTTATAAATTTGGGTCGGAACTTTAGGTAGTGCACCTGTTTGTTTTTAAATGACTTGCGTACACTTTCGTATTCACTCAAGCTTGTCAGCTAAAAGTGATGGTTTCTATCTTTCCCCCATTCATCGACGAAATGGTCTCTTATATTTCCATAGAAACTCTCTTTTCTTAGCTTGGTCGGTGATTATAAGATCCTTAAGTCCTTCAAAATCAGTTATTTCCAGCCCGTCGATCCAACCCCTGGAAATAGTTTGTCACTTCGTAAACAAAAATCTCGCCATGTCTTATCGGGGTTTCGTTGGTGCTGAACGAATTTTTGCCGAAATCCTTCTGCATTCACTTTGAATTTCTTTAATAATACCTCTTTCATATTCATAATTTCCGAATTCTTCTTCTGGAATTCTGGCACCATTATTCCACAATGTCTGACGACATAAGAGGTAACAGATATGAAACCATATCCTTTTCTTCGATTTTTATCCTTTTGACCTGTCTTTCAAATAATGAAAGATATAACAGAATATCGCATTCCTGTGCATCGAAACGAGGCATCGACTTGGTAAGTTCCATCTGTATATTATTTGGCCCTAATCTTTCTGTTTTCGGCACATAAAGACCTGATTCTATCTCGCAATTTCTCCAGTTCAAATTCCATTTGCTGCTTTTTTTACTTCATTTTCACATCGCAAATTTCTCTGCTTCCAACTCTCTTTCTTTCTTAACCAATTCATTTGCTTCTAACTCTTTTCTGGTATTGATGATTGTTTCTTAACAATGCTTTTAGTAAATTCTTCATCATATGAAGCACTTCCAGTAATGAGCTCGGATTTTCACTCGTGACATCAGGTTCCAACGCGATACCTAACTCTGAAGCCAAGTCTAAAAGATCTGACTTTTTTCCTTTGAAGTAAGTCATATTTAATGCTAAATATTTTAATACGTCTTAGTGAATTTATTAAATTAAACTTTTCAAGAATAACAAATTCTGACAAAGTTTTGATTTTCAAACTAAAAATCACTAATTGAATTACTGGTGAAATGACTCATTAAAATGATAAAATAAGCACACAGTGAATTAAAACCCAATCATTTTAGAATTCCAAATAAAAGAAACCAAAACATAAATTGAAATAATTATAAGCAAATACTTTCTGGGCTTTACATTTATATCAATATATTCATTTATAATAATAGCATTTCAGTTATAAAATAGATAGTGATCAACTTAGTTTCAAAATGAATTACCAATTAGCATTAATTTATACAGTTATTTCTATTATAGTATACACATTCACATTAAACACAATTTGTAACAATAGATTTAAAATCCAAACGTTAATTACTTTTCAAATCTTTAATCAAATTATTTAAAAATATGCCATTCTATTAAACAATAATAATTATTAACATAAACAAAACTTTAAAATATGTTCTATAAATATACTCCTTTATTTTTATTCAAATCAAACTTTCATCTCTTTTATTTAAAAACAAAAGTTCTATAATAAAGAAAATATTTATGACAGTGTACAAAAAAGTACAAAATATCAAATAATATTCTTTACTCCTATTTTATTTTCAGAAATCAAAAAGCAACAAAAAAATGTGTAACGATTTCGTTACTCCTGTGGTTCTTTTCTTCAACCACACCCACAGACTTCTCGACTCAAACGGAAATCGAAATCAAAACAAATTTTTATTACGTATGATACAATTAGGTATTACTTATTTTAAATAAATCGATTTTTTTTTTTTTTTTTTAATTAGAGAACAAGAACATATGAATTCATACAGTTTCTAGAGAAATGCTTTATCCATATATAAATGAAGAATAATAACACTAATTAAAATAATCATAACATACACAAGGATCAATACAATAAAATTTATTTCACTGACGTAAAAACAATTTTAAAAAGCAATACACTCTAATATACAATATTATCATTTATCAATTTTGAATTTAATTCAACACTGCTGTCGCATAAATTTATTTTTTACTGGCGTAAAATTTAATTTCGTTTTACTAATGTAAACAGTTTTATACCTCAAAATAATTATCACTGGCGTGACACACTTCAATCATACAGCAAATTCAGTACTGCTGACAAAGAAATTAATTTATTTTTACTGGCGTAAAAATTTAGTTTCGTTTACTCATGTAAACAATTTTATACAGTATAATACTTATCACTGGCGTGATACCTATATACCACACTCTCAAATTATTCAACCAGTTCTGCTGACGCAGACATTTGTACTATTTGCTGACGCAAACAGTTTTAGCATGTATCACTGACGTGGTACACAAAATTATTACTGTTCAAGAAAACACAGATCCTTATTAAATTAATAATCATATTATTAAAACTTACATACTTTTTCTAAAAACAATATTTTTATTTTGATATCTTAATAGAGGATCCTAACTAATAAAATATATATATTTGGCAAACATCACTCACCCGCTTCGTATGATGGACCTTTTATATTTCCTTTTTGTGGCATGGCACCGCTGCCACCATTGTAACGTACCAAGCGTGACTTAAAACGCTTTAGAGCTGCAGAAAACTTCAGTGGTGTTAAATAAGAGAATTAACATGAATTATGAACACGCACAAATATTTATTATAACATTAACGGACTAACACAAAACATAAAATGGTAAATACATATTTTTGATACTGTCACATCCTGATCGTCCGGAGATCTCTGCTTTTTCTCCCAGTTCTCTGTCCCTCCTTCTCCTCGCCCACGCTTTCACTTCCTCTCGCTGACTGGCGCGCCCTCACAGTGACCATAATCTCAATTTAATGTGATTTATCCTAATAAACATTCAAAACTCCAAGCTGTCACTTAAAGAAATTTTTGAACACTCGCGAATTAGTTTACTAATACTTGTACAGGTGAATGACTTTTTTTCCTAATATTGTACTTTATATATTTTAAAATGATGATCTCAATGCTGTCTTTGTAAGTAGTTTTGAGATTTTGTCTCAGACCTCTTTCTCAGATGTTTTTGACTTCCTTTACATAAAGGGTGAGTAGTATCTATAATTACAAGGTGCGGAATCTTGAATGTTCATACGTACTTAAACGGACAGATGCACTAACTAAGAAGACTGTCTGAATGTTCAACAGTTATTATACTGGGAGCAAAGATAAAGTTCATGCTCGTTATGCATAGTTTTATTGTAACTTATTCACGATTGATTATGTTTAAACCAAAGATCATACATAGCAACATATCCAAAGAAATTAAATTTTAATTACCTTCAAATGGTATGCGCTTAAATTTAGAACATCAATCAGTCACTCATCCAATATAATATTCCTTAAATACTAACATCTATGAGTTTGTTTCTAGGAAGCAAAAGGTCAATAGCCTAAAGGAATCAATACAGTGTGACATTAAATTTTTAATTCAATTTAATTATTCACATTGTATAGATATGATTTGGCAGAATTTATGGAAGTTATCGAATAAATTTAATTACGGAAATCAGAAATAAATCATAAGTGTCTACATTGAATAAAATCATGCAGTGTTTATTAGTTTTACCATGAATATCAGATCTGAAAGATAATTATGTTTTATGGAAAGCTAATCATAGTGTGTACAAAGTTAGTCACATAATGTTTTAAGCGCTATTTTTGTTCCATTCGTTAACTTTATGTGTAGAAAAAATTGCCTAATAATGAAATACATTAATAACTTATCTTTAAATATCTTGTTTGAAATCTGTAAAATGTTTTAAATCCGCAAAAAATATTTAAAATTTTAAATAACTTTTTGTACTATTATTTTCCTTTTTGAAGCAAAAATCTTCCCAGAAAACACAAGCCTAGTGGTATCCTGATGGGCCCTCTTTGTTACATATGCAACAATGGCAAAATAAATTAAAAATTAAAGTTATTAAAATTATTTGATATGTGAGAACTCCTTTTCTTAATATGTATTTAATATTCCCCTCATTATTAATAGAATTGTTTTATTTCTTCTATTGTAAAATAGTTATTTAAAAAGAATATTTAAATAATTTATATTTAAGTTTTTTCACTAAACAAATCTTTTGAATGCTAGGAACTTAGTTTAATATAAATTAAAATTTTATGATCTATTGAACAATTACAATAAGAAAACTTATTTCTTAAGTAAAAAAATATTTTAAGGGCCGTGGTAGCCCAATCGGGTTACGGCATCGGGTTTCTGTCCGGTAGGGCGGATTCAATTGTTAATGACACTAAAGACCCACCGAGTGCACCATATACGTGCTCGTTAAATCTGTGCAATCGAAAGGTATGTGGTCTATCGTTGAGCAATTACTATGGGTGTAATGATCTGGAGAAAATATTCTCTTTCTTCAGAAACTTGTCAAAATTAAGGGAGTTGATGCTCTGGCTGTGTCATCTATCGGAGGAGTTTTGAGCAAACTCATACAGTGCTTCATGGTGCTCTGGCTAAACGAAAGGCACACCCTAGTGACTTAAATTTGCATAGCTAACGCAATAGAGAGCTTAGCTTGACAAAGTGTCATAAATAACAACAAATATTTTAAATATACATTTTGGTTCTATTAAAAATATGTTTTGATGTCGAATAAAGTATGTAAATCCAACAACTTTCTCATATGTATGAATACTTCTGAAGATGTTAAAATGCTGATTTCAGAAATATAATCAAACATATATTGAAATACTTATTTTAGAAATATTACAACTAATATTTAATAACAATTACAAAATTTCTGTTTGCAGTTGTTAATAATAATAACCCAGTAAGTGAAATTTCTTTTAGAAGAATTTTTCTGTAATGCATGAGATAGCTATTTTAGATTAAACATTAAACGCTACATAGATAAACAGCGTAAATAATATTGCAGTTTGATAAAAAGTTATCATCAAACAAATATTACAAACAAAAAACAATCGGGAATTAAAATATATAAATAATTTCTATTTAGTGACTTGCAGTCGGTCATTTAATGCTTGTCGACACTGGGCCATTTATCGAAATCATTCGGTTTACATATGGAATGACATCGGTAAAATATCGGGCAAGCAGTCCCGTCGTTTTGTCAATTCTGTTTCAAGGCCGCGCCATACTTTGGGCGTATATTTACCAAGACCGGACATGTTTTGACGGGTAATGGAACCGCTTGCCAGTGTCGCTACAATACCACTCTTATCGGCATGCCGATTTAGGCCCTTATTGTACCTTGCATTACCGTGCTTGCAGTGTATTCACTTCACTCTTACTTAGAATGAGATTGCATGTTAGATCCCTTTTTATTATTTTTTCATTATACTTTTGATTTACTTTGAAAATTTCTTGGCGCCAATTTTATGCAAAATATTGATGGTTTGAATTCTAATGCCAAAATTTTAAATTACACTGGTCAACAGTGGTTTTGGTGCCAAAGATTTTGGAGGTGATTTTATATGAATTCGATGGGCTGAATCCAAATATGCCATTAATGTTTGCCTATCAGCTTGAATTTTTAAGATATCAACATTTTAATGGATCATGCATTACACTATTTTAAAAGAAAAACCATGGTTTAAACAAACAAGTTAAACAGGGAATTTTTATTATATTACATAGATATTGCTTATTAAATATACAAAAGAAAACAGAAAAAAGTCATGATTTAAACAATTTACTCACTGAACATTTCGGAAACATCTTTTGCGTGACATTCTTGAATGTATTTTGGAACAATTCCGTTTTAAAGTCCAGCAGTAATCTGACATCATGTGAGAATCCCATCTTCCTTGATAGCGATCCTCCATACATTTTATATCTTGGTGAAATCTTTCACCTTGCTTCTCACTAATGTCTCCTAAATTATCAGGAAAACGGTCTAAGTGGCTATGTAAATAGTGCACCTTAATGCTCATGTTACACACAAGGGATCTGAAATTATTCAGCATTTCATTGACTAATTCAACATAGTTTTCAGCTTTGTGTTTACCGAGAAAATTTTGGACAACTGAAACAAATGAATTCCAGGCATTTTGTTCAATCTCATTCATTGAATTTATGAAATCAGGGTCTTTAATCAGCTGTCTTATTTGTGGGCCATCAAATATTCCTGCTTTAATTTTTTCCATACTCAGCTGAGGCATTTTTTCTCCTATATATGCAAAGCATGATCCATTCTTATCAAGAGCCTTTACAAACTGCTTCATTAGACCCAGCTTGATATGCAGTGGTGGAAAGATGATTTTCTCTCGTAGAACTAAAGGATCGTTGATGATATTCTTTTCCCCAACATCCATGTTATCTCTCCTAGGCCACTCTTTTCTAACCCAGTGTTGCGTTTTGTCTCTGCTATCCCAGAGGCACAAGAAACAAGGATATTTTGTGTGGTCACTTTGCTGTCCAAGAAGAATGTTTACCATTTTTAAGTCTACACAAATCACCCATTGGTGTTCACGATACTTTATTTTTTCCAAGACCAAAGCTATGGTGTCATATTGCTCTTTCATTTTCGTTGAGTGAGCAATTGGTATTGAGCCATATTTGTTCCCATTATGTAGAACACATTTCAAACTTCGCTTTGAGCTGTCAATAAATAGGCGCCAATCATCTAGAAAATATTCAGGAAGACCCATTTTTACCAGGAGTTCTCTAACAGCATGACAAAATACAAGATTTTGTTTTTCAGAGAAAAAAAGTAGCAGATATTTCTCCCTTGTGCGATAGAATGTAATTTTCGTTCCTGGTTCAAGTAATTTTTTTTCCTTCAACCTGGAAGCCAGTGATTCAGAAGCTTCTTTCGACAGATTGAGATCTCTAGTGAGGTCATTTAACTCATCTTGGTTGAAACATTGAGGAATTGATGATATCGTTTCAAAATCGCTGTCACCTTCAGTAGTATCAGAATTCTGATCAGAGAGACAATAAGCGTCCTCACAGAGTTCTGGTAGCTGGTGAAAAGTTGGAATTGGCACTTTTTCTGAGTGAGGGATAGGGCGTCTTTTGCAGAGACTAAATCTGGATAAGTCCACTTATTACGGTTCTTTCGATTGATTCCAGTAATATTTACTAGGCAGAAATAACAGTCATCAAAGTGATTTTTTGGTTCTCTCCAAACCATTGGTACACCGAATTTCAGGCTTTTCCTTTTCCCGGTAGTCCACTGTCGTAAATGCTCTGTACAAGTTTTACAGACAATATGTGGTGCCCAGGTTTTATCCTGATCACCAAGTTTAACACCAAAATATCCAAGATAAGCACTCTTTACAAAGTCAATAATAGATTTTCTGTTTTCCAGTAGCGTGTATTCTCCGCATATGTAGCAAAAAATATCAGGATGATGTACACAGCTTCTTCTACTTGAACTCATTTTATTTCTATTCAACAACACAAATACTTAGATTTACTTTTTAACAACTCGTTACTAAAGAGAAATTTCATATGACGCTAACCTCTCTCTATCTGCACCGCCGGAATTCACGAACTATTCTCAACTCTCAACTGCAGTTGAAGCTTTGAAGGTCACATCAGATAGTGGACAGACATCTCCATCTATCGGATTTCTATGGAACTAACTAGATAGCACTAATAAGTAGGATTCAATCCCATTTATTAAGAATTTGTCAACTAATCAGTTATATATCTCATATTGTTTGTCTTCTTTTTATAATAAATGAATTAAAATAATAATTTTTAAAATAATAATTAGTTATTTCCTAAATATTATTATTTTAAATTCAATTGGTTACAAAAGAAGACTGACAATAGGGCAAATATACAAGAATCTTTCCCTGTATAAATTTTACAACATTTTTACTTGAAAGTACTAAATAGAAAAAAAGCATTGATAGATAAGTGAATTTATCTAAAAATCTAGAGCTGATACAGAAAAACTGCTTTCATATTTAGATTCAGCAATAAAAATATAGTTAAAATCTGCTCTAAAATCCTAAGCACCAAAAAAAAAAAAAATATTTTTAGAAAACAATGTAATTTTTCTATATATATATATATATATATATATAAATATATATATTACTATTAAAATTGGCTCCTAAATTTTGTTGTACTTAAAGTACAATATTTTTATGAGTGGTATATAATCAGATAATTGTTTTTATTACAGTAATTTTTTTATTATTTTAGTTAATTGCTGAAATCAAAATTGATCGATTTTTAATGAATTTTTTATAACATAATTAGTTTTTGTAATTAAACATTTAATTCAATTTATAAAAAAACATATAATAAATATAAAAAAACAAATAGCATTTGTTAATTAATTGAAAGCAACTGTAAGAAGTAAATAATTTTCTTAATTTAAAATGATTTCTTAAATAATATTTAATTAACCACTTTTTTTTCTAAAAAACTAAATATCTGAAATCTATGTTTATACAAATTTATTATGTGGTATTGTAATGTTTAATAAATTGTTTGGCAACGATAGAAAAACTTTTTTGATTATGAAATAAAATATTTCTTTTAGAAGCTAGTTTTTTTTATTTATTTTCACTTCAAAGAACATAATAACAAATTATGGGAGGTTACCAAATGCTAGCATTAAATTTTAAACCACAAACATTTATAATTTCTTGTAAATAGTAGGGAAAATTTGTATTAAAAATCCGAAAATACATTTATTTACTTTGAAAAATAAAGGAACAGTTTTTTTAATGTTAATTATGTTATGTTGTTTATTCTAATTTTTTTTATTTAACTCTTTATTGAGTATTCATCCTGATTACTGCCCTTTCAAAATAGGAAAAAAATCTTCATTATCTTGGAAGATACGATAAACGTTAATAAAAGCAAATGGGAATTTTTTTTGACATGGTATGGCAGTTTTGGCCTTGTCACAAAAGAATAAAAATAAGCGACCGTTCTCAGAGTTCATTAATGGTGGTTTTAACTTGTCGCTCTGTATAAAAAATGTTTCTATATATATTATCTCATATAAAAACGATAACGTTTTTGGAAATCTTTCCTGCTTTATAAATGGAAGTATATTTATCAACATTTAATCTCGAAGAAGGGAACTCTTACGAAAACAAGAACTTTGTTCAAATTATCTTTCATGCAAATTATAGCATGAAAGATGCATAACAACAATAATTTAATAACAAAGAAATATAATATAAGAAATTTATCTTTCTCAGGCTTTCTGTGGATTGATTATGACATTCTTGAATAAAATTAAACAATTTAGATCAACAGTTATATAATTAACATTAAGTTATTATTTTATAGCTAGTTTACTGAGAGAAAAAGATAAATACACAACTGTGTGTATTGTAAAATTATATTCACTGAAAAATTCCTATAAACTCAACACTAATTGCTATTGTAAATGGTAACAGTTATGAAAAACTTGGTAAAATTAAATAAAAATTAAATTTCAGACTATCTGATAAAATTTGATTTCAATAGATTGAAAATTGAATTTAATCTCTTGAAACAATAATGTACTCAAAAATTCGAAAAAAATCAAAATTAATTATTGTCGACACTTGAAAGTAACAGAATATTCAATTTAAAAATTTCTTAAGAGAAGAAATAAATTGAAATTCTATTCATGCTAGCAATCTTTTGCAATTGGCTTCGAATAAATAAACTTTACTATACGATTGCAGTACATGGTGGCACCTTTTTACATTTACAACTTTTATTCCAGCAAAGAAACACAATACTATATAAATGCAGATATTAGAATAGTAAACTATATGCAATTATATGTGCCATAATAACTGACTAAAGTACTTAAGATTGTATATTCATCTATATCTCAAAACTTCTTTCTTAAATTAAAGATGGAAATCGTGAATATCGATAGAAGACTAAATGTACAAGAAAGGTTGGGTAGAAAATTCTCTCTTGATGGATGATAAAGTTATGAAGGGAATATAATAGTAAACAATAATTCAAAATATATTGAAAAATTAAAAAGAATTTAAAATTACTTACAGACATCAATGAAATGTTCAAAATGACACTGTTTGGTACTTATGCTTAGTCAACATCTAAGCTACATGGAGTGAACATTTTTAAAGATATCTAATATTTCGCGAATCTTAGTAGCTGCGAGGGAAATTCTTGTTATTATAATAATTTTAGAGTTTACTCCAGAGTTAATTTTTCATAGGAAACTAGATAAAATACCCAGTACTCAAAAGGAGAAAGAGTAAATTGATCTTAAGAGACGGCTTGCAGGAAATCCAGAACAAGGACTTCAAAAATTCAGATCAAATGTCTTAAGGATAAATGGAAATCAATTAGAATCCTTTCAAGTTGAAACAAATATCGTGCAAAATATGTATGAAAGCAGCATCAGGCATCTTAAAAGACGAGACTGCAAGAACTTCGGGTAAAGTGATCAAATAAGTGCAATTTTTAATGAAAACCCACCCACACGTTAGCCCTGAATCTATATTGTATACTGTGTGGTCGATTAGAATGCTGTTTGTCCACAAAATACGTTATGTGTTTATTGAATATCTCTAAATAAACATTTTTATCTTTAAGCATCACAAGATTCCAAAAAAATTTGGTTCGGCTAATATTTTATGAAGGAACAAATGTAATAATACGTCACATTGTTGGTCAAGACACATTTGGTAGAAAAAAGTAAACAAATTTGAAGATGATATAGATGTAAAGACTTGCTTTGCAGAAGGCTCCAGATCCGCAGATATATTAAATAAGGCACCCAAAAGTTGTAGTAAGCTCCCATGCACTTACTCTTGGATTTTAATTCTCAAAATGTGAACTGATCCACATAATACATAGATATTCATGTCGTTTAAGACCACCTGCTCTCCGTGAATCAGTACTTTGATAGATCTTAACTTCGTAACGTTTCAATGTACCTAAATGAATATTTCTAATTTAGTTTACATCTCGTTTGATATCTTGTTCGATATTACTAAGCAGGAATGAGTTAACACTTTTTAATGTTCTTTTCTTTAAGTTCTGAAAGTCTTTTTTTTTTTTTTTTTGTATTCGAAATGATTCGTATTGCTCTCAAAAAAATTTTTTTTGAATTTGAGAAATATTTTTATTGCGTTTTTTTGGCTTGTTTTGTTTTTATTTATTTTGCTAGAAATCCCTTAAAAGAATTTATATCGTTTAAAATATTGAATATTTAATTAAATATTTTTTATTGCATATTAATTTATACTTTTTCTACATAACTATATAGATATGTTTTAATAATATTATAAAAGTGAATAAAAATTACATTAACTGAAGTTAGTTTTATTTTATTGTCCTTAACAAAATATACTTTGCAGATAATTTCACATCATAAAACTAAAAACTCACTCTGACTTTGCAATTATTAAGAGAGAACACATATTTCTTAATTACAAGTTTATTTTAAAATATATAAATTTAACTTTCTTTGATATCCAGCTTTTTATTTTTTCTCCTCACTTCGTAAAATTTGCTTTTATTTATTAATATTAAATGGGTTACGGAGTTGTTGACAGAGAAAATGCTTAGAGATGTCATTAAAGTAACAAAGCTAACTGAGGGGGATCTTAAATTCGATTGTGTCCTGTAACTTAACCAATTATTAAATATTTCATTCGCTGATGATTAATTATTTAAAATATTTTCTTTAATTTAGATTTCCTGTTATTCTAGGAAAAGTAAATAGCTCATTCTATTTAATTATGTGAGCTATATGAAAATGAAACATATTTATAACTACACATATAAATTTGTAATGATATTTACATATTCTTATACTAACAATGAGTAATTAAAACGTAAGCAGAATATATTTATTTGAAGTAAAATATTTTCTTCTCATAGTCACTCTAGTTAGAAAAATGTAGCATCTTAAGGAAGTTTGCCTAAAGTAATTTCAGATTTATAGAGATTATGTGATATTTCTAAGTTAACATTTATTAACAAAATAATATTAAAAGTGATAGAATTTTAAACCATGCTATTATATATATATATATATATATATATATATATATATATATATATATATATATACATATATATATATATATATATATATATATATATATATATATATATATATATATATATATATATATATATATATATATATATATATATATATATATATATATATATATATATATATATATATATATATATATATATATATATATATATATATATATATATATATATATATATATATATATAAAGATAACGTCTGATAGTTTTCACTCTCATGATAATTGTGAATATTTGAATAATTTAGGTACTTTTAGAAAATTAGTGCATAAAATTTTTCTTTAATTGTTGAGGTGCAAAATCAACACAATAATTTATATTTATAACTACTGTTACATGAAACTTGCGAGTAATGCAATCTTAAGGAGTTTAATTAAATTATGTGATTTTTTTCATATAACTCTGGGTATTAGGAATTTACATTGCCTTTAAAAGAACTGTTAGTATATTTTGAATTTACTATTGTTAGAATTACAATGTTGTTCTCAAAATAAATTAATTTGTAACACCATAAACATTTATAGTCTCACCATTTCAAACTATAAATAATGTTTTGACTCTAAAAAACAGGAAGAAAATAAAAAGTTGATCCGTTCACGTAAATAGAGTAGTAGTTTTCTGTAAATTATTCCTGTTACTAATTTAAATTATTGACGCTTCATAGTCATTGATGTCAAAGAATGTTAACTATTATCAATTGTTACAGCCTACTTTGATTTCAACTTAAGATTATATTTCTTGTACTCAACCCTTTATCATAAAGTTATTCCAAGATAATAATCGTACTAAGTCACTGTGATTAGATTTTTGTACTTACATATGTTAGAAGTGTTGCCCTTTGCTTTCAGTTTAAGAATTTATTTCTATGCATTCTGATAGTTCAGAGATGTTTAAAAATTTAATACTTTGTGCCTCTAACTTTTCAAATTATAAACAATGCTTTTTTCCTGAAGAGACAGAAAACTTGACTAACTGACAACATTTGGAGTAGAAATAGATTCCTATTGATGACGTTTCTTTAATATTTAAATTATTAACCCCATATATACTTAGTTACTAGAGTCAAAGATAGTGGATTATCATCATTTTTCCAGACTTCTTTGTTTTCTAGTTAAGATTATGTTTCCATCTCTAAACTTTCTATCTTGAGGTGGTTTCGAGATTATGTTCATACTGAGATTATATGTTTATTCCAGATTATGTTCATACTGAGATTATATGTTTATTCCAGATTATGTTCATACAGAGATTATGTCATACTGGGGCTCGATTCCTATACTAGAGTTTGTAATAGGTTCTTTCGTTTTCAATTTAAGAATTTATTTTTATCTATTCAAGCCTTCTTTAAAATGTTCCAAAACTTCTTAACATATTGCGTGAGTCACTGTGGACAGAAACTTATCAAGATTTGCACCAAGATATTTTGTTTATCAGCTTAGAAATTTGAGTTATATTAAAATTTATCAATTTATGTTTTCCGATCTCCATTTCTACCCTATGTTAAAAAAATTTTTGCCACAAGAAGAACAAATATTCTTCTCTATTAATTCTTTTACATTCAAAAATTTATTTAGTAACTTACTTAATCTATTCTTCTCAATAGTATCTTGCCTCGGACTATACATTTTAAAATAATCAGCTTTTCCTTTCAAGATTTGTCAAGTTTTTGTCCAGGTATATTTCATTGTTCAAACAAATATGGAACAGAATGTAAAAATTCATTTTTTTATTAAAAGGCTTTCTAACTTCCTCTAGGGAAAAATTTTGGTGAATGAGAATCTTTGTCTTATTTTATTTTATTGCTCTCTCTTTTTGCATTAATTTACTTTTTGAGTGATCAGCAAATAATAGTGTTATAGCTATTAAATTCCTGAGTTATAATATATATGGCTTATATAGTGATGTTTATTGCCATATCTCTCTTTCCGAATATCTATCTTTCAAAATGGATGTTGTTATACATGGTTTATACTGTTATCTAACTCATAAAATATAGTGAATTTCGCTTACATTATGTCAAGAATATGCGAAATTATTTTACATGAGCGTATTATAAAACTTTTTATTGAGATTTTCATTAACATAAGGAATCCTTTATTAATATGGCGTAGAATAGCCTTTTTCATGTAATACAGCTTGGAATTGCCTGGGAATAGAATCATACAAATTCTGAATAGAATTTACAGGAATATTTTACCATTCTTTATATAGATATTGTGAAATTTCCATGTGAGAGATGCCATTGTAGGATATCGATTCCGGATTTGAAGTTATAAATTAGACCACAATGGTTCCATTATATTAAGATCTGGGGACTGTGCAGGCCAAGGTAGATGTTCCACTTCATTCTCATGTTCATCAAACCATGATTGGACAACTTTGGCTGCATGAATGGGAGCATTATCATCATGGAAAATTCCATCTCTTGCAGGAGACAAAGTTTGAATCATAGGATAGGCCTGGTCATCTAAAGCTTCTATACTTCTCCCCAGTGATCTTTCCTTTCAGGGTTACGATTAGACCAGCAGAAAACCATGACACTGCTGCCCATACCATGAACGATCCACCTCTATGCTTGACAGTTGGAAGGAGACAATCAGGATCTACGCTTGTGCAGGTGTTTTCAATACATATACCCGTCTTGTTGTGGGGAAAAGTGTAAAACATAATTCGGCTGACCATGTAACAGTCTTACACTTATCCATCGACCAGGTTTTGTGGTTGTGGCACCACTCTACACGACGTCTGGCATTAGCATCTGTGACAAATGGCTTGGGAATTGCTGTTCTGCCGCAGATGTTCTCTTTATGAAGGTATCTCCGAATTTTAATTATTGACGCTAGAGAATCCAGATACTGATTGAGCTCTGCGGTCACTTTGGCTGTAGTTGTTTTCTTTTTAGACATTACAATCCACTCGAATACCCGTTGTTCTCTTTCACTCATTTTGTCCTTCCATCCGCTATTTTGTTTTGCTGAGCTTGTCTTTCCGATTTGTGTGTGTGCTGTCATGACTTTAGAAACCGTACTTAGAGAAACGTCAGTGAGCTGGGATGCTTCGGTCACTGTTGCACCAGCTAGTCGGTCTCTTACAATTTGGCCTCTTTGAAAATCTGTGAAGTCTGACATTTTACGCTTCTGACAGAAATACAAAACGTAGACAACTCTGCTAAAGTTCTCTCTCTCTCATACTACCTAATATATGTATTTTTTATATTAAAAAATCTGGTATCTACGATTAAATTGTAATTCTTATGAAGAGAATTCGTAAATGTCCCTTTTATTCACGAGTATTTCCATTATATCGATAATTACCTGTAAATTTTAAAAAACAAATTCCAAAAAGCTGTACATAACTATATAATATATATAAGGACAAGATTATTATGGTATTCAGATATAATGCTTATTAGGTTTGTGATTATTTGCATATCATGTTATCGTTTCTATTTATAAAATCCCTTGTTTAACATTGCTGATTAAAAAATCTTGGAAGTTTTAGAATATTTTTTGATATTTTACATGAGATTATATAATTACTTAAACGTATATCACTTCACATTCTTATCTTTTAGATTAATTTATTTAAAATATCTTCTCTTATACAGGAAACTTAAAACCGCAGTAATGAGCTTAATCCAAGAGCAATTGAATGCAATTGAACTGATTGCAGTCAATTATATTTATAAGACATGTGATGCAAGAATTGGATATGATACTTGAATGGGGTGTGTATTCTAGCCTGTGATAATACATAAAGATAGCAAGTTCATAAAATCAGCTTCCTAAAGATCAAATATGGTTGATACAACAGCAAATATTAAAATAATGAATTATTGTATTTAAAAACATTACTTTTTTCCAAACATACTAAGATATTGATATCTAATTTGCTAAAAATTATGGAAAAATTGTAGTAAAATGATTTATTTCACTTTCTTCATAAAGTCAATATTTCAATTGCACTACATTGGAAGATTTGCTTTGCATGCTGATTTCAAAGCAATTAAATATTCATGAGTTTCCAGGAAAATTAAAGTTCATTAGCAATATTAAAAATCATTCGTAAAAGGTTGAGACTCAAATGAATAGTATAAAGTGCCAATACTTGTGTGCAAAATTCTTCCAAAAGGCTTGTATTATTGAATAATTTAGTACGTACTTTATATTAATTGGATGAATGTTTTATAGGGAATTTTGAATTATATGTGTTAGAAAATATATTACACAGGTTTCTAAATGGAAGTGATATCAAAATAAAGCTATAATTGAAACATTAAAGAATCTATTTAAAAGCATTAAAATTTTTTTAAGAATTCTAAATAAATTTTGCGGAAACACCAAAGTTGTATATTTAGTAATTTGGGAACCATGATCAAATGTATTTACATATTTCATTGTAATTTATTTTTATCAGCTTCTGAATATTTTTAATGAGATAGAAAACAAAATATAGAGGAATTAAAATCATTGGAACAGATGATTTAAAATGTTCAATGTAATAATTGCATTTATCTGAAATGATAGTTGATTTTCTTTAATAACTTGGCTGTTTCATAAATGTCAATTTTTAATATTTTAATTTCTTTGAATCACAGTGTAAAGCAATATTAATGTGAAGATAATTTTTTTAAATATTTTTCCACATATTAATGTTATTCAAATTAATAATTAATTTATAATATTAAAATTTTTAAATAATTAAAAATATAAAAAAACAAGTCAGGTGAAAGTAAATTATCTTCTTATAAATCTTTGAAACCACAAAACTACAAATAAAATTTGCATTTACATATTATTAATTGAAATTTCAAAATTAAAATAAGGAGACATTTAATACTTCTTATGATGATACTTGTGAAATATGTAAATAAAAAGTACTTAACAATTCAATGTTCTAAAAATTTTTTTACTAAAAATAAAATAAAATAATTAAATATTTTAAAATGAGTATGAAACAAGCTGCAGTTTTTTAAAAAATATAATGCCTGCTATTTTTTAGTTTATTTCATGCATGCTATTTGCTTAGTTTATGTATATATTTCATGTTTTAAGGAAGCTGCATTCTTTATATTTTCCATACATCGAAATCTTTAAAAATGTTATCATGTTTATTTAGTTCAAAATTCCTTGTTATATAGCTTTAAAATATATTCCCCATTTTTTCATTTTAATTTCACTGTAAATTAAATTGTTTTTGTAAAAATTATACAACTCAAATTGTTTCTTTTAATTTGAAATCTTTGTTTAAATAGGATTTAATTTGCTGTTTCTGCTTGTGATGTTTAAAAAGGAAACAATGAAAATGCGTTACTATCTTAAAGGACTTTTGAGCTTTATATTATATTTAATGCGTGATTTTTTAAAATTTAACTCAGATTCTTCGATTTTCAAGGAGAAATCAAGTATTTTTGTTCTCATTATTTGTATTATTTAAGATAAGCTATTTTATGTAAAATAATCACAAAAAGTTCTATTTAGTAAAATGCATCATATGTTTCAAGTGAGTTATTGTGAAATAACTTCATGTAAAAATAACTGAGGATTATAAAAACAAATAGATATACATCATTATTTTTTTTTTAATTTTTGATGTTACGAATAAAGAATTTAACTGAAATATTTTTGAAACTTGAATGTTCCATATGTTTCTAAACTGGAATAGAAATTATTATTTATAAAATAAAGATATTGTATAAAAAATAAGGAACACTTTTATAAGATTTTTCTATCAATTTGAAACTTGTTTATGTGTGTACAAAGAGATTTACAATCCTACAAATTTTATTTCAGTATGTTTATTTGCACAGTGACATAAAATTCGCCCACGCTATGTTTACTTTTGACATCTAACATATTCTTATAGGAAATCTTCAAAAATGTAAATCTTGACATGAATGAAGTTGCTGTATAGTTATCTAAGTTCCCACGTTCTATTCTGAACTTATAAAACCAAATTCGATAAATCGTATTGGCCTGGGAGTATAAATAAAGAAATAAAGCTTCTTTTTTTGAAATATTCTTTTCATAATATTTTTCATGAATTTTTATTTGCTATCATCTATTTACTTGCTAACATTTGTATCATATCTGTTGTATTAGCATAATTTTTCTTTACGCTTTAATTATTTGTAAAGCTTTAATTTTAATTGCTTGAGTACTTCTAAGAAATAATAAGTAAACGAAAAAGATTATTTTATTACTAGTTATTGACTCCTAAAACAATATGAATGAAGAATTATATTTTCAACTGGAATTTTATTATGAACAGATTAGTTTTCGAGGTAAAATTAAACTTTTGAAATATCATTAGTATTTTCATAATATTTCTTTTACTTCGGAAACACTTAAGGTAATTTAATCCTTGTAAATGGAGATTTATATTTCAGAAAACACTATATATATATACTTTTTTAATGATGACGAAGCAATTCTTTTTATTATTCAGAAACATTTGTACAGGGAAAATTCATTGAAATAGATACACACGTATTTGGTGCTTAAGAAGTTATATACCTCATTATACACTTAACATCATTTCAATACACAAAACAACCTTATCTTTTGAGAAGAAAATTTTATAATATTTTTAAATATTTTTACACTTAAGTTTAATAATTTTTAGAGTCATTTAAAAAAAAAAAATTAATTGATTGTTGATGAAATCTTTACGTCACATCTTACTTTATTATAAACAATCAGAACTATATTATATTCACATGCTTTTTTTAAGTTAATAAAGTTTTTTATAAGAACATTCACTTTTATCATATGATTTTGTATCAAAGCAAAACATGCATTTTATATACTTAAGTCATAGCTCTTAACAACAACTTACACACAAGTGTTTATATAAAATATAATCCTATCTTTCCATTAATCGTACATCGTAATATTTGTCCCTGGTCTTAAAAAACATTCGATTATTAACAATTCATATTTTTAAATATATATATACCTTTTTTATTAAGTAAATATTGTTTTACATTACAGATTCTTTAAAAGTGATTACATTTGATATAAATTATTTAGAAATTAAATTTATGAATTTTATTTTCAAATAATTAAAAAAAAGTTTATTGTTTAATAATGATCATTTAAATTGCTCGGTGACAGAGTTTGAATACAACGTTTTTAAACGCACACTTAAACATTAATAATAAGTACACACCTTTCTAACAATATTCAATAAATAGGAGCTTGGTTTGTGGAAGTTTTAGGCTCATAAAACCTTAGCACTTTCTAAAAGTAATTTAATTATTGTAAATGGTAGAAATGTGCGCTCCATAAAAAGATAAAGTTTTTTAATTTTTGAATTTTAGAAATAATTTTATAATTTTTTCAATACTTTACATATTACTCAGTTTGAAATGTTGAATTTTTTTTAAGCAAAGATTACGACATTGATATCAAGAATGCTATGGTTTTATTAATACATATCTATAAAAAGTGTACGACAATACAAATCACATAAATGCTTAGAAAATTCTTAGCTTATATGGAACTACATAAGTGAATAAATCACTTCACAGTATCGTATATAGGAAATTAGTTTCCTTACATATAGTTAAAATATTCAAATAATATAACAAAAATAGTATGCTGAGAAAAATTACAGTTTAAATTCCTGTTTCATTCGGTGTGCTAATCTAAATGAAAGGTTTCTTTCTTTACCAGAATCTATGCTTTCATTTTTTTTTATGAAAATCAATACTTTCATTCAGAAGTATTGTAAAGATACTAATAATGTTAAAAAAATTTCATATTTTAAATAATTATTTTTTTGAAATTTGAACTATAATCATAACAGTTAATAATGATTAAAAATGTCAACCTTTTAAATAGTTCATTTCTCTTATTAAAGGAAATCCTTTATCTATAAGAGGGCATTAAAAATTGAAAAGGTTGTTTAAAATCTGGTTTTAACATATTCTAAATGTTCAGAATATATGTACTTTTTAGTTAATCTATCAGTTATATAAGAAAATGTGCATTGCAATTTATAAATATATCAGAAAGAATGTTTTAATATTTAGAAATATGCTTCGAATAAAGAAAAAAGAGATAGATAATTATGGGAAAATATATTTTACAAAATGAAAACAATTTAATGTATTTTCAAAAATGAAACCAATTTGAAGGTTCAATATCCATATTTTACATAATATTAAACCAAATTTATCTTAAAATATATTTGACTGTTTTTGTTGGAAAGCAATTTTTCTACCTTTACTTATAAATTTGTTTGAATTTACAATATACTGATAAATATAAGAGAGAATATAGATTTATAATTGGTTGGAGAAACATAACAATGTTTGTCATCAAATTGAAAGGATGAAAATTGTAGTAGAGATTACGAATCAACACGCTGAATTGATTCTATTGACCAAACCTTCTTTAGTCATATTTATTATAATGACATTTATACCATGCCTTAACAAAATTAATCCGCAGATTACAGAGAGCCCAGATTATACCTCAGAATGAAATGATTGGGGATTCAGAAAATAACTCAAGAATGTTAATGGTTTGACCAAGCGAAGATTATACCTGAATATTTATAATGACATTACTGAGGCTTGACGTGCTAGAAGAGTCATATATTATATCACACGCAATTAGAGTTCTGACGATAGAAATAGACAATTAACTTTATTTTGTGTTAGAACGTGATTACGTGCATCATAAAATTTTAAATTTTTATCATTAGAATGCTTAAAACTAGAACAGGAATTTCGCAATTATATATTTTTTTATTGTAAAATTTATCTATCGCTAATAAAGGGTATGATTTGAATTTAATTCTGTATCACTTTTACTTATTTATTTAAAGAGTAACATTCTTGTTCGTTAATATTTTTAAACAACCATAATAAAATTATTTAATTCAGATTTCATGACATAAAAATATTATTAACCTGAGATATCTAGTAAAATTTTATCCGTATATAATATTCACATTATTTGAAGTTATTTTGAAATTTAATCTTTTAGTAACGAAAATATTTTATGTACATAAAATTGTCATGGGTTGAATTTTTGGCATTTTTAATATATGTGTAAGTTAATGAAAAAATTATTCTAATAACACACATACAGTACATGTTTATATAATACAAGTTTTTTATTGAATTATCTATCTTAATTGTCTGTCTAAAGACTTAATTTTGTCGAGGAAAGAGCTAAACTAATTATTTAATTTTATATTAAAATTGATCTAAAGCCAAATAATTGCTATTTTTATTGCTAAGATTTTACAATTTCATAAATGAGAATTTTATAAATTAATCAAATATAAATATAAGAATCTAATGAAGAATACCATTTTTATGAGACTTCTAAGAAAAAATCATTCTAAAATGGAAATTAGATTTTAAATTATTATATAATTTTATATTATTTCGCAATCAAATTTTAATATGCAACAAAAATAAAACTTCACAGCATAAATATTTTACAAATTTTTAAAATTATATTTTAAATATTATGAATAATTACTATTCATCTTAACAGTTTTATACTTAACTGTTTTTGAAGGTATGATTATTGAATTTTCTATAAAATTGTTTAAATCAATTCAAACTAATTACTTCCTTTTTCATTAATGGGTTTCAAATAAATTCTTTATTTAAATTTAATAATGATGCAATAACATGGCTACGAATTTAAATTTACTTTGCTAAATTTCATGATAATTTGAAGGATGAAATTATTTTGGCCGTGAATAAATTCCTTTCAAATTGTTACTCTATGTAATTGATATCTATGGAATCCACGAAATTGAGAGCCATTACTTCGTAAAATTAATGTTTCATAAGCAGTGTCTTTAAGAATAATCATGCCATTTAGTATTTATTGAAAATACAATGCTGAAAAGGGAAACCCATATGTTTGATATATCCATCAGCTAAACTGGACATTCTTTTAAATAAAGCTGCACCTTTTAAAATGCTTAAAGTTTCAATTTTCTTTTCAATTTGCTTTGATTCACACAAGAGTAACTCTGAGTTTGTAATCAATAAGAAAGACTAAGGTGCATTGCTATAGAATTTTAATTTACATAGGGTTGCTCTCCTAATTTTATATTTATCTTAAATTCTGATGTGTCTACGTGCAACTTTGAAGTAATTTAATGGTTAAAAATATAAACAGTAGTAAAGTTTACGAAAATAATCAATTGAATCTTTTAGTCCTATTTTAAATCATATTTTGAAGCAGAGATTAAAACTTTATAACGTCTAATAGCAGTAAATATTAATAAAAATTAACATTTTAAGAGTTTTCATAAAACTTGTATACATACAATGATTATAAGTGTAAAATGCATGACAAAAATTTAAAAATAAAATTTAAAATCTAAAACGTTTGTATCGAATATGGCGCAGTGGCTTATATTTATCTGTCACATTGCATATATCTCATTGCTAAAGTGAAAATTAGGTTCGAATGGTGGCAAACGTAGCATCTTTATTTCAATATTCAAGAAAGTAATAAATTGTTGCTCCCTAAAACTTTACAATGTATCAATATCAATCTTACAGAAACCAAATTATTTCTTTTTAAGATATGGTTTCCCATTTTGCTTTACAACTGAGATAAGGATATACAAAAATAATTACATTAAAACTGGGATCAAAATGAAAACAATAATAAAAACAATATAAATAATGTCCACAAAAATATTTATAAACTTAATGTACAGCTAAAAAAAATATTTTATTAAAGCAAAACAATATTCGTTCAAAAATTTAGATATTATTCGCAGAATGTTTAAAATCTTCATATTAACATCATTCATTACATTTATGTAAATTGATAAATTATGAGTGTTAATAATATTAATACTTTCTAATGAATTGAATTAAAATATTTAGTAGAAAGACGATGATAACAGATTTAGTTATAAACTCACACCATGAAGTATTGTCTGATGATACTTAAAAATAAAAACTGTAAGAAACTGGATCATAATAAATTTTTGGAAATAATTCAAAAAGTATAGTTTATATATAAAGTATAATTCTTTAATATATCTTTCAACTAAAATAGAATAAAGCTGATGACATTTAAATCCGCGTTACCACACTGTGTGTGAATCGTTAAGCTTATTTTGTTTCTATTAACTGTTGTAGAAAGTGCCAGATTAATATAAAATTCAGATAGAGCTATTATATATGAAGAAAATATTAAATATTAAATGAAATAGAAAATATTAAATGTGTTCATATTTTAAAAAGTGTGTGCACATTTTTCTTAAGTTTTTGAAACATAATTTCACTATTATCTTTGTATTATAAAACTGATCAGTATTTAATTTAGAAATAATATTTGCAGTATCAGTATATGCCTAATGACATGTATTTAATACTTTGTAATGGTAGTTTCCGTTTCCATCGAGATCCTCGGTTCTAAGTAAACGGACATTACCATTACGAAGTATTAAAAACATGCCATCAGAATCTTGGAAAGATATTGTGTTACAAGATTTCCTATGTCATAACATCATAGCATTTTAAGTATTGGATTAATCATTTAGCTAAAAAATAGCCTCCATTGAAGAAAAATTATAGATTATATAAATGTTATTTTCCTTCTCAAATATTTATTACCAAACTACAATATTTATTTTTAACTTACTTTTAAAAATAATCAGGAAAGCGAATTTGTTGGAGATAAATTTTAATAACATTTTAAGAGTACTTCTAATTCTATAATAACTTTATCAATGAATATTTTTCATGTACGTAAACGATTGCTTCTAAATAAGTATTTTCTTATTATTTGATGAGCTTTTCCCCGTTTTAATGAATTATCTATACTTCCAACTGAAATTGTTCCAAATAAGTCAGAATTTTATCAGAGAATAATTTATAGTCTAAAATTCCTTATCAGCATATTTGATAATATTTTATTCAAATGTTTGCTATTAATTCTAAAAATAGTTCATTTATCTTTAATCAACTTTTAATCTAAGCAGTTATAAGTTAATGTCTTCTTTTTGAATTTAAGAAACAGATATTTTCTCAAAATGAAAAGCAAGACACAGGAATATACAAAAAATAATAATTGAATATTGCAATCTTTTCAGATCCGTATTAAAATCTCATATTAATTATATTCCCATAAAATAATGCTATTTAAAACTATAATGTAACTGAATAAATTCATTATTTATATATATAATTGAAATTTAAAATTATGAATTGTATAATACACAGAAAAATAACATAAGGCAGTTAGCAAAATATATTTATCAATAAAAATATATTTTATTCAATTTAAAATTAAAAAGCTGTATATATATATATATATATATATATATATATATATATATAATGTATATATATATGTATATAATTTACAAAAACAAAGAAAATTTTTCTAATGTTTTATAATTCATTAATAAATATGCGACACGATTTATGTCTGAATTATGTATAATTTCAACATAACATAAAGTATATATATGATTTAGGCAGGTGAAAAGAATGAGCAACAGTCTCGCTTGCAGAAATAAATGACTTCGATACTCTACCTTATCAAAAAACTTTATGCTGGAAAGGAACATATGCACATAAAATATCCTGTAATATCGATTAAATAACAAACTGATTTGTTTTGGTTTAGGTATCAATTTGTAGAAATAAATATAACTTGAAGATATTACAATAACGTAATATAAAGCTGATTGTAAGATCTTACAAATTTTATAACATTAAATAACTTATTTCTTAGTTTATTTGGGTATATGAGCTGCATATAAATTTTTAAAACTCTATATTCTGTGATACGTGAATTTTCAAAGCGTCATCATTAAAGTATAAACTAATAAATTGTCCTGATTTTAAATGAGACACTCGCGAATTTACAGTTTTAATATGTAATACACTAGGATACACTGCATACTACAAAAATAGGTAAATTGTATATTGCTACGAATACTTATAAATGTTTGCCTACTTTAAAAACAAATATTTTATTTGTTTTATATCATGTTGATAAATATACTGAAAAAAATGACTTCAGAAATAATGAATAGAAATGTTCGTGAAAATCATATATAATAAGAGTTTCTAAGAAATAAATATTCTGGCACGGAATTAATCTGTCTGGTAAGAATAAGATTTAATATTTATTCAAAATACTGCAGCATTTTTAAGGAGAAATATATAGTTATATAAATATATTATTGCTGCATTTTTTATTTTTATCCTTAAAGAAATTCTTGAATTGATGTTTTTGGTCAGACTTTGCCAACTTTAAATTCAAAATCATTCCAACTTTTCAATGCATTCAATTTGGAGAAATTTTCTCTTTTCACTTTCCTTCTATAAACAATACGATTCTACAAAGGAAGCCATTCAGGAAAATATTTTCAAGAAAAATGCGTTTAAGCATTTTAAATGAAAGAAGTAACAAAAGAGCATTTGCAAGAACTGATTTAAATTTTTAGCTTTAAATGCAGCTGGGCGACACAATTTTCATGGAAAAATATTTTGAAAAGATGTTCAAACATTCTTTCTGTATTAGTTTAATTCCACATTAATGTGTTTTCTCTTTTTGAGAATGAACTCTGTATAGTTTAGAGAGCTATTTGAAACTTTCATTGTAAATTTACTTCAAAGAATATTCGCTTAGAACATTTTGATTTAAACTAAATGTAAGGAGAATATACAAATTATTTTAACAAGTTAAGTCAATTTCGAGTAAATGAATTATATAACACTTCTTAATATAGTGATTTATTTAGTTGAAAAATGTTATATTTCATCATTAAAACGATTATAAATGCTATTGAAAAGTATTCTTTCCATAAATCATTTAAATATTTATATTAAAGGATGATAAACTGAGTTTGTCTTTTTAAATTATTTCGTAGATATTCTTGGTTTACTTAGATATTATTGACTCATTTAAAAATATTTATTTTCAGTCTATCTCCGGTTATCTTATTTATAATCTAATGTAGTAAAATTTGGATTTGAAAGAAATAAACTGAAACTATTTCACATGTTATGGAAAAACCTATCATTAAACATTTTTTGCTTATTAATTTCTATAAAATTTTTAGAATAGATTTGTATTTATTATAAATCAAATGACTATATATTAATATACAGTTATATATAGTCATATTTTACTTTCCCTAAGCAATTTATACCTTATATTGAATTCATAAAATTGTGACTGCTTAGCAATATATGAAACTAGTGCTTCAGTATGATTTGAGATTATGTAATATTATGATGGCGGAAATTATTAATTGTAGCTTCACTTATTTCAATTAATGTATTTCATTTAAGCATTATTTTAAACTTATTATATATATTAGTTTATACAGTAACTCTTTATACATATGAAGCATAGGAAAGCCGTGAAATTTGTTACTATGATTAATTTTTTTTCACTTTTATTGTATTGATAAATAAGAGTTAAATCATATTTCATTTTTTAAGGTGTAAATAAAAAACTTTTATATATATATATATATATATATATATATATATATATATATGCGCGCGTGTGTATATGTATGAATATATGCCGAAAGAGAAAGTGGAAAAGACAAAAAAAGATCAACTGTGACATAAAGTAAGACCAAATATAATAGGTATGCTTATTTTTGAACCATAACTTAATTGATAAGTGTCGGCAGATTATGATACACACTGACAATATAGGATATCATTTCTGGGAAAACTTTTCTGTGATGTGCTTTAATATGAACAACGTTGAGTAGTGGTATCATTGTGATATGTTCAACAGGCAATCCTGTTGAGAACAAAAAGGGATATAAAATAAATATTTCGAAGTAGTCAAGAGTGTTTCTAGTGCATCAATGGAGTTCGGGATCGCTCACATCATCGGATTACAAGGGCAGAGAGAATTTCGATAAAAGGTAAACTGTGATAATGTTTTGTAATAGTGTGTTGTTCAATCACTATCATAGCATATGTTATCTTACGGTGATTAAAAAAATATAGCAGACAACGGAAGAAAATTTTAACACACAAGCCATGTACTTGAAAATGACTGAAAATACGCATAAGCGTGGCCAGTTGGATACACAGTAGCGGTCTACGTATGATGACGGGAATGATTTTTGACATTAATAATTAAATTAGGGTTCCTGTAAAGGGAAGCTGACACATGGACTTCCCGACCTGTCACAAACATTATAGTTGCCATAAAACTTCGTATGAAGCAACATTCTTACATACATTAGTTTACATTTGATACATTTGTTTTCTTTGTTTGATACGTTTCTAAAGTAATGTTTTCTCCTGTAATAAGTTTTAAAAGAAATTATAATGTACAAAAAATATACTTAATAATTATTTAGGAATTTGATTAAATTATGTTTTACTAGTACAGAAAAACAATATTAGAAATTTAAAAAATACTTTGTTTTTGTACATTGTAAGCAATTTATTATAGTAAGTATATTAGTAAAATATTACTAACAAGCAATAATACATACTTATAATATGTAAACTTACGTTATAATTTACATAAATAATATATACCTTCATATATTATAAAAAAGGACAGTAGAGAAACTATTTTTTAAAAATTATATTAAACTATAAGTAATATAGAACAATAATTTTCAAATACATAATAACTTCTAAAAATAAAAAAATAACTTTTTTTACATATTATTACTAACTAATAAGTAATATATGCTTACAACATATAGTTTGAAAGTAATACATACTTAACATATTATATAATTTAAAATAATTTTTAAAATAGTTATTTGTTGCATTTTATTTTTATTAAATGTGTTTGGTGGTGGGAAAATGCAAAATTTAAAAACATAATAAAATTAGTGTACAAACTCTGTAATTCAAATATAAATAAAATGATAAACACTTCTATCAAGATATCATGTAATAGGGTGTTAATTTTAAACTTAACTCTCCATTTTAAATAAGATTTTCCAGTAATTTAAAAATATTATTTATCTTAAGAATAGTGATATTACTTTTTAACAAGCAAGTTTCTTTACTAAATTAAGCAAACCCAGACTGTGCCAAAAGGGTGATTTTAAAGAAAAAGTAGCAAACCTTTAGCATCACAAAATAGTTTTGACTGTTAAAGGTTTAAACGCTGCTGTTTTCATTATTTAATGACTCACAAAACAATCTTATGTCCAACGTTTGGTAGCAAAAAAATCTGAAAAATTTGTTTTCAGTTCCTTTCTTTCTCAAGGCAAATAGCAAAAAACTCCGTAGAGATAAATTACGGTATCCAAGATTTGGACAGAAAAAATCTCGTGCGTCGGCCTGAGGGGCTCTAACTTAAATGTTCTCTGAAACATGTAAAATAAGAGATGTCATTTTTCTGTATTGCCGAGAATAGCAGAAGAACGGAGATTACAATAGGGTTGAGTGCACTTTACTCATGAAAGTGGATTTAGTCTGACTGCGAAGATCTATGCGTATGCACATTTGGAAAAGCTAAGAAACACCAAATGAGGCTGTAATATCAAGGAAAGGGATATTTTTGGTGATGGTGGTGTTCATGCTAGGGAAGAAATCTTGTTTGAGGCCTTTAAAAAACATCAAAATTTTTTAAATATTTCAGTTATTGACACTAGATAATGTACCTAGCTACTTCTGCCTCCTAAGAGTCTTTTCAGAGGATGCTTTGAAGTTTTATTTCCTTTTTATTGACGAAAACGCAATAATACGTCGTGCAATAACTGTCGCAGAAGTGATGCAAATTGGAAGTATTCAATTCATCTGATAATGACAAATTCTCAGCATCTAAATTCAATAGAAAAAGATTGATACACTCTCGGGAGGCTTTTAGCAGTAGGCCAGTAGCCTCCAAAAGCAATTTAGATATTGAGACTTAATCTACAGTACACAATGTCCAGTAGTGCTTTGACAGCTTATGGACCATCTTGCATTTAACAGGGGGGAACGCCATGAATCATATGAGAAGTCAAGTGAGACGGTCTATACTTTTATAGTACACATTTTTTTCTTTCAATCCTTCATGACATTTATATTTCTTTCACCCAACTGAGCTTAACTTTAATTTCTCAGTAAAATTCCTTTCTACTATACGAGTTCCCTCTTTTGGTAAATCTAATTTACTTATCCCATATTTTGACGTATTGGGGTTGTGATTTATGTTGATGATTAAAGTCACATTTACAAGTCGGTAACTATATATATATATATATACACTTAACGACGGGGGTATAAATGTGAAATTATGACCTTATTAAATATTTTCCTAAGTCATTAATTTACATATTTATAAAATGTGAAATTCCTTTTCATCTAGGATACAAAAAGGATATTTAGCTTTATAAATAGTTAAAAGTTATATAAATTTTACACATTAAGGGTTACTGATTAAATATAAATTTATGCATTAAATACACTGAGTACAATATTTAAATATTAATGAATTTATTTAACAAATAAAAAAAATTCAAACACAAAATTTATTCAAATTTTTTCTCAATTCTTTTAGTGCAAAGATGGGAATGGAGTATATATTCTATATTTATTTAAAATAAAATTATAATACCATTCGCTGTATTTAATCATTTGAGTACTTCAATCATTCAAAAATATTATCTTACTTTCTAGTTTCTTGTATTTCAAATTGCTTAGAAAATACAACAAATATAACAAAATAGTCATTTCTATATTTCTGACTTGTATAACTGTTTGCGAATATTGCTCAATAAATTTAAGACCTTCTATTTTGATTGTTTAAATTTTCTTTTCTCTTTTGCAAGTATATAAATCATGATAAGCTAAACTATGTGAGACAGGAATATGTTTGGAGAACTACAATCATTTACATCTAATGAAATTTATCCATAACAAAAATGAAATTTTAAAATCGTTAAATCATATTTCTAATTTCAAAAATATGAAATTTAATGTAAAGCTTTGAAATTAAATATTCAGTACCTTAATTACTCTATTAATCTGAAAAAGTAAACGTTTAATTAAGTATGCAAATATGCGTGGGCAGTTTGTTATGTAAATTTATGTATGCTTTCGCTTCAAAGACACGCATTTAATTAATTTCTTGCTGTATTTTACTCGAGCCGGTTAAATTATTCGTTTGAAATGAACTGTAATTATGCAATGATAAAGCTAAATGTTCAAATATTTCTTCCGTTATTTATCTGAAAATACTATTTAAAGAAATGCATTTCTATTCTACAAAATTGGTTACACATAGTACCAACAAATGCATTTTTTTATCTTTATAATATTGAACAGCAATCTCATTAATCTTTTCTAATTCTACTACTAGAAAGGAATTTCAGAAGAATTCATTGTGTTTATGCTCACAATCTATAACTCTGGTACATTTTACTAAATACTGTATAAAGTTATGTATAACATCAACTAAAATAGGATATAATCATCAAGCAATTAATTAAATTAGTTAAAATTTAAAAAATTTTACTTTAATATAGATTTAAAATATTCTTTAGAAATAAATACATTGAATTAAAATTGAAGATGCTGAGTAATTTATTATGTTTTTATTTTTAAATATTCAATGTGTACTTTTTCAAAAAAAAAAAAAAAAAAAAAAAAAAAAAACTTAGCGCAAAGAATGAAAAACTAAATAAATGATGAATTTACCAGAACGACTCTTAACGTATTTTTAGAATAAGTTTTTCTTCACTAATTTAATTTTTCCAAGGGCAACATGGTTTTATTTTGTTTAATAAACATTCTTAAACATCAGTTTTCTTAAGCTTATAAACATAATATATTTTAATTTTGGTGAAATTTTTCTAAGTTTATTTTTCTTAGAATGAATGCACATTTTACGCGTATCAAATGCCTGTACCATAAAAAGATTTAAAACTTACCAAAATAATCGAACATTAGGATAAAACAGTCTTTTTATTAGAGTTTTATAAAATTAAGAATATAAAATTCAATAATATGAATTCAAAAATTCTGTAATATATATTTTACTAAGACCTATACTAACTAATAATAAGCCAAGACTATACTAATAATAAGCCAAGAATCAAGTTTTTGGCTAAAACTATCTAACAAAATATTTGGTTTTTTTAAATTTTTAATTTGAAGTGAATCATCAGCCATTTTTGGTTAGTAACAAGTATGTCCCGTATACTTAAAAATTGGTTAACTATAAAATGTAATTCGAAGCGATATACACAAAACGATGATATGCATATATATATATATATATATATAACCTAACTATTCATGATCATCTTTAGTAAGAGTTTTTTATTAATGAGAAACGCGATAGACAAAATCTAGATTTTCATCCTAGTCCAGTTACATATTATAAAATTTTTCCATAACAAATAACACAGAATGGCTGATCTAGTGAGGAACACTAACTTAATGATGTTTTAATAATATAGATACTTATTAACAACAATTAATGTACAGATTTGAGTGACTTTAAATAGCATAAACAGCATAATTGCTTTTATAAACACAAACTGGAAATTATTAGGTGAATTATACTATTAATTATTAGTTAATTTTTTTTAAAGTAATTAAAACTCAAAATTTTTGTTTTTTATATTTTTGTTATTAAGTTAATAAAAACATATTTATTGTGGTAATCAAACAATAGAATTAAACATTCGACTTTAATAAAAAGACAAAAATTTAATTAAAAATATTATTTTCTTTATGAAAAGGATTAGTATAAATTATTCATAATATTCGCTTCAAACTTTTTGTTTGAGACAACAGGAAAAAAGTTACTAAGATAGAAATACTTTTATTCAATTTCAAGAAAATAATTGAAATGATAAAAAATAATACTTATTTATATTAATAGAGATGTATCAAAAAATGTGATTACGTTCTTTATGAATTATTCTTCACGTTATATTACTAATATCATGCTGTTTCAACTGATACTATTTTAACAATACGTGAGAAGATTGTTTTGAAAGTCTTTTCATTCTATGTTGAAGTTCAAGATGTGAATTCAAAAGACTACTTTATGTACAACAATCTGAATAGCGTTTAATTTAATAGATTCATTAACAACAGAGCTCAGTTAATTAAGACTCTCCTCAAAATAAGCCATCATATCCATTAAATACACCAAGGTCATGATGATGAGCTTTAATGAGATATATTTGGAAATGAACCCTTTTAACACAAGTTTGTTAAAGCACAAAATTGTTGAGAAGCGTGATAGAACGCTGAGAGAATTTTGTAATTCACTAATGTCAACAGCAATTTAATCAAACTGTTATAGATTTATAAAGAAATTCAATTTTGGCAAAACTCAATATATTTCTTTTAAAATATATGTGTTAAAAAACTCAATAAAAAGTGATTCTTGTATAGAATTAGTCTATATTATTGAGATATTGCCTAAACATTAATGTATAAATTGCTCACAGACTTAAGTGGAAAGATTGCAAATATATTTAATCCAAGTTTAACCAGATGCAATAGTTAATGCATTAAATTGAAAAGCACAAAGTTCGATACTTGCCCCATTTGAGTTGGAGTTTTCCATATCTCTAAGTTTTTACTGGCATTTATTGAGACGAATGTTCGACTTTTCACTATTTGAGACACTTAAGCAAAACTTTTGAAAGTTTCTCTCTAAAATTATCAAACTGTAAATTTCTTAAGAAGTTCGTGGAAGATTTAGCATTTTGAAATGCAGTTAGCATGGTGTCAAAATATATTTAATACTCATTTGAAATAAATTACATCCATGACAAATTTATTAAGAAATGTTTTTCAAATCAACCTAAAGCAATATTAAATATTAGTGGATTGGTCATTTTAATATAAATAATGCATAATACTTCTTATCTCTCAGAAATTTAGGATTAATTTGATTCCTAATTTGGTTAGATTCTCTAAGTATTTTAGTTAAGGTTTTATTCATCTATAATTTCATTAAGCATAACTTTTATGATGCAACAACTTATTCATTTTAAAATTTGTAACTCACAAATTAATTATTGATTTAAAAACTAACAATTGGAATATTGGAGTTTTTATTCATAAGTAATAACTCTCATTTTTTTTCCATGTGAGATGTATCTTATCTATTTTCCCTGTGAAAATAAATAGTTAGAAATAAAAATCCATTTAAAAATGTGAAAAACAACTTTTAAATTAAGAAAATATTTTGAAATATAAGATAATTTTTTTCTAAAATTAAAAGTTGAAACATGAAAATATGATTTAAAATATTCCTATAATGGTTTAGAATGCATTGGAGATATATGTTATCAAAATAAAATGAAATTAAAATAAGTGAGAGTATTACTACACCTAAATATGTGTATGTGTGTGTGTGTGATGATATTAAAATAATACATAATAAAAAACTTTATAAATACTGAAGATTATAGAAATATAGACATTTAACAGACATAGATATTTTAAATCAGAAATTATTGATGTTTTAAATTTCGAGTATTCCATTTATCAATTGGCACATAGGCACACTTATGTATGTATTGCAGTATATATACCTGTGTATATATATATATATATATATATATATATATATATATATATATATATATATATATATATATATATATATATATATATATATATATATATATATAAATATATATATATATATATATATATATATATATATATATATATATATATATATATATATATATATATATATATATATATATATATATACATATATATATATATATATATATATATATATATATAAATATATATATATATATATATATATATATATATATATATATATATATATATATATATATATATATATATATATATATATATATATATATATATAAAGAGATATATACATGCGTACATCGAGGAAAATAAAAATACGGAGTAATAAATATGATATCAAATTAACATGCTTTCTATATATGTGACATTGATTTATATTCTCAAATTTGTGTTATTTTAATGTTGAATTTTAAATTATTCTTAGTATTCTAATTATATTATTAAAGTATAAATATTGATACAGTTTTCACTGATAAAAATTGTCACAAAAGGACTATTATGAAAACAGATACATACAAAGTATTAGAAATCTTTATAACATTTGCATATAATATTTCAAAAAACAGTTTTGATAGTTGAATGTTATTGGGCAGTTTCTTAAAATTTTGATAGCTGTATTAATCATTTTTATTATCCAGTGACTAATACCTTTAAACGTGTTCTTTACATGAATAGTCCGCTTAATATATTATTTGGACTGATTGTTTTATTCAATTAGATATAGATTATGAAATTTAATGCAACAGGGAAATTTTTTAATGCAAGTCAACTTTAGCATCCCAATATTCGGGATTATTTTTAATTTTTAAATCTTATTATTTGCATGGAAATCATTTTTAATTTCCAAGAATAATAATGTGTTATAATATATAATAAGATTAGCAAAATTTGTTATGAATGAAATATTTTTGCCTAAGTTGGTTTATTTCTATCATCATACAACTTATCTAATAATAAGATTGGTAACGAAATGCAGTTTTACGAATACTTTGTTAATTCTATGAATAAAATGGATCTGGTATTAGTAATGAAAATGGATATCGCATATTGAAATACATCTTTTATCATTCAAATAAATATATCTAAATTTACTTCTGTGAATAATATTTTTAAACGATAACTATTCAGAAATTGAAACTATTTTTTAGTTGGAAGTATTCAAAAAGAATTTTAATAATTAATTAATTGGACGCATTCAATTTGTGGTTAGTGGTATATATATATATATATATATATATATATATATATATATATATATATATATATATATATATATATATATATATACACGTCATAGGTTTTCGAAATATTTCTTAAGTTTGAACTACTTAAGAAATATTTCAAAATCTAGGACGGCACAGATCAAGCATTAACAAATGAAACTATTAATAAGCAATTAAAACTTAAGGTATTTCTCCGGAGATCTATAAACTAACAAGCTAGAAAAGTGCAAAATAATCCAGATAATGAGTATTTAAGCTGTTGAAGATTGGGGATTAAATTTCCAACTCTTCCTTTGAAGAGGATTTCCCAGTTTTTCTTTAAGAGTTTATTAGGAGAAACCTTATTTCGAATTTACTCCGAAAATTATATCATATATTATTCTACAGGAAAATAAATCTTGTCATTCCATTTTATTTATTAATTAAATTTATAAATATGAATAAATATTTTTTAAGTTTCTTTCCCACATTTTTTCTATTTTTTGTTGTAAAATTGAAAATTTTAGTTACATATTTTTTTTCGCTTTCTTAGAATGATATTTGCTATCTATTTCTTACAGTTTTCATCTATTAAAAAATTCATGCACACTACATTTTTTTGGATGTTGGGAATATGTACAATTTTTTATAAGTACGCATTAATATGAACGAATGTTTTAACACTTCATGCATATCTTTTCTATTTAATTCCATGTAAATTCTAGTAAATTATATTATTCCACGCAAAAAACATATATATTTATATCCACACACTTAATTTTATAGTCTGAAATCCTATTAGGAAATGTTTGCGGCTCAAACCATTATAGTTACATAAATTTCCTCAAATTCATTTTCGTGGAAAAGTTATTTACATTTTCTTATTTTAAAGTGGGAAATTCAGAATAACAAATAAAAATTTTTTATAAAAAAGTATATTTACTTATTTTTAAAATTTATATGAAACTGATCGAGAGAGAGAGAGAGAGCAATTTTTGAAACTTTAAGTTTATCTTAATATTTGAAAATAAAGATATCTGGTATAATTGTGAAATTTTGTGTATTTATGACCCTTATGAAGATAATCCGGTTTTTCAGTAGTTTTCTTGTAGCTAATACTTTTCATTTTCAGAACGTTTTCTCTCTTTGCCTTTTATATGTGTAAATTATTTAGCTAAATTTGAATCGTAATTATTATTTAATGGATGTTTCATTAAAACAGTGTAATTTTTGCAAATAAATCTTTATCAACTTATATGATTTAAGGATTAAAAATTCAATATTTGTCTATGATTAACTAACGTACACGTTATATAAATAAAAAGAAATTGTCAGAAACACATAATTTCGTTCATAAGAACTGCATATGTAGAAATTCGCTCTTTAACCAAAGAATATTCACTATATTCTTATGAATGAATTCATTTAATTTTTCTGCCAAACTAATCTTCATAAAATTGCGTATTGTGAATAAAAATGTTTTTAAATACATTTTTATAGAAATATACTGCATTTTAAAATATATTATCTTTAAGAACTACAAAAAAATTAATAGAGTATTTTTAATTGAACTTAACCTTTTAGTACTGTAATTATGAACTAAAAGTATACTTAAAATAAAATTTCAATATAACAATGCTATAAAATACCTGTTATTGAATAATTTAGGAAATCATAGATGCTCAAATTTGGTTATTCTGTACATTCTGATATGTTAATGTTTTATGATAATATTTAATATTTTTTGTAATGAAAACTTATTTGATTATCGTGATCACACCTGCTTAGTAATCATGAGTTTAAAAATTAATAAATAAATAAGAAATCATTAAGAATATGCATTGCTAAATTATGAAGAAATATTGTAAGTAAAATATGAGAAATATTAAAGGCCCTAAAAGGATATAAAGAAACAAATTTTATATTTGACTGATTTTCCTAGATTTTTTTACATTTTTAGTATTCAATATTATTAAAAAAAACACAATATCGATACAAGAACATCTGAAAGTTAGATAAGGTACAATCATGTTTATTTAAACTAAAATTATTATACTAATTATCGTAAAACAAAAAGTAATATTAAACTTTTGATTCAAATGATTAAATATGTATTATATTGTCTTATTTTTCATAATCATACATAAGGCTTATTTTTCCAAATATATGAATAGTTTTGACATTAAGCAAAGAGTCTGAAATTTATTGAAGTTTATTTTTGGTTCCTATTTATTATGCTTCTTTGATAAGATTTATAAAGAAACAAAAATTCTGCTCTTTCCATGAAGCTGTAATTAATAATTCATTTTAATTAATATCTTAAGTATACAAACAGAATTTTGCTAACTACATTTTTATAATGAAAATTACAAACAAAGATAAATAAAACTTCATTAATATTTCTTTGTATTTCGAATATAATGGGCTAATTAATTGTTTTCAAAATATAATTAAAGTGGGTATTATGTTTTGAAACTGCTCAAACAATGAAGATATTAGAAAATGTTAATAACTAGTAACTCAGATTTCTTAAAGTAATTAAAGTGTGATAAAAAGCATAGCCTTAATTTTTTACATTTAAGGGCATAAAATATTTATTGTAAATGCTATTTATAACTTAAGAGACTTAAGTATTGTAGTTATTATTTCAAGATCTTAATAAAAGCTTAGAGATATTGTAGAAGAAGAAATAATATTTCATTTTATTGATACGATATTATAAGCATAGCTTTAATTTTATATATTAATATCAAACATCGGAATAAATATGAACATTTTACAAGTAATATCGGAATGCAGTGTATGAAGTTGCAATTTCTACCCTAAAATAAAATACAGTCAGCAGTGAACAGGATTTTAAAGGTTCATATTTTATGTCAATTTATTGTTCTGACTTTTAGGTTTACGTGCTCAGATGTGGGAATAATTATGAAAAACTAATTCAAAGAAATATAAAAAGTAAATTTTAAAGATTTAATTGAATGTGAATTTATTTCGATCTTCATTATTATAATAAATTACAGCATTAAGCATTAATTGAAAAAAATGTAATTGAACAATTGTATTAACTAGTTTTTTTGGCTGAATAAACTGAAATAAAAAAGACATAAAAGAAGTACAATAGAACTCCAATTATCGGAATCAGTTTTTGAATTTCCAAAAAATAAATTAGAATGAAGTAGAGACGGAAAACGGAAGAAACTCAAAAAAGGAAAGGTAAGAGAAGGAAGAAGATGAGAATGAGACATGTCACTTGAGAAATTCAGGAACATTCTTTTAAAAATTCCTGGATGTGAAGAAGTTAGTGTTACAAATATAGGAGAATGGATTATGAGTCAGACTCTGGATTTTAAATTGCAACTGAAGGACAACTTAATTGAAAGTATGGAAGAAGCAAATGTAATTAATATTGAAGCAGACACATGACCATCAGCTAGTGAACCCATTTCCAGCTTTGAAACTGCTCTGAAGAGGATGGAGTTTCAGTCCAAGTGAGATCACATGTAAATTCTAACTTTCAAACGGATTCGTGACTTGGCTGCCGAAAACGGATAAAGTCAGTGAAACAGCTTACTCTGACCGAGATGTTCAGCAAGCAATGACTTTCATTTACAGTACTGTAGATACATACTATATGAATGTACAACATTTGTACACCTTAACATGTAAAAGTTTTCTCTTTTTCAACTAAACTCCTTTTCTTTAAAGATACATAGTCTTTTCTCCCACTTTAAACTTACAAGAACTAACTGAATTGCATCCTTTTTTGGAATCCAGTTAAGAGAATTTTTATTTATTCGAACGGGGTCCTGTTCCAAATGATTAGAATAATTAGATTTCTATGAATTTCACTATCTAAAAATGAATATCTATCAAATTCAAATGAAATTCTGTAAAACTAATTGAGTGAAAAATTTAGTGGCTTCAAATATTGGTAAATATCCAATGGAAATGCTGAATGAAGAATGTGTAATTAGGATCTCAAAATCTTTGTGTGGTGCAATTTTTGTTATCTAATATGATACTGGAACTTCTTTAAAATAATTTGTAAAATGCAATATTTATTTTACAAAGCAGACCATTTTACAAATATTCTGTTTGGACAATTTACTAACTGTTTAGGCATTAACTTAAGTTTTTACTTTTTGATTTGTTTATTAGTAAAATATTTTATTTGAGGCGTAAACACTGTAAAATTAATATTAATGCCGAGTTAATTTAATAATAGTCCAAATTTTTTTTGTTAAATTTCATTGGAATTTAGAGAAGATGGATCCTAGTTCACTTTACAATTGTTCTGAGTTCATGAACATTAACAAAGCAAAATAAAACGGATTAATATAAAATTCATGTACATAACAATGCATACTTTGATGTTTTGATTCGTATTTTGATGTTTTAAAATCAGATATAATTAAAAAACTATGTAAAGAATTTGTAGTCAGGTGGTATGAAATAAATCATATTTTCTCTGAAGAGAAATCTAGTATAGAAACAAGCATTCATTCATGGAAAAGTATTTCCCTGATTGATGATAAATCTGAAAGCACATTTCTATAACTGTAAATAAGCAATAATTGCTTTACAAGCTTTTGTATTTTTCTTCGTTGTTTCTTTATTTCTCTATCACTAATTTTTTTTTTTAATTTCAAAGTTTCAAAAGAATTTTTTTTTGTTTTTCTTAGGATATTATTGTAATAAAATTTTAAATAAAGATTAATAGTTAAAAGCTTATTTTTAAAAGTGAAAATATCACAGAAAATTAAAGATTAAAACATAACAGAAGTCAATTGGATTAGCTTTGTTTTTATTACCCGAGATAAGATTGTCAGTTTAAAAATAGTTAAATTATGTTGGAGTCATAAATTTAAAACAAAAGATATATACTTGATTAACTCCATGCTTAAAATTTATAGGCTATGTAACTTGATTTTAATTACATACGTAACTCTACCCCTCTTTCTATACATTAAACATGATTTTTTACCAAGGCATTAGAAGAATAAATCTAAGAAAAAGAGAAATTAGTTTCTCAATATTTTCAACAAATAGGGTTAATTCTAAAGTTGAAGAATAATACTGTAATCACTACATTTCTAAAAACTATCTGAATATTTCATTTAGCTTTTCTGAAAATTTAAATACGTAACATTCACCGCATTAGAACTTAAATATCGTTAGTAAGGAAAAAAAGTTATTATCTAACCAATAAATATTATTTTCTTACATTAAAAACACATTAAGGCATGATATTAATATTTTATACCACGGAACCTGAATTATGTAGGCTTTAAATATTAATATCCTAGTGCATTGTTAATGTATTTAATATTTTCTTTTGACTCATTTTCATTACACTTCAAATACATTTTTATATTTGTAATTCCTATGTTTGGTGAAAATTCATAGAATTTTCACAAATAACCATGATTTAATACCTGCATTAATAAAGCAATAGTACTCAGTACTATATATTGTGCATGGAAATGAAATTTCACAAGTTAAAGACAAGAATTTAGAAATGCTTATTTTATTTTCTTACTGTATACATTTCAGTGCCAAATTATAAGGACAAGATGAGTGTTAATTTGAAATAAACTCTATTGAAGGATGGAATTTTTAATATTTTACACGCTTTTAAATTTTAGCTAAAGCATTAATAAATGTTAAAATGAATAAAAATCTTAAATGAAATCAATTACAATTTTAAAAATGAGATTCTTAATTTACTCATTTTCAAAATATTAGATTCATTCGTAGGATTAGTTTTCCCAAACTCACTTCCTAAGCATAGTTTAAAAATTGAAACAATAGAAAAAATAATAGCTTTCAGAAACATAAAATTTACCATAAACTAGTAAAAATCGATGTCTTCCTGTTTTTCTTTTACTTTTATGCTTTTTGAATTGCCTTCAATATCAAATTTGTCTTCTAGACACGTGTGTTCCCGGTCTTAAATTTAATTGTAGCTGATCTAATTTTTTATTGATTTTATCTATACTAGTAATTAAAAGTGGGTGACCAAATAGCCTAGAGCGAAACTTTCTTTTTACTGAAGATACTTACAAAATGTGATTTGTATACGAAGAAAATGGATTGAGAAACAATGTTTTAATTTTTAATAAAAATTCACTAGATGCTTGGAATACCTTTTTTAATTACTTTATTATTTTAAAAATGAATATATGATGCATTTATTTTTTAAATTATATTTTATTTTTAAATAAAATGTAATCATAAAAATACAATAATTTAAGACACAGTGGTTTAATTTCTAAATTTGCAAATGAAACCAATAAAGGTCTGAAAGAACTTGTAATTTATTTTTTGCGTATATATATATATTCTTAAAGGATAGATGCATTAATAATATTTATACATTTGTTTTTGATTTGTATAAGCACATTTACTGGGTAAAACTTATTTTTATCAATTTTTAAAATGAATTTCATGCATAAATTAATTTTATGAATTAATATTTTTAGGAATGAAATTAATGACGATATACATTTGTCGAAATATATTTTTAGGGCTAAAATATATTTATATGTTGAGTACAAAGATACCGTAAGGGATTTTTTAAAGACAATATCAAATTATTCTTCAATATATATTACTTTAGGTTAAAATTTAATAATATAAATGATTTTTATCTTTATTTAATAATAAATGAATAAGCAATTGCTTTACCTCTATTATAAACTTAAGTTAGTAAATTTTAACTCAATGTTTAGTGAAGTCGATTTATTTATCTATATATTTACTGGAATTTTTCCTCATCACATCTGAAAAAAGATTTCTAATAAACTTTGAAATTCATTTTCTTAAAAGAGTACCAAGTACCATTTTTAACGCACTCTCATGGGCAAAAATAAATATATTTTTAGAATAGATAAATAATACACTTCATTTCTCAAATATAAATAAAAATAATATTAATTATTATAATGGAGATTATTTAAATAAATATACTTTCTGTATTCAAAAGTATTCACTGAAGATTATACAATATTATAAATTCCCATTATAACTACAAACTATAATCGACTCAAAACCTTTGAGATACATAAGCTTGGAAGAATTAAATAAAAATTACTAATATGTCTATACATATTTAGTGATACACATATCTGTAGTATAAAAATACTCGAAATAGTTAATCAGATTTAACAGGTCGATGACAACTTATGAAAAAATGTGTACTTGTTCAACTAGAAGCTATTTCTTATAAATACAGATCACATTTAAAATAAGCTGTCGATTACATGTATAATGCGTACTTGTTCTTGAAGGGAGGATCTTACATGTAACTTTTGAAATTTGAATTGTATTCAAGAATCTCTTACGAAATATCAATCTCTTCTTTTTCTTAGAAACTGCTGAGCAAGGCAAGATAAATATTTTCTGACTAGTTTCTGGAAGTACGTTTAAGGATTTAGAGTTCAAATCTTTTGCTTTGTAATTTTTTTTTTGTTTTGTAAATATGATCCAATTTTTATATGAAAAATCTTCAAAACAAAATAATACTTAATGTGTATTGAAATAAGTTTTAATAGATCTCCATACTTATACTATGGAGCTATGAAAATTATTTTACCCAGAGAAAAAGAGAGAATAATAATTCATATTTATAATAAAATTAGATAGAGGCTAAATTATCTTAAAAATTTGATGAGTGTAATGCTTATTTATCATGCCCACAGAAACCTTCTTAAAATTTGCCAAAACATAAATTTATTTACAATAATTTCCTTATGCAAAAACACAGATTGGAAGAATGTTATAGTTTTGATTTATTTATGTAGATTCAATTAAATTAGGAAAATTTAAAATACATTAATATATTTAAAGGGTATTTTAGTCTTATAGCATGGTATTATCAATACAAAAATAATATATCACGTACATACATACATATATATAAATGCATGGATAACAATGCAACCTTTTATATGTTATATGATTGAAAACATATTTCTCAGACATTTCTATCCTTATATTAATTAAAATAGTTAACGCAATCATGCGAAAAATCAGAAATTCTATGAAATATTCAAAGTATATTAAGCTTTTAGTCACAATATTAATATCCACTTTATAACTCAAGATATATTTCTCGCACACGCAAGTTATAGAAGCAATCTTTATAAACTACCAGTAACTGTTTCAAAGTAGCATTTCTAAAATTATGAAATTTACGGTAAGCAGTTTTGCAAATGTTTTTAAAGATTATATTTTCTTTATGTAATCTATGATTAAAAATAAATATCACATAACAATAAATCACTTCAAAAAAGATTAACTTATATCATACTAAATGGATTTCTAAGACTAATGAGTTTTATATATAGTTATATCGATTTAGTCGCATATTGATTTTCGGTTAAGTGAACATTTAATCTAGTTTCTTAATTGAATGTTACTATATATATATATATATATATGTGTGTGTGTGTGTGTGTGGTTACGTATGTATGTATAAATTATATACTGATTAAAAAATCGAAATAATAATGTTAAGTATCAAGTATTCCTCTTATCTAGAGAAAACAAATGCAGGAACTATTGAGCAAACAGAAATTAAATATTTTAAATAAAAGTTTGTATTGGGGTTGTAAACAGAAGCAATCATGACAGGATAAATTAAAAGCTGGGGAGAGATTTTTAATTTGGAAATTGATAGTTAGATTTTGAATTAGGGAATATAAGGATAATCAAAGATTCATTAAGCCAGAGAGTCCAATTACTTTAAAATTTTCAAATAGGTCTATTAAGTTAATTTTGTCAATAGAACCGTTTTCTGCACGCCAATAATATAAAACATTCTGCTCAAAATGCTTCGAAGTGATTTCTTCTATTGTGTACATTAAAACTGCAATGCCATGAAAGAAATAAAATATAAAATAATTATATATATATATATATATTTATGTTTTAGCTTCCAGCTTATATATATATATATATAAGCTGGAAGCTAAAACAGCGCATACTCAGTTAGCATTAGCGTCAAATTTTGTTTGGTTTGGAGAAACAGGGGGGGGGGAATTATTCCATTTTGTTCAATACGATAACCAACTTCATCAACCACAGTAGCTGGAGAGGAATGGTTGTGTGCGTTATATCTCAACAACAATTATCCAGATATTTTCAATAAGTGGAATATTTGGAGACTGTACACACCAAGACAATAATGGCATACTTTCAGTATGGAGGAAAGCAGAATAATATGTACAGCATGTGCTCTTGCATTATGTTTTGGAAGATAGATTTCCGTTGGCCTCGAGGAACGAGTACTACCATGAACTTTAAAATGTCAGAAATGTACCAATAAAAACTAGACAATAGCTTGCCGTTTACCCAATGATATAATTGAACTAAGTACAGACTATCCAAAGTAACTAGAAAATAAGCGTTCTACTAGATACGTATACGGCTGTCAGATTTTAACTCGTAAAATATAAGCTGTCTTAAAATGAATTTTCCACTCCTTTGTTTGATGCAACAGAGTTGACGTCTATCTCTATGCTGCATTGTCAAGGGAAGCCGAAATAATAGTCATCCTACTGTTCCAAGAGTAATCGCATTGTATAAATGAATACTGATCAGGAGGCAAGCAAACTCATTTCTTAAATACTGGTCTATGAAGTAGTTCAATGCTTTTAAACGGATGATTTAACAATATGACAGTGTCCTCAGTCATTAGCTATTTGATGTCGTTGAGATTTTACATACACAATTCAGTATCATATAAGCAGTATATCGATTCTACATTCGCATGACATTAGTTGCGTTTTGACTTGTACAGCAGTGAATGATAATCCACTCTCTAGACAGACAACGATTTTTCTTATATCGTGCTTCGAAATTATTTGGCGATAATTTCTTGCCAGATAGAACTTCTGTTGTGAGATATAATTTGATATTTTGAAAAGAATTAGTGCCATACAAAGAGAAAATGGAAGGAGAAATCCACGGCAGTTTTTATTTTATGAAATATTTCCAATGTTGTTTGTTCCTCTTACATCCAAATGCATCGCAATGCTAATCATTTGCATATTCCTATCTTATCTTTCTTTCAAATGATTTTCATGTTTGTAAGATCATTTTTTACTGATGTTGTAATTTTTATTGCTAACACTGTCTGTCATTATGTAGTTGTATGCGATAAAGTTAATGATCATTTCTTTATTATACTAAATATTCATGCTTCCAAATGCCACTAGAAGTTAGAAATTTTAATTACTTACCAAAAAATACAAGAAATAGGCTTTAAAATGGATTCACAATGGATTCTTGCATCACAAAAGAGGAAATAATTATTTAGCAAATTTACACGTCCATATTATTCATATGAAAAATAAAGTGTCTTTTTGTATTTCTTGATATGTTAACTTATTTTCAATGATTTCTAGTTAAATTATTATACACTTAAATGTAAAATGCATCGACATTTATTTTATTTATAATTATATTTTATATTAAAAATAATCTCTATTTTTTAAGTTAATAGAGGCACAAAACTTGCAGAAATTATACTCAATTTGGCAAAAAGTTGAGATACAAATGATATGACAAAAAGTTGAAATTTTAAATGGCGCTAGTTATTTAGAACTTTTAAACGGCACTAATTACTTAGATCTTTTATATGGTGCTAAATAGTTAGATCTTTCAAATGACCCGAATTAGTTGTATTTTTGTATGTTAACTTAAGTCCTAGTTTAAGCTGTTAAAAGACAGAATTTAAGTCTTAATTGGAAAGAAAGTGATTTATGGGACGTACTGTAACTAACACATTCATCTGAAACAGAATTCACCTAAAACCAGCACGTTTTAGTACAATTAAATAATGATAATTGTGTGCTTTCTCTTTCTTTTTTCCTTTTTATAAATAATTTGCAGTTTTTAGTAATTATAAAATTAAGAATAACTTATAGAAAAAGGTGAGAATAGTATTAGATTATGTACCATAATAGCAGGCTTTTCCCACACACCAGAGTTCGTGGGCTTCCGGTGGAAAATGTATAAATAGCTTACGGGAGAAAAATTACGATTTGGAACAGTTAAGAAATTTACTCCTTATTTAGTTTTGTTCAGAACTTTGTTTTGCAATATGAAATGAAAGTTCACGTATCTAAAATCCAATACAATAAATAGTCAAACACTTGAAAGATTCCATTTCATCATGAAGTTATTAAATATTAAAATTGGAAATTTACTTATCTTCTATTAATGCAGAGAGAAAATTATCAGTGCTGTATTGAGAAAAGCGTAAACAGAAATGGGAAAAAACATAACTTATTCAAAATAAAAATTAGAGAATATCGTATATTATGGCATCATAATATTTTCTCGACTCACAGTGATTACGCATGAATGGCAACTTTAGAATGCGCAAAGAACCATTCACCTCTGTTCTTGAAGGGAGAAGAGTTCTGTGATAGTGTGGTACAAGATTTAAATCAAGTGTTTTGCTGTATTTTTAGTAGCATAGGGTGAAATTAGCGTTAGTTTAGGATTTAAGTTAATTACAAACACTGTAATCATAACTTTAAAATGAAGAATATCTATCTTTTTTATATAAGTTTGTCATAGAACATTTGATGAAGTTTCATGATATTCTTTTGCAGGAGTTCTCAGTTACACTTCAAATAAATACTGGGTGGACAAACAAAATAAATATTTTACTTGTATACCGCTTAGCACTTTCCTAAAAGAAGTTTCTAAATTGACTGTTATTATTCTCTAGACATTTAAAACTTAATAAATTACATAGATGATTGCTTGATTTGTTATTTTAATCTCTTTAGATCTGTTATATAAAAATATAATTCATAATTTAAGCATTCTTGAGAGAACATTTCTGGATTATTAAAAACGTGTATGTCTACAGATACAATATAAATATTTATTGAACAAAACATGAAAAATATATAGAATATAACAATATGAAGCTTTCAATCTTCGTTTGGAATTCAGGACATCAAATGAATAGAGAAAAATATACTTTTGGTATACGGAACACTTTTGAAATTGTTCCGTATACCAAAAATCCATTTTATGGAAAAATGGATTTGGGTTTCATGTTTCAGGAAAAGAATTTATTCAACAGCAATGGTGGATGATGAAACAAATATCTGATTTCAATTTCTTCAACACATTCTTTGCTCAAAAAAGTCGGTCGATGAAAATATTCAAATCATTTGGATCTGTAAAATCTGACATATATTTTAATCGATGAAAGAAATCTGAATGTGTTATCAATTAATCTTTAAAAATTGTTTTATTGTTTCAACAATTTTGTTTTATTCACAGAATTCCTCCAAAGTCATCAGTTGCACATTTGCTTAATTTACTCATCAGTATTTAATCACAATAAATATTTAATTAATTTCACATTAATTTACTATTTTTTGACACATATATTTCCCTTTTACTAATAATTTTATAACCGTTCTTTTGTAAGTTCTGTTAGGAAAATATTTCTCTAATATTTGTTATATAATAATATTTATACACTGTTTGTTATGTAATGTAATTTAGCACATCTTTTGTAAGCGAATAATTCAGATAGCCAAAAAAATACATTGGTTTTAAGTAAGTCTTAAGCAATGTAGTTGGTGCAAAGGATTTCTTATAAAATTCTCAGAATTAATTACTAGTTATTTTGTGAATCAGTTACAAGTTATTAGAAGAATTTTATGTGTGAATTGCTAATTATTTTATTGGAACTTGTAATATACGCCAATATAAAATGATTTGATGATATAAAATGTATATTTTTTCTAAAACTTGTGTGTGTGTCGGATTTCACAAAGTTCCTCCATGTGCAAAGTTTTATTTTTATTAATTTATTTTGCAATTTCTTGAATAGACAAAATCTTATTTTTCCTTTTTCTCTCACAAATGCTCCCAACGCAAATCAAACATTTCTTCAGAGATAATGTTAAATTTGTTAGCAGATTTCCAATAAAAGGAAGTGAGTCGCTGAAATTTTCTTTTATTCATTTTAATACTGTTTGACTGGATATTTACGTTTCATCCCCAAGTACTTATATTTTGTAAAATTATAATGGTTTAACTTTTATTGTGGAATATGCAAAAAATAACGGGAGATGACAGTCGTTTGAAACAGTAAAATACGTTTTAAAATGTTAATAATCTCTGATAAAAAAATCAAATAGTCAATATTTTAACTTATTCACTTTTAAAAAATAGATAACCAGAAACTTTTAAGAATGGATTACGTATTCTGATGGAAATTCACAAAAATTATTCAAAGAAATTCATGATTTATTTTGAAATTTAATTCATCTTTTTTGAATTTTTAAATTCAACAATATCAAATTTTATTTAATTAAGAATTGAGTGTTTCAAGACGTGTAAAACTATATTAAAAACATTAAATTTGCTGAAAATAAATTTTTATCAAAATGAAGACGTAATACATACAATTAAGAAGATAAAATAAGACATTTATTTACATTAAAAGTAATATCACACACACACACACAAACAGAAAAATTTAGCATATACCTTATAAAATTAATGTAATTTTTTGTTGTAAATATGATTGATTGTTTTAACTTAAAATAGTTACTATCAAGTAGAAAAACAGCAATTCAAAAATATGAAAGTTAGTATCTATAAATATTTAGCACTGCAGAAAAAAGAGAATATCTTGGTATAGAATTAAAATATAGATTTAAAAATAAAAATTTAAATACTTTTGAAGAGTTTCAGGTAAGAACAAAAGTTTTCATTTCCATCTATATCTGCCTAATTTTTTATCAATCATTGATAAAAGCTTGCTTATAAATTTTGCAAGCTTTTGGTAACCTCAAAATAATTTGGAAATAAATACACACACACATGAATTTGAATTGATAACTCTACACAGTAGAAGAATTAAATTTTTTTAAAAATCTACTTTTATTTAAAAATAATGTTTCATATATATTTTATTTTTGCTACCAAATTAAATTTTATAAGATTTTTTCTTAGAAATTCTCTATTTTAAATTTTAATTATCTTTTATATCGAGAATGGTAACTTCATCAGACGCTTAAATAACTCAACTTGGTAAATTCAAGATTGAATTCTTATTAAAATTTCATAACTTGCTTATATTTTCCATATAGTATATAAAACCTATCCACATAGTATGACCTCATTCTATTAATTTTGCATATAAGAAAATTATTTTGAAATAATTTTGCAATTCTGAGGTAAATAATGTAATATTTTATATTAATTTAAAATAAAAACAAAATTTTTTAAATAAAAGTTTAAAATATTGAAAAGTAAATATCGTTCATACGGATTTTTTGTGCTACAGAGATATGATCTTACCTTTGAGGAAATATTCTTGACAGGTGAAATTAATGATATCAGGAATACTTCCTGATATCATAATCAGAAAAAAGCGTCAGAGAAAGGGAAAAACAAAATATAATATTTATGAAGTTTTGTAAGTTACTAAAAATATACGTATACTAAAATATTCAATATTTTCGTGTTGAATTTCTTAAAGAAACTGAAATTTTGGGAGATATTTTCTGATGATATCGGTCTGGAACAAAAATTATTTTTGCGACTCCCCAAAATGGACAACGTAACAAGTGAAAGTTGTTGTAAGGCTTATCAAAGCATCCAATTCGTGTCTTCTTTTCGGAGGACATATCGTAGATTATGGTTCGTAATGACGCGTCACAAAGGAAGGAACCTGTGATACTTTCTATCCCTCACCTCAAGGAATGTGCATGCAGACAGCAGGTTCAATCTCTTGTATCTCAACAGTAGCTAGGTTTGAACCTGAGATTTTTCACTCGAAAGAGAAAAGTCTTACTACTAAGCCATGTAGAATAGTGAGATCTACTTGTGGGTAGTAAAAAATTTTAATTTAAAAAATTATATATATCACAGTTTAGCAACAAAAATTCATTGCTGCATTTCTGATTTGTGTAGATATATCTGTCGATGTGGGTATATGAATAGTCCTAGTATATAAAGTGTATAAAATCCAATTTTTTAAAATTTTATTAGTAAAAACAAGGTGATTTTTAAGTTAGACTAATTAAAAAAATTACAACCATGGTATTGAGATTTTCTTCAGTTTTTCATATAGAACGTTTTCATTATAATCGAATTCTTGACATTCTAGAAGTAAATACTTTAACAATTTGATGTCCGACTAATATTTGCAAGGATCTCTGCTATATGAATGAAGCAGGTAACTTTTAAAACTGTCATTTTAAGCTTAATAGAATTTAAAGGTTGTATAAAAATGGTTAATGATATATCTTTTATATACTCCTGAAAAAAACCTTTAATTTTATTTATTGAACACTTGAAGAAGTGTATTATAAAGATTTTATTCTAACATAGCTTAATATGATGCTTACAGAATATAGTTTAAGATAGAAAATGAGAACTATGTAATTCAAAGCTTTGTTTAAGGTTCCCGTACAAGTTGAAAGCGTCAATTTCGATCAAAAATGATAAATTAGTTTTATTTATTATTTAAATAAGGAATTAAAATATAGCTTTCTAAAACAGGTTTGTTTTTGTCTCTACATTAATTAGATTCCCAGATATATAGAATTTCGTAAAGATTAGGAAACCAAAAAAGGACATATTTAAAAGACCAGAAGTGGGCGTTTAGAGGGCCAAATTGATGTTAAAAACTAGTTTAAATAGTGTTTAATTTTGAAATATAAATTAAGTAAGCTTTTAAAAATAATCAGCAAATATGAGAATTTCTTATAAAGACACAACACTTAAATCTTTAAATGCGATTTTCTCAGAGCTGGCTTTCACCTATAATTCGCACGCTTTAAAAACGATAGCTCAAAATATTTTTATAATTTCACTATGGAATTTCATGACTGTGATCTGTATATTGTTTTCTGGGGAATGTACTAAAAAATTTTAATCACTTAAATATTTCCCAAATTATGGCCTTTTATTCGAATAATGGCATAGAAATTTTGTCCAAAATTTCAGTATAAATATTCAAATGATCGTAATTTTTTATAAACTTAAAATTTTAGTACATGCCCTAGATAACAACATATAAATTATTTGGTATTAAATTTTTTCAAATATGTTTAATAGTGTTTGATGTAGCATATTTCAAATTTTTTAAGAAAATCCTTAAAATTGTATGCATATTTAACATTTCTGAAGAATAATATTGGAATATATCAAATTTTAGTAGCTCAATATTAATGTTTTCGAAAGAGAAATAAGAAAAATTTGTTACAATGCAGTGTATTTAAAAGAAGTGCTCTGAACGTGTTCGAGTACCTTAAATAAGCTGCATTTCTTGCTAGAAAATCTGTTCTTTCATTGACATTTATTTCATAATGCTCCATATATGACTAAATTCAAGTATAAAGTTGATTTTCTGAGTACGTATGTGGAAACAGTACCTATTTAAAAGCTGTGTAAATATCTTAGATTAAAATAGTTGCTTAGATTAAATTAGAAAATAATAATTTACGAATCTTAGATATAAGAGAAAACAAAGACCCTTCTTAAATTAAGAATTTTTCTGTTGATTTATTCTTGCATCTTTAATTACGATGCTCACAAAAAAATTTAGTTTGTTAAAACTAGTATTCATCATTAATTTTAAAATTTGTTGAAACTTGCAAATTCTCATTAATTTAAAAATTTTTTGAACTTTTATAAATTTGAGGCCAACTTTACCTTAAATTTGCTATCATCAATGGAAGTTACCACATTGCATTGATTTATATTTATATCGTTAAATAAAATCAAATATTCTAGAATGTTTCCAAAAGCATGCAGAATGGGTTCAATCTGAAATATGGCATACAATCATCTTTATTTCATTGAATCTTGAAATGAATCTTGCTTACTTATTTGCAAATTTAAATTTTTATGTGTTGATTGTAAAAGTACCCAAAAACGAATTTAAAGGAGTTACTAATTTAGACAATGAAATTTCTAAATTAAACTTGACATTTTTCAAAATTTTTATTTATTACAATTTTTATTTCATATCTTTTAAAATTATTCATAATCAAACCTACAAATTATTTAAATTAATGGTTATGATCTAAGTATCTGTGTAAGGATGCTGAGTTAATTTATTTGATTTTATGCGTATAAAATGCGTAATTTTAGCTTTTGAATTTTTTTTATTTGGGATAGACCTCAAAAAATGTTTTTATAATAACCTAGTATTTTTAAAAACTTTTATAAATTTTCTTCCTTATTTAAAATTACTAAATTGCTCTTGCTGAGAACATGACAATATGCAATCTCTGCTTTCGGAAATGTAATTCGTGCACAAAGATTGCTTTTCAATTTTCCATGAAAATTACTAGATTTGCTTATTATTATTGAAACTTAGATGTAAATTTATTTTAGAATTATTTTCCTCTATACATCATGGATCTAGTGTATCCAATTTATCGTAACTTAAAAATTCCTGAAATGCTGTATTATAATCTTGAATTTCTGAGAAAAGTATTATTTTCTCTCCTGATATATATATATATATATATATATATATTTATATATATATATATATATATATATATATATATATATATATATATATATATATATATATATATATAAGCATCAGTTCGTGAAACTTTATAAAGTAATGGTTTCAGAATTTGTTTGGATCAATTCTATCATCATTCCAAGTAAAGTAAGTTGCAATATAAAGGTATAATTATTGAAGTTCTCAGGGGTATTTTTGTAAATCAATGGTGCAATTGCATATTTTCTTGTAATAAATACTTGAATAATGTAAATATGGTATAGAAAACAGTCCTATAAATATTAATTTAATAAATAAAATAAGGCTTTCATATGAAACGTATGAAATGCTTAGTATAGCCACCTTTAATCTACTATCTTGAATTAAATTTATTTGACGGGAAATATATATATATACACAGTGGTGGCCAAAATTGTGGACACTTTTAGAAACTTTTATGTTTTTGAACTTTGTATGCTTATAGAATATGTTACGTTTCGCAAATTGCAAACTTGTATACATCATTTTAAAGAGAATTTATTATTGAACTCAATGCGAAACACAAAATTCAATTATTGACAATAAAAAAAATAAACGATAATAGTTATCGATATACATTAGATAGTTATGATTGCAGTGAGTTTTCAGTACTTAGTAAAGTACCCTTTATATTTTTGTTTATATCTTCACATTGACGTTTCATTGAGATGACAAGAGTTTTCAGCTCTTCTTTCGTTATTACATGATGCTAGGGAACAATTATAGCCTCAATTAGCTCCCTTTCATTTGATGGGCGCCTCATTCGGACAAGAGTTTTCAAACGGTGCCACAAAATTTCGATAGGATTGAGGTCAGGTTTGTTTTCTGGCCATGACAACAATTTAATTCTCTTTGTACAAAACATTTCTTCTGATATTTAGGCCGTGTGGCTAGGAGCAGAATCCTGCTGAAAAATAAACGAAGCATTGTTGGGAAAGAGATGTGTGATGGAAGGTAGAAGTTTTGGTTCTAGAATAGTGTCAATGTATTTTCTGACATTCAGTGTCTCATCGATGACATGAAGGCGACTAATACCATCTGCTGTCATGCATCACCAAAACATAACACTATAACTGGGTTCTTAACAGTTATATATATATATTATAGATGTTTATATACATATGTATATTATAGATGAAACTTTTAATTATTAATAATAGAAAAACAGCATAGAGACAAATTCTTCGTCATCTATGTAAAACATTCATTTCTGAGACATGCACGAAAGACAGAGTACGTCTAAAAATCTTTGCGCAATTGAAAGAAAATTGAATAAAATATAGGAAAGATGCACAAAAATATTTATATCAAAAAATTATAGTAAATCAAAGCAGTGACACAAATTAAAAATAAAGCAGTACAGTAAAATGAATAATAATATCAGCACATAGAATCCTATTCATTAAACTGTGATAAAAATATGGTTGTCAAAAATTATCTGGAAAATCATGAGAAGTTAAAAATTTTAAAATAGCTTAGAAACCCTGTCGTTAATTCAAATTGAAAGTGCATTTAATTTGAAAGTAGATGGCTTAAGGTTTCTTGTAAGAGCTTCAATGCTTTGGTGGCCCTTTTGATACATACTGAAAATATAATATATCATTTAATTTGCCAATATGTATACTAGTACAGAAATCCTTGAAATAAAAGAACTTATAAATGCAACTATTTGTTAAGAAATCCAAAACTGTGTTCTATTTTTAATATTTCAATTTATTTTAGATTTAATAATATTTTCCAAAAGGTATTTAGATATGCAACAAAATAACATAGGGTTTTTATGAATACGATTTAGTGCTACAAATAATATTGGGTAATATGCCACATATAACAATGGGAAATTGGGCAAAGTAACATTGGGTAATAAATCTAAAATTTTACGATGTTTATGAAGTTACTTTTAAATAAGAAAATTTTAACTTTTAATTATATTTAAAAGTTTAAAAGAATGAATAATATTTTTAATTATGATGTTAGCATCATAATTTAAAAGTTAAGTTAGAAAGTATTATAATTAAAATAATGTCTCTTTCTCAAGTGAATCTAAATAAAAGGTTTTTATAGAAAAATGAAAGGCTATTAGAAGCATCTTCAGTAGGAGTAATAATAAAACTGCCTTTAAGATTTTTAATAGCAGGTTTCATTCGAACAAATCTAATACCAGGAAATATTAATTTAAATCAAAAATAAAGTTTTTAAATTTGTATCAGAGATTTGCGAATTGGAAAAAATCAATAACAGTATAATAATAATTTGACATGTTAAGAATAAATTAATGATACTATGTAAAATTATTTTGAATATTTTATTTTTACTATGTAAAATTATATAGAATATTTGAAAAATTTGTCCATATTTAGTGCCTTTATTTAAAAATAATCTAAGTCTAAGATGTTTAACGATATTCAAATTACCTTTAATAATGTTTCCAAAATTTGGGGTTTATCAAAATTTTGAATTCATTATTAAAGCAAATTCATTTAGCGAATTCTTAGAGATGCTGATATTTTTACAAAACTGATTATAAATGAAGACCTAACGTTCAAGAGGAGTATTTTAATGAAATATAAATCAAATATAAACATCCTCTATAGCAAAAATATAATACAACGAACTGTTACAGCTAAAATTATCATAGTTTGGATGTTGTAAATTAATTTGTAAGCAATAAAATTTAATATTTTTCTTAAAATTAGTTTTTTCTTAAAATTCTTACAATTTATTTTCTTTTAAATTAAAAAAACAAAAATATTCGTTATTAAAATTAATAGTATTTAAGAATAAATATAAAAATTAATATTACCCTATCAGTGAAATTCATAATAAAACTTTTACAAGAAAATGAATTAAAAATAAGAGAAAAAGAAGATTATAATTTAAAGATTTTGTCAAAATAAAATTTAAAATTACTTTTATGTTTTATTTTGTAATTTATTTATTTTATCCCTACTTTTTTGAAATTTTTGGTTTTAAGATTATTAGAATGAAAGAATAAAAAAATTACTATTAGGAATATTTATATAATTTTACTACTGAATATAACTCATTAAGACCAAAAGGTGAAAGAGATTTTATATTAATAATAAATCTCTTTCCTTTTAAAATACGAATTCTTATATTAGGTTCTTGATAACAGTGTTATTAAAAATGTTATTATTTATCATATTTCAGAATAAAATTTGAGTTAAGTTTAACTAAATTTAATGTCAACATTTTTAATACTGGAACTTTGTAGATTAATATGAATATTTAATAAATTTTATAGTTTTGTTCTACATTTTTAAATTTAAATTAATTACGTTGTGTAAAACAAATAACGCTAAATATTTTGCAAATATGAGATAAATTGGAGTCATCAAAAATTTGTAAATTATTAAATTTCCTGAACTTCATTTCATAATAAAATACGATTTATAAATCAAAAGGACTAGCAACTATATATTTGAATTAAAACATTCATCTTGTTTTGGATGGTCATTATTTATCTATCCTCTATGACACCAATCATGTGCATAGACTCTCGAACACAGGATGAAATTATACTATTTCGTCAGGTGCTGAAGTCTTTGAATTGTAACTCTTAAAATTAAAATACTGTATATAAATTTTTAAAAGAGGGAGAGAGAGAGAGAGAGATCAGTACATGTGTGAAAAATGCAGATCTACAGCACAAAATCCGGCTAATGAAGTGAGTGTTAAAATATGTAAAATAAAGCAGTAAATTCAATTTCAACAAGATACAATGCAGCGCATGAAAAGTAAAGTCCATTTATACAATAAAATATTATACCCAATATATATATATATATATATATCCTATGTATGGTAGTGGTAGGTATATAGGTAGCGGCAAATAATTTTGGAGATCTATACTTAGATTCAATGTACGTTAACTTTAATTAATTTATAAATTTTAATTGCCACTAGTAGAGAGATGTCAAATTATTCCAAATATTAAATAATATGACAACATTATAATATTTAATTTGAATTTCAAATATAAAAATTATTTTGTAATTCTATTTGATTACAATATTCTAACTGACTAATTAAATCATCAAATTCTCAAACCTATTCAAAATAAAGGTAAATAAAAGTGATTCTAAATGACAATTTTTTTACAAGGAAGTAAGTTTTTGGGGTTATTGATATGCTTGTAATCTAATTCAAGAAACTTAAGCTCTTTCTAACAAACTAAACTGAGTTATAACTAATGATGATTAAAGCAGAGTTTCTGTTAAAAATTGAACCTAGTTGGTGTGTTTTTTAATCATTGAGGGTGTATACAGTAAGTAAATAAATTACACTACCCAACTTTGAAAATGCACACCAAGAATGAGTGTGTGTGTGTGACCAGAAAAATATCCAAAATCCAGAGTAGTCTCACTTTACCATGTTATGCAATTAACATGAAATACATAGTTCTCAAATTCATTTAGGATAAGATATATGATGAGGAACCGGAAGAATGGGCATTATTCTTGCAGTTATTGGTGCTTGGAAAATAATCTTTCAAAGTCTTTTCCTGTCTCAAAGAATGTCTTTAATTGCAAAGAGTGCTTGGCCATCATCGGTGGAGTCAATTCCAGCAGACAAACGAGTTTACGAGGGGCATGATGATTGGACTGAGAAGGACAGGTTGATGCTTACCGCAAATTGCAGCCGATAAACCCCTGGACGTGTCCATAACGCACAAACTGTGGCGATGATGGTTGGAACAAGGAACTGCAGAACGTTTGCTAAGTGTCGTTACAGCCAGAATGATGTCAGCACTAGTGGATATATGCGCCCGACGGCGGGAGTTATTGGCGACCCCACAAAGAACGTCTACTAAAATTCGACAAGTTGTGCAAGATCTGCTCCCAAATGTAGAAGAATTATTTCCCTTTGATTAGATGTTAGTAGCTGTCATGGCGTCAGTTAAGAAGAGTGTCATTGACCCCACAGCATTGACGCTAACGTCTGAAATGGTGTTGATTAGAGCGATGTAGACAATGAAGTGGCACAGGATCATCTTCTCAGATTAGTCATTCCTTTGTTTCTTTAGTGATAGTAACTGCATACAAGTGTGGTATCGACGTGGAAAGGTCCAATCCTTCACCAATTGTGGAATCTTCACCGCGTGACAACGCGGTATCATCATTTGGGGCACCTTTACTTAAGATTCCAGCTCTAATCTAGTTCTTATTTACTGTACTATGGCGGCTCAACGTTACGCGGATGATATGTTGTGACTGTTAACACTCAACTTAATTCAGGGGGTGCCCAACACCCTTTACCAACAGGAAAACTCCCGAGCCCACATTGCTCGCATCAGCCAACATGTCCTACAATGTGTAGAGTTGCTTCTCTAGATACCGTTATCATAATATCTCTCACCAATAGAATACTTTTGCAATATGGTTGGGAGAAATTTGCAAACCCTGCCTCCTTCAGAAGACGCACTTTGGCAAATGTTTGACACGCAATGGAGAGCTGTTCTTAAGGATGCTATTTGTACTTCCATGAATTCTGTGCTTAGACGTGTTGCTTCCTGTATTGCCTTCCATGTTGGTCCTACACCATACAGACCCGTCCCTGTTCTCGCTCAGTTATGTGCATCAATTTTAAATAAATATCACTTATTTTTCGTTGCTTTCTCTCTCTGTTTGCCAAGTTTTGTCACTTTCTAGCACCTAGTTCTTGGTGTTCCATTTTCTGTGTCAGGAAGTTTATATTTGTAAATATTTTACATACTTGTTTAACGCGTCCTAAGAAATTAATTTTAAGTATACAATATAAATTTATATATCTGTACAACCATAATCACTGCTTAACTATCTGCGAGAGTAAAAAATATAGTACACCTTTTTTCAAATAATCATATTTTTAGGAAAAATTACGAACAAAATAATTAAATTGGGAACAAAGCATTTAAACATTTTTATGAATGTGGAAAACATTTACTTTTTCGAATTTTGCTTACTATTCTGAAAAATTGAAATTAGAGGATGTCAAATATAGTTCTTTCCTTAAAAAATTTTACCAAAGTTAAAAAAAAAAAATTACAAGCATGGAAATTTGAATTAAACAAATTCTGTTTCAACATGATGACGTAAAGTTTACATTTAAATTTTTATATATTTCAGTACAATATCTTGATTACAATATCTTGAGAGTGCAGACAAAAAATGCGAAGTAAAAGTTTAACACAAAAAAAGAGTAAAAGGTGCCTACAAATATATATCTTAAGTAAGAGAAATATAATTATCATATTTCTACTATCCACTTAAGCAAAGCTCTTATATGAGAAAAATCTTATAACGTATCTACCTATGAGAATATCTCGTAAAATAATAGTAAACCGAATATCATAAATTAAACATTTTTCTTACAAGAATGTTCTTGTTCACAAAATAGTGACGACAAATACATGGTCAATAAGATATAGAAAAATTATTTCTACCAGTGAGAAAAAATAATAGAAATTTTTTTTCTTGACAGTAATCTGTATTCCTAGTTAGAAAAAGTAATTTAGAGGGCAATTTTATTGGCAACAAGGTAATGATAAAATGATATTTAATATCCTTTTTTTTGACTAGGGTTTAAATATTAATTTTAACAGTAAATTAAAGCGATGCCTGTAATATGTGAAAACACAACATTAAAATGTGACGTAGTAAAAGAAGAAGTATACATTTATAAATGAATTTAAATTTTCTAAATTTTTATTTATAAAATGGATTATTTCTACAAAACAAATCATCATTACTGAAATCATACTAGAAACAAATTGGCTACAAACTTGTAGAAAAAACTTACGTACGTAAATTTTACATTCCTTTATTCAGTATAGATAAATGTAACTGAATATTGATCAAATATTTTATTGAGTATTTATATTAAAATTCTAATTTAAGTTAAAAAATTTTTACAATTTTTTTTCCATTTAGTATTTTACTGTTATAAATAATAATGTGTTGAGAAGAAGGTGAATTTTTAAATTTGCCTGAATTCTTGCTATCTTTATAAGTATTTTTTTCAGTGCTAATAAACATACTTGCATGTACACTCACACAGACACACCATACTCTCATATGCTCATATATACATAACATAAATATGTAATGAGAAGCATAATTGAAGAAAATATTTATTTACTTTTGATATATATGATCATATGATTTTCTTTTCTTTATTGATTAAACTTGTTATTTTTTTGTGTAAATTTTTATGTACAAATAGGAAAAAATATGATTTAAATAGGAAACAGTTTTATCGTTTATTATAATGTAAACAGCAATGTTTGCAAATCATAATTCAATAACACAAACAGAACGTGCTTTGCGGTTTTCTTTTCATTTATTCGCATTTTGTACCACATGACGCTCAGAAGATTTTAGATAATTATATGATATTATAAGGAATTATGTGATGAATGACTTGACTATAAGATAATAAAAGCTATAATTATTCTAATTTAACAACACTAAAATTTACAAAATAGCTAATAGGAAATTCCATAATATTTGATGAAAGCTTTTTCTCTATTTTCTATCTCTCTCTTATGCTCTTCTTAGTACACACTTCATGAAATAACTTCTCACGAAACAAAATATTTATTCATTCACAAAGTACCTAAGTCGTTACATAAAATGAATGTTATATTTAAACTTTTTACGAGCTCTGTTAAAATATTACCGGGTAATGTTATATCACGTATTAGTTTTAAGACACATGAAATTACTTTCCTGGGGTGAAACTTCTGAATGGTGAACGTGTAAAAGCTTAATCACAAATATATTTTACAAAACTTTATTCAAAATGTATTATTAATTAAACGACACATGAAATAAATTTTAAATTATTTTGCATTATACGGATTATAAAATATTACTCTATAAATCAATTTCCTCATAATATTTCTCTCATGACATATATCGGAAATATGAACTGATAAGTATATTTGTGTTGAAATATCATCAGAGGTCCTTCGATATATATTTAAGTTGTAGCTGTATGTGTGAGTGAGTGTCAAAAAACAATATCACCTTAAAATAAAACGGAAAAACGTTTTATGCTGGAATTATATCTACTTATATTAATTTTTCAAATTCTGTTAACGAAGGGAACACATATTTCAAGGTGTTAAATTTTAGAGTATAGTGTATATGTAATTTATTAAGCACTCAAATGTTATTCTTTCAAAATACAATATTATCTATGTTTAATAGCTAAATAAATGTTATATTATAACAATACTTGAAGCGTGAAAGATAAAACGAATAATTTATTTTAGGTTTTCTACATATTTCTACATAAATGAAATCTTTTTGCATGATTTCACAACATTTATTTTAATTCTTTTTTTACAAAATGCAAAAATATAGCAGAAATTTCATTATAGGAAGAATTAGGTATATATATATATATATATATATATATATATATATATATATATATATATATATATATATATATATATATATATATATATATATATATATATAAGTTAAAGAAAAAAATAGGAATAACTATAAAAACACCGTTGATACAGTAATTTTTCTTTCTGCTTACTTGAAAAATTTCATTGAGAACGAATATGTTTAATTAAAATCGTAAAATAATAGCTATAAAAAACTCTACTAATTAATTTTTCTTTGCAACTATCCTGTTAATCACGCACACATTCCAGCGAATTTAAAACTTATTACTACTAAAGATTATCATTTAATTGTCTTACGTTGCTTAGTATCACAAATATTCAAAATAAGAATATTTTAAAGCCCAAAATGTTCTCTTGCTTTTATTACATTTAGGTCTGATTACCACCTAATATTTCAGTCATGTATTCCATAGGAATAAGGAATTTCTAATGATTTTAAGGAAATTTCTTTCCTTTTTTTTACTTAGGATTTATAATACTCTTTAGAAATGAATATATCCCATATCCATGCGTCTACATGGAATGTACAACGTGTTCCAAACAGAATACTTGTAAATCGACATTTCTTACTACTTTATAATTGCCGTTTCCCAGTAGTCATTATAGACGGACAACCTAATCGCAATTATTGAGTGCACTTTAATTTTTGATGAATAATTTTGCTATAACTCTTATATTGTAAAACTGGAGAAGAACAATGTTTGTATCAATTAGTTAATAAATAACCAATAATAATTATTATAAACACTAGTAACTATATTAGAGAAAATCTGAGAGAATTTGAGTTCTACGGTTGACATTAGTAATTATTTTTTAACTGCAGCTTCTTCTAAATTCTTGTTTCTTTTCAACTGCAACTTCTTATAAATTTTCTCACTTGAATAATTTTGCAATTGCCTCGTAAATTCTCTTTTAATTCAATTCGTTCTTTAGTAGGAATGATTTAACTTCACCACTTAAGAGTCTCTTGGTAAGTTATTATTCAAAATTTCATTTATTTCTTTAAACTTTTCTGAAAAAAAATTTTAGTTTTAATACATTTCTCAAGTTTTAAGCTTTAATCTATTTTAATCTTTTTGCATATATTTATAAATATTCTCAGAGATTTTACATCGCTATATATGGTAAATTTTGTTGCAATTTCGTTTAAAAAACTTTGGTTTTCAACTTTTTGCTTTTTATTTTTAACTGATAGTAATATGTTTTAGGAAAGCATCGGGAACAGTACACTTACGCATTGTTTGTTTTAAAAACACAAAAGTATTCATAATATTTTTCTCTTATCCCTTTTCCCTTGATTGGAAGGGACAAGATTTTAATTCTATCGTTTCTGAATATTTTTGTTTTCTATCTTTGCAATTCTAGTTTTTTTTTTCTCTTTTTACACATTTCATTATTACTTCAATAGCTTTTGTTGTTTTGTAATCTCTTTGCTTTGTACATTTACTGTGATAAATATAATTCTATCCATTAATTTTTGCAGTAATTTTCATATGTTTCAAAATACAAGGAAAACTGTAAACTATTTTTATAATACAGGAAAGTACCAGATTATTAATATGATCACCATAAATTGTTTTGCGATAAATGGATTTTATTTTGTTTATAAAACATATGCATCTTTACTTAGTATTTTCTACAACTTCAGTGCATAAAACATTGCGGACATGCACAACTGTATATTTCAAAAGGTACAAATTATTTTTCAGATACAAAGTAAGTTATTAAAAATAATTATTTTTATATAGTTAAATTTTAATTAATAATTTACTTCTGAGTATGGTACAGTTTATTTTAGACTATCCTTCTATAAGGAAAAATTTTGAGTTTAAATATTAGAGAAAAATTAGATTCTTTCTTTAGATTGTATCAAAGATAGAATCTGTGTGTTGTTTGCAAAATTAATTTAAAGGACTTGATTAACCGTTTACATATGATAATATTTCTTTTTAATTATGCAAATTTATTTAACAAAAATCTTATTCATCACATCTCAATTTAACCCACAATATATTTTTTTAACAACGGCAGGCACTTGGGTGACTAATCTTCACCACAACAAGGCTGGACACTGCTACTTATTTTATCGTTACCCAATGAACATCTGTTAATCAAGTCATGGAGGTGACTCATGGACAGCGAAACACAGCCAGAGAAAGGGACATTCATACTCAAACTGGGATTTGAACCCGGGACTCACAGCTTTGGACTCAGAAATGCTAATCACTTAGCTATCGCTCGTCCAGATGCAAGATTATAAAAACAACAAAATTTCTTAATACTTTGAAAATTTAAAAATTTTGTTATAGTATGTAAGTATTAAAGCCATTTTTCTGAGTGACATTATAGAATTATAAATTGGAATAGAGAGCTAATTGATATACTTATTTATGTATATATATATATGTGTGTGTGCGTGTGTGTTAGTTAGTTAGTTACTAAGCATTTTAATAAATATTGCTACTGTTTCCCATAAACAATAGTGTTTTGAAAATAAAAAGTAAAAGTCATGTATTTTTGGAATGCATAAAATACATTTCTCATAAATTTTAAATGAAGTTTTAATGAATGTTTTCCTAATAATTCACATAACAAAAATATAGGCCTATTTGCATCACACAATTAATAAACGACTGAAATATTGATACTCTGATTGATTATTATGAATTAGTTTGTTTTATAGTTTTTTTTATATCATTATGAAGATTTATTTTGCAAGTGCGAGCAAATCTGCTGGAAGATATAATAGCAACAATCTTTAATTTGATTGATGACAACACATTATTTAAAAGACGTTTTCAAATTTAGATAAAAAAATCATAACTTTCCTTATTATCAGTTAAAAATATTCACTTTCTTTTAATCAAATATTTTGTAACAATTATAAATTATGGAGCTGTGTTGAACAGTTGTAATTTTCAAAATAAATGAAGAGCTGATCGATGGCGTAATGGTTCGCGTCCCTAACTTTGAAGAAGTAGTTCCTGGGTTTGAATCTTGATTCGGACATTCCTTTCCCTCTTTGTATTTGATTTTTCCCCTTCACTTTTGGGGCAAGTGCCCCACTTTAAAAGAGGCCATCATTTTCACCCCTTGTAGCACTCCATAGGTATATGCTAAGTGCAGATGGGCATTAGGAAAAAAATTTGAAGAGAATAAATGTTTTCATTTAATGAAATGCTAAATAATTTAATTTACATATGATACCAAATAAAAACACCGCAATGCATATAATTGAGGCATATGTACTCATAGAATTTGATTTTATTGAAAGACATTTTACTTTTATATCTCAAATTAGGAATATTCGTGGTTTCAGGCGCCCAAGGTTTCCAGGACAATTTTCAATAGAATAAATTTAAAAATTAACAATATTTTTTCTTTTATTATAAAATTTGAAAATTAACTTAATAATAATATTTTTAGTTGAATAATTATTAGTTGAGCAATTCTGTTTGTTACAATATAAAATAATTAAAACAGAAGGATTTAGTTTCCTTTTTTTAAAATTGAACATTTTTAATGTTTTTTTATTTTAACTATTGAAAAATCCTTTTACCAAAAAACAAATGTTAAAAGATATTATTTTTAAAATAAAGAAAATGTGAGCTTAACATGCATTACAACATAATTCAATACAAGTTCAATATTCCTCATTAAAATCAATACATCCTCACAATGACTTAACCACATTTTATTGTTTCATTTTAGAAAAAGAACTTGTTTTATTTTCTCTGTTTAGTTTATACAAAATTATGAAAACATAAAGCATTAATTTTAAATAATATTATGTTTATTAAGAAATCGTATATAAGGTATAACAGTATAACGTGTAAAATCTAATGGATAGAATAAGAACATAAGAAATATAAAGAGATATCTAACATTAAAACTATTTTAATTTTATAAACAAGAAAATTTCAATTTGAGAGTTGCATTTATTTGATTCTAGTTGTTACTAGTAGCACTATATGATTATCAATGTTTATTTTTGTCTTGTGCCAGATAGGCTGACAATATGAGGTGCGCTGCTCCACTTTTTCATACTGAACCATATTTGTTGTGGAGTCCGACTGCTTCAATACACACATGCTATAGGGACCCGTTTATAGGGTAGGCAACCATTCACACCTCATTCATACACAGAAAGGACAAAGACAGGCTAGATAGAGAGAGAAAGTACATCCATGCCCGAACAGGGATTCGAATCCAGGACTTTCCTATCCGCAGTTAGGCACTCTGACCACTAAACAGGACGGTCGGCGATTATCAGTGCTATAAAGAGTATAAAAAATATTCTAAATCATTTTTCTCAAATTTTCTCCATCCAAATACCTATTTAATCTAATTAATTTTTGCACATCTTAATAATTTGTTAGCATCGTATAGTGCTGAAAATGGATAGTGGATAACACATTCCTTCTCACACACAAAAAATTGTAGTTTTTAACTATGCGAATAATTTTCAGTTATTATTCAGATAATTTGCTTGGGTATTCAATAGGAAGTTCATATTTTATAAATATAATATGTATACTTTTTAGTATTTGTGTTATTTTTAATTATGATTCTTACCCAATAACTGGTAAGAACGTTTTAGATAGATTTAGTTACATCTTTAAAATAGTAAATATATTTAGAGCAAGGAAATAGCATTTGCTGTGAGCGAACAAATCACTGAAAAATATTTATTTTCCCTGGGATAATTATGCTGGAATAAAAAGAAGAGTCAATAATTGACATTTTATTTTTATCCAGCATATTTTAGTTTCTTGAATAACTAAGCAATATGAAATTTTTATCTTAGTTTTAGAAAATTTGCTTAAAAACTTAATAAAACTAACAGAGAAATAGAGTTAGAGTATAATCTGGTTTCTTAATTTCCACCAATTTACATTCATTTTCTCTCATTTACATATTTAATAAATAATTGAAAGAGATTATTTTCTGTCTGTGTTTAAATAGGCTAATTTTTTTATCAACATGATAGAAACAACTACTTTTCTAATTAATTAAAATTATGCACTTTTACATATGAACGAATCTCATTTGATTTTAAATATGATTATCATTTTATTTCTAGCGTATAGAATACACTACTAAATTGAGAAACACTGAGGGAAATAAATCACATGACATTAATTATACTTTCAAAAAATAACTTGAAAACATTCAAAATTGTTTTTTAAACCAAAAAATTGTGACTCCAGTATTAATGAGAATCTTTTTTAATTAAAATATTTGAATAATTTTTAATTGAATTACAGAAAATAACAATTCATTAACAGCCAAGGATTTTAATATTTTCTTCGATGCTAAATCATATTTGCTAGACACAAACTAAAATTTAAATACCTTACTATAGTTTCTTAAATTTAATATATTTAGACTATAATTATAAACTTTTACTATAATTTTAATACAATAATAACATGTCTAATAATATTAAGATATCTTACTATAAATTTTTAAATTAATATTATAAGATATATTATTGTTATAATTATAATGATAAAATTAATCTACTGTGATGGAACATTTATTCAAACTCTTAAACATTTCTGAGATGGGAAGTACTTATAACAAATGATAATTTTTAAAATAGGTTAAAACTATAGAAAATTATAATCAGTATATAGATAAATGACACTATATTGAGGAAAAAGTTAAATATTCCGGGGAAAAAATTGCTTTCATTAACAAAGAAAAATGATTTTTTTCTTTGTCATCAAAATTACAACATTTTGATTTAAAATGAAATTAATTTTATTATAAGCATTTGGAATGCCAATGCAATAAAATTTGTTTCACTAAGATCAAAGTCATAAATTAGAAATCAAAGTATAATTTTAATATAATCAATTATATGCTTGACATTTTAAAATTTTATTAATCAATTAACATTTTTTGTAATATTAATTATAATATGAAAGTCGTTATATCTAATTGCAAAATTTAAAATGTAAGCAACAATTAAAATATTGATGATTAGCACTCAATAATTGACTGATTCTATAAAAAAAGAAAACAAAACTAAATGTTATTATCTTAAACAGTTTTGATTTTGAAAGTCTGATATTAATGCTAAATGCTTAGAGCGTAAAATTTGCTAATCATTTTCCAATTTATCGATTGATACATTAATTAATCAGCAGATATTGACAATATTTATATACTGTCTATAAAGAAAATGATTTTCCTTAATTGACTGTGATTAAAAAAGTAATTTAATTCAGTTTCATATAACGTAGTATATACGCAAAATACTGTATCATTACAGGTAGGAATTGCATATGAGCTTTTTTTCATTTACTTATCGAATATCTATTCATAAAAATTATACTGAAGTGATCTCTGTTTCAATGATAAAATGTACCTGAAAAAAGCATAATCAATCTTGGAATCAAACTAAAATTAACTACTCATAATTAGTTATTAATGTTAATTGCTTAAACATCATATATAGTTGATATTTCATAAAACTATTATATGTACGTATATATGTATACGTATGTATCTATGCATTTATATATGCATGTCTTACTCTTTAAAAACATACAGATTGCTTTTTAATTTAAACAAATTTTTAGATTCAAGATTCAGAATTATAATAATCATCTAACATACAAAATCTTGATAAATATAACACATTTCCTTTTATATCAAATAATTTGAAAGTTATTTTCGCAATTAAACAGCAAAATTAGAACACAAATGTTTTAAATAATACCTTTGCAAAACTTTTGCATTCTCACACTTTAAGACTCCATATAAATCTTCTTTAGAAGTAATCTATGTATATGTTACATATTTTTACCTATATATAGTAATAAGTTTTCTATTACTTTTGTCATTATATGTAGGATGACAACTTTATCCTGTTGAAAAGAAATATAGTATTAAATTAATACCATGGAATTTATTTTCAAAAAATTAACTTGACTGAAGTCATTTTTTACTTAGGTACAACATATTTAAGTATAGTGAAAACGATCCCCTTGGGCATCGAAACAGAGTTTTAAGTGTCGCGTAAAATTTTATGCAATGGGCCACATTTTATCAGGAGTTGATTCAGCCCCTTCTTTCTTAAGAATAGCATTTAGGGATTCCAAACTTTGACGTGGCTTAGAGCATACTGTTGATTGCAGAATAGACCAAACACTATCATCCATTGATTTTAAGTCAGGTGAATAGAGGGGCTGAATTCCCACAGGTATGAAATCTGGAATATTTGATTGACACCAGTCTTGCATTGGTTTTCCTCTGTGAGAAGGGACAGAATCTTGTTGATGTATCCAGATGCTGTATTTTTAATGTTTTTGTGCCTAAGGAAGTAAAATCGACTGTAAAATCTCACTGTAAGTAGAGGGTCTTGTTTATTTTAAAGCTCTGATCTATGAAAACCAAAGGAGTTTTTTCCAGATTAACAAATGCTTCCCCCAAACCATAACTGACTGTGGTTTTCGCCGGCTTTCGACTCTTGAGGAAGCTCTAGGATGATCAGATGACCAGTCATTTTGTCGATAGTAAAATTGTTCATTTGTGAACAATTCCAGATGAAATGCTTCCATACTTCTTTTGCGGTCTTTCGAAGGAGAGTTTGACATATTTGCAACTGTGTACGCTTATTTTGTACAGTTAGTTTCTATACTTTTCGAAGCTTATGTGGCTTAAATCCTAGTTCTTCTTTTGAAAGTTGTCCAACTAATTCTCTATTAACCCCTATTTCTTTAGTTATTTTTCTCATTGAGTTTCTTGGATTTCGGTTATTTCTTTAATTTCTTTCGGTTATTTTTTTTTATTTTTGTTTTTCGGGGATTATCACTGTCATGGCCAAGTTCTAAGAATCGTTTTATAGTACGTGATACCGTTTGTCTGTGGATATTCAGCATTCTGGCAATCTGAATTTGCTTCAATTCTACCTCAAATAAAGAATTTATTTGTCATCCTTGGTTTGGAATAGTATTTCAAGCAAGGAAATAAAAACTACTTATTTGTTTTACGTTAAGTTCTCTTAAGCAAATGAGAGACATTTTTATAAAAAATGATGGTCACGAATTAAACCACAATCAAAAGCAGTTCAATTTTATCAACACTATAAAGTTGTCACCCTATATTTTAATTGTTTAAAATTAATTTTATCCATAATAAATTTCATATCACTTTATACTTATAAAATTTATTTTATATAAACACTAGTTGTTTTCTTACTTTCCTATTTAAAATTTATTAAATTAATAAAGTATTATATTAATTAGTTTAAAGAATTTCAGTATTTAATCACAGTACGTATAGTCTTAATTATTCAGTATTTAATTTCTGCCACAACCAATTATTGTTGTAATAATAAGCTCAACTTTTTTAACTATGAATTTATTTTAAGTTCAGATATTTTCCTTCTGAGATCATTTTCAGTAAGTTTTGTTATTTCTCGCTGTAAGATCGTTTTTTTTACAAACATTAATTTAGCACTTACCAAAATTTTATTTTAAATATAATTAAATATGAAGTCTTATACTTATTTAATCAAATCAAATTAATTTGCCTTTATCGGCACTTAGCTGAATGGTTTTATTTCATTTATGGAAAATTTCGGTCATTATCTCATTTGATTTTCTTATATTCTTTAACTGTTTTTAAGCAAAAATATATGAAATAATTCAAATGTATGTCAAATGCTAAATTAATAAACATGCACTTGTCGAGCAAATTATTTGAAATGTTCGTAAAATTTCCTTTGTTTAAATTTTACACTCGAGTTTTCTTGTAAGATTAGATATTTTGCTTAATTCTTAGAATATTAGATGAATTTTATTGATGACATTTCTTTCTCTATTTATTATGTTGTTCCCACCTCAAAATACATAATTTAATTTGAATTTCTTATACATGGAAGCTCAACTTAACGATTTTAATTTTTAATCTCTAATAAGGAAATTGCAATGCTTTATTAAACTCTACCGTATTTTATCATTAATAAACATTAACATTAGCGATTTTTTAACTTATATATATATTTATATATATATATACAGGGTGAGTCAAAAATTCGTTACAATTTTAAAAATTCATAAAAAAAGAAGAAACTGAGATAAAGAAGTGCGGTTTGCAAGAAAGGGCTCACAAGGTAGTCGGATTTTTTTTAGCAGCAAAAAAAGTTTTAGTTAAAAAAGTCAACTATAGATGGCACTGACATCCTGAGATTCAGCAGAATTATGCAAATTGATCTTGCGATAAAAGGCCGTGATACTCGAGAATTTCTCATTCGCTTTCAAAATGTTATCATTACCCTATCGAGCGATGTTGATGAAGTTGTTCTATTCGAACGGAGAGTCAGCAACTATTGCGTTGCGAAAATTTCGCACGACCAAAGGACTGAAGACGAAGAAAGGCCCCATATCGTGTCCTGGAATAGTCAAGCTTGTCGAGAGGTTCGAGAAAACTGGCTCTTTGGAGGATTGGCCACGCAGTGGAAGACCCTCGTTGGCGGAGAGCCGAATTACTGCGGTGGAAACCACAATGAATGATTTAGCGGCGGAATCGTCCATTGGAAGTAGCAGTGCTCGCGAAGCTGGAAGAATATTGGATGTGCCTCAATCATCGATTCGACGTATCCTCCACGGGATACTGCATCTCTATCCCTACAAACTGCAGTCACTGCAGGAGTTACAACCGGGAGACACAGCTATGCGGGAATTATTTGCCGAGTGGGCTATGGCAGGAATCGAAAACGACCCTCAGTGGTTGTTCAACGTTTTCTGGACGGATGAGGCGCACTACACGGGGATGTCAACACCCATAACACTCGTATATGGAAAACATCTAATCCTCATGAATACACGACGAAATCTCTGCATCCAGCCAAGTTGACAGTCTGGTGTGACTTTACCTCATCTTTCATTGTTGTACCTTTCTTCTTTGAAGAACCGTGTCCCAGATTGGGCTGGAAAACGTGCACAGTAACCGCTAAGCGTTATCTCACTCTTTTGCGTGACTAAGTCGTGCCCGCATTAAATCAAAGAGGTGTGTTATCTATAATAAACTTTATGCTGGATGGCGCACCACCACATTATGCCAATCCAATAAAACGATTCCTTTTGAGTACCTTTGGTGAAGAGAGACTGATCAGTCGAGGTTGCAAGATCGCATGGCCTCCACAATCACCCGACCTCACTCCGGTCGACTTCTGGTTGTGGGGCTATTTGAAATCACGTGTGTACCGTTCATCTCCTTCAACATTGGAGGAACTCAAAGATTCCATCTGTCGTGAGGTTTCTGCAATTCATTCCGACATATTGCATTCAGCTGTAACGGGCGTTGCGAGTCGCCTTAGTTGTGTCGTATAATGTACTGGAGGTCATATTAAACAACTGTTATGATCAGAATAAATGAATGGAGCGTACTGTTGTCCTTTTCATTATGTTTCGGACAGTCAGCGCCGTCTATAGGTGACTTTTTTAACTAAAACTTTTTTTGCTGCAAAAAAAAAAAAAAAAAAAAAAAAAAATCCGACTACCTTGTGAGCTTTTTCTTACAAACCGCACTTCTTTATCTTACTTTCTTTTCTTTTTATGAATTTTTAAAATTGTAACGAACTTTTGGCTCACCTGGTATATATATATATGAAAGAGAGTTCTTGATTTATATCATATAATATTATATTTCCATGGCATAATCATCTATTAAATATTTATAGATTATCTTTGACTCGCCATATTTATATGGAAGATATCACTAAATAATGAAATGGTATACATTTGAAAATTTAAAATTCAAATTAGAGACCATGGTTTGCATAAGTACAGCTAGATTTTATAGATCAAAGTGGGGAAGATCAATGTCCTGGAATATATTTAGTTGCAGTGCAAAATAATTTGGAATGCATCGAATTTTTAAAGATCTTGAGGGTTAAATAAAGTATTTAATAATTATTATTTAATAATTAAAAATGGTAATAGTTCAATGGCTCAACAATGAATTGAAAAGCAATAAAAATGACTTTATGATCACGATGACAAGAATCTGAATTACTTTATGAATATCAATTTAAAACTCAAGAGCTGTTTGAGTAATGTAGAGAATATTTAAAAATTACAGTAAAAGGTTCCTTGGAAATATGATGTTGGCTCCTGATAAAAAATTTAAATGATTTTAATCTTCATTCATTTATTCAATGTGTATATTATATTTCAAGCATCTTTTTGATAAATTGTACATTTATCAACACTCTACCTATTCCAATGTTTTTAAAACAATTTGTTTGAATTGAGTTATTTATTTTTTTTTTTTTTTTACTTTAGAGAAATAAAGATTTATGCAATGGTGGTCACGCTGTTTTAAAATAGTCATCAAAATTATTTTACAATAAAATCAAAATTATTTCACTAAAAATTGAATATTTTCCTACCATTAGAACTATTTTGTTGAATAATCACAAAACATAAGCAAAAATAGTATTTCACGTTTAAATATATATTTGCCTTACTAGTTTTGATTGTTAACAAATATCATATTACTTTGAAAATGTCGAAACACTAAACGGATTAAGTCCTTAACACATACCACTTGAAATAATGCAAAAAATGTCAATATAATTAATACCGTTAATAGATAGAGAAAGAAATCAATATATATTTATGCCTTTTTCAAATTTCTGGACAGCGATAAAAAAGATAATATCATTAGAGTTTTATGCAATCTGGTCCAAATAATTGGAGATAGAACTATTATTATTTATTAGCACCTGTAATTAATTACCTTCGGGTTGAATAGTTTGTTCCAAATCCGACACACACTCCCATTAAAGTAACAGAAATGATAAGCGTTTTTTACAAAACAAATTTTAAGTAATCTATCTTTTTGAAAGGAAATCATCTTTTTAACATTCTTTCCTGCAACGCAATTTCTACTGGTCTTTTTTAAAATACAAAAGCATATAATTTTGCATTATTGATTCCTTTTTAATCCAAAAATAGTTAAATATAGGAACTAGAAGACATTTGGATGCTTTAAAAATAATCGAAGCAAATTTGCAGGTATGTAATACATCAATTTCATATATGTAAGATAGAAAATATTTTTCTTAAAAAAATTAGTAAGAGCGAAGTTAACTAAATTTAAGAGTTAAAAAGCCCTGAATGAGTGGTGTTTCTACAAATAACTCAATTTGATTATCTTATATTGTACCATTATGATAAAACACATAAATATATAGAGTGGTCATTATGATTTAAAGAAAATTCTTCCATATTTACAAATTATTATATAAAATATAAAAATTAAATTTTACCACGAAGCTTTAATGATACTTTTTACAAATAGAAGGGAAAATATTATCAAGCATATGTTAGGAAATTATACTTTTAATAAGTAAATTAACTTTTATTTTAATTCACATGTACACAGTTTAGATTTTATAAAAAATTAAAATCATAATATTAACATTTTAAAATAAGGTTCTCTTAAATTAATTTTTCTTATATGCTAATAAACATTATGCTAACCTTATATATATATATATATATATATATATATATATATATATATACTACTAATCTACTAATTCAGCATGAAAAGATTTATCATTATGTATACGTCTTTTCTGACATAGAGAAAAGAAATGTATTAAATAAATTTGTTTCGTTTATTTTGATTTAATTATATGTTATATACATTATTACTTAGTCAAAAATGTTTTCAAATTATAGTCTCAGACTTTAAAGAAATCTATTTTTTATTTCTAATAGCAGATTGTGAGAACACGTGTTTATACACACACACACACTGATATATATATATATATATATATATATATATATATATATATATATATATATATATATATATATATATATATATATATATATAATTTACTTAACATAAAACCTATATAAAGTGTTTTTTATAATTTAATCAGTATGAAGCTATATTTATAAAGTTTTTACTTTTAAAATGAGACATGATTTATTATATGCCATTTATAATGTTTGCAGTATATGCGTAATTCTTCCATGAGAGAAAAATTGTTTTTTTAGAAATGATTAATTTTAATTGTGTGTTTCAGCTTGCAGAAAAAATCATGTTATGAAAATTCACCTTGTTGTCCATGTTTTGCATTCGCTAATTTAAATTATTATGAAATTATTATAAAAATAGGAAGCTTAAAATAGTATGTATTATAGTACTTAAACATATGGTAAAAAATTTTATAATCTAATATAATACTAACTCAAAATACGCATATTTGTTTAATTTTTATCATTATTTTAATGCTTGTCACTTGCTCTGAGGTAATTTTAATCATTTGTTTCATTTCGAATGAAGCAATTGTGATAAAATTTAGTGATGCAGAGTACGCGGAGATTAATAGCATTTAACTAATTATCTGTCTTATGTATAACTGAAATATAAAACTACTGAATAAAATATTTAATCACAGTTTGTTGTGTCACCAAAATTATTAGACTGAGAATAACTGTTTAAATTTAGATTTTCATTTCATTTAGAAATGATCGTCAATTTAAACGAATGAGTGAAGAATAAAGGTTAGTTTATCACGAAATAATGTATCCTTTACTATTAATCAACCAGTATTTGGAATTGGTAACCATGTAATGAATTACAAATAATTGATGTATTCCTACTGCAAACCTGTTTTAAATGTCTGCATTTATGAGTTGGATTATTATTAAATACATCTATTGCTAAAATTTAAGAGATAGTACCGCACAATTAAATTTACACGCTCAATTACACTCAATTGAAAGTATTCTTTACTGTATTACGTTGGTAATATATTATTCTTTAAAAATAACTTTAATTATGCTAGAAATACTTAGTATGAAAAATCTTTTTTTAAAAGAGGTTGAAAACTCTATAAAGTTTTCGATAAAGATTGAAATTATAATGAATTACATCAAATGTCATATTAACCAATATGATCTTTACAAATTCATAGAATTAAACAATCATTTAGAAATAAAGCAGCTATTTATGAGGAATTCACATTAAATCTACTAGATTTGTTAAATAGATTTATTTATTAGCAAAGATCAACATTTTCTGCATTGATATCATATTTAAGGCTGTTTCAAATTTAAGATTTATAATCAGAATCTCACAAACATTTTTGAAATTTTGTTTAAGTATTTATCTATTCTGTATGGATACTCAGATCAGGTGAATTTTACGTTCCATTTAAGTATAATAATGCTTATAAATGAACCCAATTAAACGTCTGTGACACTTTCTGCTATATTCTTGAAAAGTATGTTCTAATAGCGAATTTATAATGAAACTGTTAACTGAAAGACAACTCTCTCTCCAAAACAAAACGTCGAATTTAAACATGCTTTTTTACGTTAGCGTTAAGCTTAAGGAGTGAATTCTATTTACAGTGTGAAAAACTCTTCCTAAACATGTGACTCACACATTAACAACAGTTTGTTAAACATGTGTTTCACAAAATTCGGAGAAAAAGGATTTATTCGATAAATTTGGAATCCTAGATTTTGAGAACTAAGTAAAATACTCATTTATCTCCTATAACAATACAAACACGTATGCACTTTTTTAAGTATACACTTTATTTTTTTATAGTACACACATTTTTATTTATAAAGTGATTCAAATAGTGACTTGCATACACGTACAGGTACACCTTTTCATGTGTTATCAAAGAAGCCGAAACTTATCTATTATTTCTGGCATATGATGACGAACCAGTCACTCGGCAGTGAAGGACGAAATATTTTCCCGAAGAGCATAACCGAAATGTAACAAAATTCAATTCCAGTGCGTTTCAGTTCAATCTGTATCAAAATAAGAAAGGTACTAGTAAGCATTTCTCTTTCCTACAAAAAAAGGATTACAACAATATATTCCTTGGAAACAAAGTCCAAAGTTAATTTGCGCCTGAGAAACATGCTGTATTTTTCCCTTCAAATGCATTATAAGTGTTGATAAATTCATCTATTTCACAGTAAAGCATTAAAAAGTGTTAATGTATTGAGAAGTATTGTACACTGCTAGACAATTGCTAAAGACAGATCACAAATTGCAATATAGCATAACAATAAACGAGACAAGATGCCTAGTAAGATAAAACATAGTTGTCACACTGTTCAGGCATTAGAATAAAGAATATTTATAGTTCTGGAAAGTACAAAAACTGTGAAACATCTGGAAGAAAAAAAATGCTGCATACGGAGAAGTGGAACAATGCATCTAAAAGCCAGCCGGCTCCTTAAAGAAAGGTATAAGTATAGGATATGTCCACCATAGAATGTGATGCAACATTCCACACGTCGTATCATATTTTGCACAACATTATCCAGCAGCTGTTGAAGCAGTTTATCCCATTCCTCCGTGAGTGCACGGATGAGGGTTTTCTTGTTTGTCGGTAGATAGTTTCAACCAGCCACCCTAAAGCATCCCACACATTTTCAATGAAGTTTAGATCTGGAGTACGTGATGGCCATACGAAGCGTTGAATACCCTCGCTGTCTAGACAATCCGGAACAGTAAGTGTTCGATGACATGTTACGCTTACATCCATAAAAACAAATTTATCTCCGACAGCACCACAGAAATGACAAACATGAGGAAGTAGAACTTCATTATTGTATCGTTGGCCCGTCATAGTCCCATTCACAACCACATGTAGGGGCATGTGGCCATTGATCATGATGCCAGCCCACTACATGACACTGCATGTCGGATAACGGTCCCTTTCCTGGATATTTTCTGGACGATAAGCAGTACCACTCTCGCGGAAGATCAGTTAGCGTCTATAATCCGATGACAGACTGAACCACTTATCTGAGAATAGTACTCATGCCCAGTCCTGTTCAGTCTAATTGTGATGCCCAACACCATTGCAAATGGGCAGTACGGCGCTATCTGGTCAATGGGACACACACAGCAGGTCTGCGGGAGTATAGTCCTCCTCCTTTCAAACGCCTGGCAACAGTTTTTCGGGAGATCTGCTTTCCTGAGGCAGCAAGAAACTGATTTGCCATCTGCTGACCTGAGGTGCGCCTGTTCCTTTTTGCTGATAGGACGATATATCTGTCTTCTGCAGGCGCCGTACTTCTAACACGACCTCCTCCGTGCCACCTACTACACACTCCAGTAGTTTTAAATGACTTCCACAGCCGTGAAACAAGGCTGTGAGCGATGTCGAACTCCCTGGCAACATCTGTTATTTTTCGCCCTTCTCCGATTTTTATAATAATTCATCCACTCATAAAATCATCTCAAAGTGATGTTTGGAAGACATGCCAAAAATTTCAAGTGCGTCTATTAAATCTTTCCTGTAAAACTTTGACTTGAAACAACAACTGTCCACACGCGTCAAAAACTTTAAAGCTCTTATGAACACTATCACGTGATGAACAGACGTGGAAAAAAATTTGCATACGCATACTTCTTCTTACTATATCCCGCACTTATTCTAATTTTTCTTCCTTTCATTTTGTGGTTGCTATGGATGATAGTGTTATCTGTCCTTAGCAATTGTCCAGCAGTGTAGTACTTTAGCTCGTTACCATTATTTAAGAGAAATTTCTGTACGTGTGATACAATAAACGAGTAGAATAGGTACACACCAATATTGAACTGAACATCTGTGTGTGGTGATTATTTATCTACCAGTTAATTTTTTGTTAAAGAAAATGGTAAACTATTACAAAAATGATTTATTGAAATGTTAAAGTAATAATTATTTTTATGTTCAGAATTTTTTTTTTCTAATTATACTATATATTTTGAAAGTAAAGGTACGTATGAAAGTGAAACAAACTTTTAATGGGAAAAATCTTGTACATAACTATGAAATCGGATTTTTTTTTTAATTTTTGTATTTTATTGTACATTTAGTTTCATCTTTTCATGGGTATTTTCAATTATGTTTCTACATTAAATTTTTCATCCCTTCAACATCTCATGAAGATTAATCACTTGGAGAATATAAAATATTGAAACATTGAGAAGTATATTCAAAGTTATTTCATGAATAATAACATTAATTTTCATAGTAAAATGAATTCTGCTCTCGACAGACTGGCGACGTTTGTTAAGTAGCTTCATTGCTAAAAGAGAGGATTTTACATCATCAACATTTTTATTCTGTGGTATTCATATTGGGCCGTATTCACACACTCTAACTAATAAAAAGCATGAAACTTAGTGTTCAAAAACTTTAAGCAATCCTTCTCTGGGAAGTCTGAATCATATTATTGTATAAATATCCATATTTTTCCATTGTCCAATAATGATGAACATTGAAACTCTCACCATCCATTTTTCTTACTCGATTCCATTTTTTTGGTTAAACGTATTACATATATATATATATATATATATATATATATATATATATATATATATATATATATATATATATATATATATATATATATATATATATATATATATATATATATATATATATATATATATATCATTTCTATAAAAAAATAATTTCATTTTACATATTATAATTTATATCATACATTTAGTAGTGCTTCTTATAATGATGGTTAAAATATTAAAACTTTTTAGTACGTCAACAAGTACTAGAAAATTTAAAAATTTTACTCTATCATTATAAAAGAAATACAATTAAATGTAAAAGTTTTAAATTTCAAAATAAAATGTACTAGATTTAAAGTCATCAATAAAATATGTGATACAAATCACAGTAATCAGTAATGTGTTGCAATTTTTACTGTACTATCATTTTTTAATTTTTTTATATTATTCCGCAAAATTATTTTACTTACTATAAAATATATAGAAAATGATTATCCTTAGTATATTAGCAAGAATTTCTAAATTATTTAATTTTAAAAAAAATAAAAAATGTAGGATATATGATACTAAAATAAAACAATAATATTTAAAAATTTATATAAATTTTTAAGATTTATTATAAATTATAGTAATATTGATTCAAGGAAAGTATTTTAATTGGTATAAGTAATTAGGTAAAAAGTAATTCTGAGTATAGTTCATTTGATTTATGGTAACTGTGTGATGAAGGAAAAAATGGAATAAAATCCTAAATACGCGTATTGTTTGGCACGGTTTTCACAAAGGTCACCAATGGCGAATTCGCAAGATTTTCAAATGCAAAGTGTTAGAAAGCAATAGTCCTCTAAATTTTAATGGACAAATAATCGATCAAAAGATTAATCATGCAGCTTAAGTAATGAAATTCTTTTCTGGCGTTATACATTGAATGTGATATTTCAACATATATCTGTGTCGCATGTTTATTCAAGTTGCTTTTGCACATAAACTTTTTAGGTATTAATTATGAAAATCTATATTATGAAATAATAATAAAAGACTATACTACTTATTGGATCCTACAGCAAAAATCCTCACTTTTAAATAAATATAATTATCATCATAATTTTAGTTTACAATTCTCTTAACACCAAAAAGCAATATTGAAATGTAATTATTGTTAGGTTACAATATAATACAGTAAAAATATTTGTAACCAATTCTTAATTGTTTATCCAGTAAGCTTATTTTTAGTTTATTGTTTCAAGAGCATATGCATTCATTTATGAATAAAAAACAACTATTGTCAAAAGTGTTCTTAGGAATTTATGAGTTGTTAAATTAATCATTTTGCCTTGCATAAATATACAGATATATATTACTATTTCATTTCTATGATTACATACTCATTTAAATACGGAAAATATTAGTATTATACAGATATTGTAGCATATTTGCAATTGCTGTATATTTTAAAGAAGATAATGGCATGTTGTTTTCTGTTTTTAATAAATTTTGATATTTATAAAACAAAATAAAAAAAATTGCGTGCTGTTAACTGTAACATTTTTGCAACAATATTTTCATATTTAAATAGAAAATACTTCTTAACCTAATAATTCTTAACCTTACTAAAACGCAGGCTGCTTATGATGTTATACATAATAAATTATAAAATAGTTTCATATTTCTTTCTATGTTGAATGAAAAGCCTATCTTCTGTGAGGCAATTTCAAAACAAGAAAATCCTACATCGTCTTCGAAGAATGTTTCATTTCCATTTTATTTATTTGATTTTTACTCTCGTTTCCTTTGCAAATTTACAAAATAGTAATGTCTTTCAAATGTTCCTAATAAAGCAAAAATTAAAACTTGAATTCAAAACTTTCGAGAAATAACGTTAGTATGCAATGATAAGCAAGCAGAGATAAGAATCTTACGCATTCACCAGTTGAAGAAGCCATTCTTTGCACTGCAAAGTCTCTTAAACGCACAGTTAGGTTATCATATATAAATTGGACTTTTTTTACAGCTTCATGGAAAGTGGCAAAAGCTATAAAGCTCTTTTCCTTGCAGCTCATCTTACATTCAGAGTTAGAAACAGCGTGATAAAAGCAGTTGTTGGAACATAATGCTAAATTGCATTTTAAGAAAATTATATTTACATTGATGAATAATATTTACTTCCTAATAAATATTAAATTTTACTGATGTTTTATCTATTATATTTTTTAATTCTTGGTATATCTTCCAATTATAATAAAAGTTCCAAATTTTATTATATATTATACGAAAAAGAGAAATAGAAAATAAGTAAAAAAAAATAATAAATTTTTACGCTAATTAGATATTAATTATTTAAGGTTTCGTTGCTTAATGTAAGCCACAAATCAGATTAATATCACAGAGTTTCAACAAAAACTAGAAATGTATTGTGTAAATGCATGTGGAACAAAAATGTAACAATTGAACAATTCAAAACTGCCTATTTTAACCAAGTCAACCAAGTCAAAGGCTTCTTTTCATAAATATAGAAAGATACTTCTTTCTTAATGTGTATATATATATATATATGTGTGTGTGTGTGTACTTTAGTACTTTAGATTTAAGCAAGATTTATCATATCAATGAATTAACCAATAAATTTAAAAATGAAAACACTAATTTTCTTAATTAAGTACTGTGCCATGATTTTGGAATATTACACTTACATCTATGAAAAAAAATACTAAGATGGATTTATATCAAATAATGCTTAAAGTATACCAATGATCAACTCCTGAAAATTTGATATTTGAAGGTAGTATGTGGGAGCATTGTATATTTAATTTAGTATGAATGAGTGGGGATCTGTTTCCTAAAACTAACGTTTTTCCTTAGAAAAGTGTAAAAAGCGAATGAATCTGCTCCTGTTCAATTTATGCTATAATACAAATGTCAAATTTTAATAAAAGTTTCTTTTTATTTGTTCACATCAAAACTAGAATTTCTATAACGTTTTAATTGAATACTTTTATAAGATTTATGCATTTCACTTGCCCTCCGACTTCTTTATCTTATAGCTGTCCTCTAAGACATCATTACACTGTTGGAGGTCACGTGGAGTAGAGTGTCACCCCTTGTTCCGAAAATCAATCAACCAGGAAAATTATTTATTTGTAATCAATCATTCTTTCAGTATTCCCCTATCTGACATTCACTTTGAAATGGACAATGCAAATTTTCACGTGCTTTCTTTTCTTCGTTTGAAACAATTTTTTTTTGGAATTAATAAGTTATGGTGAATAACTCATTAGGCCAATATTGCTTCGCAATTTCTTCTAGAAATTTTTCACTATATATATATATATATTTATATATATATATATATATATATATATATATTAATTTTATATATGCAATAATATATGCAAAAAATATTTCCTTAGTTATATAATAGCGATGAATATTTCATTGGTTATGAGGATTTAAGAACTCAAGCTCGCTATCACTGCTGTAGGTATTAAAATTTTAAAAACTGCATGAGAAAATTGTTTCTTATATGTATTTAATTGTAATGCTTTGATAATAACATAAAGTGCATGCATTAAAATATTTCTGAAGTTATGAATCACGAAGCTCTTTGTTAATGGAAATCTGTCAGAACACTTTTATTGAGTAAGTGACAGTTCGAAATATTTTAAAGTTTTATTTTTGGTATTTTCATTTTAAAAGTGTTTTAACATTTAATATTTACATATTAAGAGACTTGGACAATTTGAATTTTAAATTTAGAAAGAAATGAATTTCATGGAGATTTATAATCTGGTTATTTGTTCATTATATTGTTATTTTAAAATGATTTATAAAGATTTGGGGATGAAAGTTATGTTGATATGCTTGCAATTTTAAGGTAAATAATGTATTTCGATCACCATTAAATCTTGTAATGAGATTTAATTTCAAATGTATTAAATATTTTTGGAAAAACATTTAATCAAGATAAGCTGTCAAACTAATTTTATGGCAATGTTTCTTATCATTTAACAAATCAAAAATGACACCTGCTAAATTGTCTTTTTTAGGTGATTATAATTATCATGATCTTAGAATTATAGCTCGGGCAATAAGAATAACACTTTGAGTATTCTAAAGAAGTTATATTAGTGAATAAATTTGAATATTGAAATAAAAATTTTTTGAGTAATTCACGCTGTTTTCTCTTAAATATTTTGAGCTTAGTATAAAGATTTTTAAAAACAATTATAAATGATTCTGAACCTTAACCAATGATTTTTAAATTGACCAATGTATTTATATTTAATTATATCCAGACTTACTTGACAAAATACACAACCTTATTAATTAAACAGAGATTTTAACTGGTTTTTCCTTTTATTCAAGAAAATTTATTTTTTCAAGGTGTTTTGCTGAAACCTTTTTTGTATAAGAATGAGTAATTTTTTACATCATCCCAAGGTTCCATTAAAACTGATAACGAGGTTTCATTGTTCGAATAACTTGGTGAAAACTTCGTCGTGTTCCAATGCTAATGTAAGAACTGTAATTGAAGTGACATACAACATGCTAGACAGTGGCAAAACTACAAAAGATTTCCCTGTAGCATATTTTTTTTTCATTATAGTACTTTCCATTTTTTGTCTACTTAACTTAGTTGTTTTTTTCATTTATATTGTTTCTTTTTAGCCCCTCTCTCTCTCTCTCTCTTTACATTATTTACAAAATATTTTACAGAAAAATTTTTTGAGAAAAATTAATTTTGCTAAATACTTGTAAAAATTGATAAAATCCTAGTAATAAGGATTAATTTTTAATTTCTAACTTAATAATGGAATCATTTAAATTTTTTTAAGTTCAAAATTAAATATCTGTTTTTAATAAAGGCAGAATATTACAAGAAAAATATGTTTTGCTATTCTGAAATATGTATTTAATTCAGGTAATTACAGCCAGTGACGATATATAGTCATATGAAAAAGTTCATCTACTTAGGCTCAAAGGAATGTTTTGTCATCCATAAAAATACATTCTTCATGAGTACTTTTAAAGTGTCAAAATTAGGGTTTCCTGTAATTTTAAAGTTCAAGTGTTTCTTATTGTCATGGTCTAAAGAATTAATGAATCTTTAATTTTGGTTAGATTACCACAAAATACGTTTCTAATGGTCGCAGTTTCAAAGGTGAACGTTCTTAACAAAGCCAATCACTTCGTAATCTAGGATGAAGCGCATGTGACGAGATTGACATCTGAAATGATAATCCCTCCACCAGTCGAAGTTATAACCACAAGAAAACCATTGTAGTCGAAGAAACTTTAAACCTTATATTTACTCTTTTATTTTTAGTACAATATCTGAAAGTTCAGCAGTTTTGCTAGGTCAATTTTAAATTAATCTATATCACAGTGTTAATGACAAATATACAAAAAGTGAAGTAATCATAAACCTAAAGAACTGTAAATGTTTAAATTTCTGTTTTTAAAAATCAATGAAAATATTTTGACATACTCATTTGCAAAAAAACAATTTTTAGTTGTTATTAGGATTAAAAATTATTTGGGGGTCATTTGCATAGTTCATAATATATATTTTAAGATTTAATTAAATAGCTCAAATTTGAATTAATTTTTCATACCTTTGACCATATTGTCTTTAAGTTATATTGTAAATAACTTGAAAACTATATAGTTGAATTTACTGATAAATATTTCATTTATAGAAACATGTATTTTAATATTTCCTAAAATACTTATTGGAAGATTGTAAGGATTTTGTGTATAATTAAGTTAAATATAACATTTCTTAAATAATCAAAACAATGCTTGTAATATTATTGTATGTAAAAGAAGTCTGTTACTTCAAAATAATCTTAAATGTTATAATTAATACACAAAATATTTCAGGTTTTATTTGTAGATCTCGTAACATTATATTTAATTTAAAATGTATTGTGCTCATTATATTCTTAAAGTTTAAAATTTGTTATGAGAATTAGTACAACAATTCCAAAATGGCTTACTATAAAATTTTACTAAAAAAATTCTTTATAAATATTAAGATGTATAAGAATGCCCTTTCTTTCACACACAATTTCTGAAAAAATTAATTTCAATGCAACAGTGCAAGCATTTCAACGTATTGCAGTAAATTAAAATTAATTCTAATATTTAAAAAACAAAAATCACTTTCATGTTCATATCCATCAAACAACATAAGAATTTCTTCTTTTGTGCAGGATAACATTATTTTCAGTTCGTTTGTTTATTTGACTGTATATTAATCGACTTATATTACAAAAATAAAACAGAAGTTAAAGAAAAACATTATTTTTTAAATATATTTTAAGTAAAATTGTGCAAGATTCAAAGATAAGTATTATAATAATTAAATTCATAGTGCAAATAGAAACGAATAATTTGATGCTATGGTTTGTTTGTCTTTTATATGGATATTTTATAGCTTTAGAAACATATTATTCATAAACAAATGATTAATATAAATCTATTAATGGTAATTGTAAATGAAATGTTTGTTTGGAAAATGAAACTCGCTCTATAAAATAAATCTAGTTATAAAATTAAATGTGAATGCCTACTTGCTGAAAATTTATAGAAAAATGCATATTCATGAAATATTATTTATATTAAGAATTTGAAAACAGTAACTTAATCCTCGAAGACATTCAGCAACTGAAGATGAAAAAAAGTTAATTGGATAGGTTTTATTTAGATATAAAAAATAATGATTTCAAAAGATTTTTTTAAAAATATAATTGAATAGTTAAATAATATGAGTCTCGGAGGTTTCTTCTTTTATAATAATGACTAAAATCACTTTTTGCAAATTTTAATTGGCAAATATCCAGAACTAAAGTAATGATATTTTCCATATAGTTATAAAAACTGAATCTGTAGATCTAAGATTAACGAAGCGTAAAGTATTCCAAGTTAATTGGCAATAAATTAAACAATAAACTTCAAATCTCCCTTTAGTTTTTCAATAAATATCTAACTATATTTTTCAATTAATTATAGAAATTTTCTATTTCTATTATAATAGGAAAATATCTATTTAGCACTTAAAATTCTAAGTGAATAAAAATATATATTATATATATTCTTTCATTTAGTACAGAATTTCTTTTTCAGTACATTTTAAATTAGAAAAATGAAATAAATTACATCTGCATCATCATTTTCATCAGTGACCAAAATAGAGATTCTTATCAATTACAAAAGCATTTATTAGAGTAAAATATAAAATTATAATCTTTTGTTGAGATACTATTTAATGCTTAAAACTTTAAAAGATATTTTTTTTAAAAAAAATAGGCTTAAACACAAAATCAAATTTGATTATGATAATCCACGTTTTGTTTTAAAATATTTGAAATTCAATTAATTAAAATGTGGTGTAAAATTGTTAATAGTTTGATTATACCCTGGCTTATTATCAAATAAATGTATATAAATATAAATAAAAATAATATTCAGTAAATTCTTAACTTTATTAAATATGAAATACCAGATTACATCAAAATGTTCTAACAAAAGAAATTACAAAAAAGTTATTTCATTTAAGTTTGGACACTTCATACTAAAGGAAATAATACTATTTTATAAATGTAATATTTTTAAAACATAATTCGCAAGATAGATTTTATTAATGTGTTATATTCATTAGCATACATGTAAATTTAACGATTATGATAGTGATCTTTTATTATTTATCGAACTTGAAATTAAATTTATCGTAACAATGGATGATTAAAAGTTTGTATTTCATAACTTAGTTATGTACTTATATTTTTAAATATAAAATTCAAGTTCTTAAGAATTTTATGAAAACTTTTAAAAAACTCCGACGTAAATAAAAGAAAATTATAAATATTTATAAAATATCTGTCTTGATTACTTTGTATTTAAAATTAGATACTTTAGACATAAAAGATATTGATTTGCCTTATTAAAATAAATTTAGATATCTAATTAAAAAAAATTTAACTACGATGAAACGTATTAATATTTACCATATATCTTTCCCTTGATATCAATAATGCAATATAAATAATTTGACGTATTTCTACACGAAAAGGAACAATAAATGTTTGTTTAAAAAGTTATTTCAATAAATTTCAGATGCAGTCCTTTTTCTTTTGTCTACTCAGCTTAAATAAATTAGTAAAAAAAAAAAAAAAAAAAAGCTTCTCTTGAAATTTGCTAAACACTTCTGGTTTACATCTGAGTGAGTTTCCACGAAGGTGTTGCATTGAAATTTTAATGAGCTTGTGCGTGGTGAGAACATACACCGAACTCGAGGAAAGAAAGGCCTTGTCGGTAAAAATGAAATATATATATATATATATATATATATATATGTGTGTGTGTGTGTGTGTGTATATATATATATATATTTATATATATTCATCTTTCGTTACACCAGAAAGAAATTTTTGTGGAATATTTTGAAGAATGGAATCACTATGTGTTATACGATACTTAATTGACCATATAAAAATTCTTATTTTTTAAACTTCCTAAAATTACAAAATTTAGTGCATTTACAAAAATATCCGTAGATGCTAAAAATCGATTTATATTTGTATCAACAATTTCAAAAAATCTACTAAGATCTTTAATATGATACGATATATATTGTCGTTCTCCTATTTTTTCTTGCTTCATAATTTTATTTATGTTGCTTTAAGTAACTTTCTTATGATCATTCATTCCAATATAAAAGTGCTCCTGAGATTAACCAGGATTTTCACGTTTCTTCAAGTGTTTGATAATTTTACTAAATTAAGAGGGAATAAATTAACATATTTTTATCGTTATCATTAATGGGAAGAATTCATCATTTTGAAATTTTAATTTATCAAAGAAAGTTATTAAACAATACATGTGATTCAAGGAGTATTTTATCTTTTAATTAAATTAAATTTGATATTAATATTTTAGCATAGCTTAGTCCCAACTCAAGAATTATGAAGTTGACACGTTGTGTGTTTGGAATGTATTTTGCATGCTGTTGCCAAAATTTCTAAAATAAGTTAAATCTGAAAGAAAAAATCAGAGATTAATTTACCAAAAATATTAATTAACTTTCGAATATTACAATTGAAATAATAAACATCCGCCAGCATTTATTTATTAAGTTCTCAAGAAACTTTGGATTTAATCTTACCATATGTTTTCTAAGACATTCCTCTTTCTTACAAACCCTAACTTTTTTGAGGGAACTAATTCTACACACTTAACATGAGCAACTTTTTTCTAAAATCAAAATCTCCCCGATGGTAAGAAATCTCCCATCTATTTCTTCTTGTTTTTTTTTCAATTCTCCAAAAGTTAATGGGTAACAGTATACATTTCTTATATTTAGCAAGCTGTAGCAGTCCAGGGGAGAAATAGTTAATAAAATAATACAAGGAATATTGCAAGGAAATAATATTCTGTAGGAAGAGCTTCTTCTTGCTACTTCAGAATAAAATATAACTCTCTTTATTACATACCTAGAGAGTTGTAGTTCAAAAAAACAATTTTGCAGTAAAATCATGATTGTAATTTTACAAATTTATATTTATTTCAAGTTGTAATGTTAAGTTATTTCAGAATACATGAAATGTTTCTGCCTCTAAGGATCTTTCAGGGATGTCTTTAATTAATTAGGTCTTTCCTGTTGTAGTTTGGATATTTTTAAATTTTATTATTTCCCTTTACCTCGGAGATTTTATCAGTGTTCTAAGCAATAAAATTAATTAGTTTACGTGCAACTAATTGAACCTTCTAATTTTTTACGAAAGAAAAATGGATAATTAGTTATAATTTTGATTTTTTTGTTTTGAAGATTTTTATTTTTTCCGAAATTAGGGTTATTGGTAGCAATAAAAATGATTGATCCATAAGTTAATATTAAGAGAGTCTGTATCAATTATTTTTTTATATTTAGCGATTAAGTAAGAATTCCTTTCGATTATTAGATAAATGATTGTGTTAATTGCATTGAATTCATTTCTTAATTTTTGATTTATGTAGTCTCAAAATTAGTTCTATGTCTATGAGGAATCTGTGATATTTTATTTGCTTTCTCCATGACATATTCTTTTTTTTAAATTTTATTATCTGATGGTAATTTTTTTGGAAGAAATAATCTTCTCTATACTATTTTTTTCTTACAGCCTATTAAATGTGTGTAAATGAGTTACAAAGCAACGTAAGGAAATTAATTATTTTAAAAATTACTTGTTTAGTTTTTGAAAAACTAATTTAATTTGATATCACCTGTTTAGAACCAAACTAAAACTTTTTCTACGCTATTACAAATTTTGTACTATTTATAGTATATTTTAAAATTATTTTAAATGTTTTTGTTCTATATTTGAAAGTATTCCTTGATTAGAATGATGTAATAATTTCCCAAAAAGAAGAAAACAATTATAGGCTTACACTTTTTTTACCTGATTTTCTATTTCATTTTTCAAAATATAATATTTGAAAAAAAAGTTGTAAGAAAAATTTTTTATACTGACAATTGATATTTATGTAAGTCTCTTTATTTTCGTAAACATCGGTATTAGGGGAATTATTATATGAAATTATATAGCAATTACATAAATGAATCAGAAAAGTAAACGAAAGCTGTGTAGTAATAAGTAATTCTTACAACTCGTGTTCAATTATTATTTATGAATAGATGTAACATTATGTAACGATAATTGGATCTAATTTTGTCAAAAATATTAAACTGAAAAATTCCTACAAAATTCTTCTTTTGCAAAACTAAACTTTTTATCAAAAGTCTTGAGATTTTTGGATTTTTAGAAAGAAGTCATTCAATTCTCAAATTTAAAAGGGATTTTCATATTTTGTGTGACACTTTTAAATGACATGCTTATTTTAAGCCAAGCTTGTTAAGAATAATAATTCTAACTAAGATTACAAATTTCAATAAATTTAACAAATTATTACCTTCTGTTGCAAGCATTTTGTAAAATGAAAAATGTGATATCATCTTCCAAAGATTTTAAAAAGAATGGTTTTCCTTGAAATCAAGATAGGCTTAGATGTACTCAAAATATATAAAATTTGACAGTATTAAAGAACACATGAGTTATCTAGTAATTTTACTTTCAAAATTAAATTTTTATATTTAAAAAATAATTAAGCATTATTATTCCCCTATGCACAAACATATTCTACCATAAAACACTCAAAGAGTAGAACATCCACTGAATTTTAAGATTTTTTTTTTTTTATCTAAAATGCAATTCTAGCCTGAATTATATTCGTTACAGGCATTTTGTATCAACTTATGTTGTTTTTTTCAGTTTCAGTGTCTTAATATATTGAAGCAGTGATTTTAAAAACAAAAAAGAAATCTGAGACATAGTTTCACACATATGAGTTATTTTATGAAACATATCTAAATGAAAAACATAATTACTATGTGCGATTGTCTTTATTCTCCGATTTGCTTGAAGTCCTTTTCAGGGCTAAGGAAAACGCAAAGTGGTTAGTCCTGAACCTGAAATACAAATATTAATATTTGTATTACATAGATGATTCCAAACTTTACTGAATTTATTTTTATCGAACAATATTAATATATCAAAATTATTTAATGAAAATCAGAATTATGTTATATATTCATGAACATATGCTTATGTATACAGTATATTCACTAAAGCACTTTGACACCTTCTTAACTTCGGGTCTGCTGCTGCTATATTCATGAGAGTGGTGTCTAGGTATACTAAAGTTGTCATGGGCAACTGGATGAAACAAAATACTGTGCCACCTGGTGGAAAACTTCGGAGAAAATATTCCTATCTCGAAAACGGAACGAGATAGAGAGAAAAAGTGATTTACAAAGTGGTAGAACATCCTCGATTTAGTACGAAAAGATACGTTGTAGGCAGAAATTTGAAGAATACAATGGTTAAACGCGCATTTGTTGTCCCGTGCTATGACGTGACAAAACGATCTAAGAAAAAAAACAAATATTTATAACAATATACTTGATTTTAGATGTTCAAACTTCTATCCGTCAGCTGCAATGCACATTTGGATATGTGGAATTGTGGAATGGAATATTGGAATATGTGGGCCCTCGGTATAACAATTTGCCTCTCTACAACAATATATTTATTTGGTCCCTAAAAATATTGTTGTAACGAGGTTTCACTGTATATATATATATATATATATATATAGTAAAAGTTGGTCATAAAATTATTCCTCAAACTAACAATATTCCTTATTACCACCTTAGTTATTAAAATTATAAAAATTTATTATGTCTTTGCTATATTTGCTTAAGAATTACCTAATCCCCGCATGCAAATAAGAGATTTAAAATTTAATTAATTCAAATAATTGAAATAGTAAAATGCAGACTTTAAAGAATTTACTATATAAATTATATAAGAATGATGAGCTTTCACTTAAATTAACATACATTTTTGCAATACATTTAGTAACTGACATATTTCATGTTTGTTTTTTTAATAAATAATTAAATCTCTTGTACAAGCAAGGACATTTTTTAAGATGCTTTTTATATCATGTCTAGACATTAGATCCCTGAAGACAATTCTTCAAAGCTATAAGATTATTTAGAAATGTCAATAAAGTATCAACAGATATCATTGCATCTTCAGTAAAGTTTACTATTTAATATAGTAAAACATATTCATTCATATGCCCTAAAACAGTTTAATAACTATTTACAAAACCATTCTCGCAAATTAAACTTTCTATCCTGTTGCATTTGATTACAGTAGGGAAATTTAATATAAATCATCCTTAATTATTACGTTTTTGATATTTCATTTTCTTGAAATGCATTGTTTCTTTAATTCATAAATATTTTATGATAGAAATGTACACACACACACAGCACACACACACACATCAAATTCAAGATCTAGACGAATTCATTCAATTTTTATTCTTATTTCTCCATGCAGTATATATATATATATATATATATATATATATATATATATTATATAAAAATTTTTTGTGTGAGTTTTGAAATGTGTGTCAATCTTGTGCAACATGAATATAAAACGAATTGGTATAAACTTTGATTAATTCCGGTACATATTTTCTATACTCGTTATATTTCTTTTGCGATATCGAGAATCAATCTGACCAATTTCCTCTTGCCAGATAAAGCAATATTTCGAAATATTTTTTCAAGCTTCAAATAATTTACTTCAATTTATGAAATATTCTGAGTTATAATTACATTAAACGTTAATTTTTATTTTCTTAATATAATACTATAATTTATTAAATTTAAGTTATATTCATAAAGAATTTGAAGTGTTATTTATGTTTTATTCGTATAAGAAGCACAAGATGCATATACATACATATACAGGTATATATACATGAAATATATACCAGCTTTGTTATCATCAATTGTTTAGATCTTTATTTTACATGAGAAGAAAGGAGGCAGCTGCTTATTTCTACAACGTCAAAATATGTATCACTTCGTGCCAAATCGAACAATATTAATACATTCGAAATGACTCAAAATAAATTTCTCCGCTAGTGCAAACAGGAAACTCTGCCCTTACAAATATTATTCGAGATAAAAGGAAAGTTTCATTATCTTTATCAGCGTCTTATTCTGATTAGAAATTAAATTGGAGATCTAGATTGGATTCAATAACAATGAATAAAGAGATGGCTGTATTTGAAATTCTCTTGTATGTAATTACTATTGACTACTTTAAAGACTTGAAATAACTTACCAAATTTAAGTTTCTTTATTCCCTATGACAAAAAATTCATTAAATAATTACACAAGGTTTAAATAAGTTATTTCAATTAAAACTTGAAATATTCATAAAAAATAATCTAATCTTTGACAGATTTTGTACTGAATGTCTCATCATTGAGGAATAACAAATAAAATTTAATATAGTATTTATAAATGGGATTAAATGTTATAAAAATCTAAATTAATCAGCTGTTTTAGTATATTATAGTGCAGCCCATTTACAATGTAATTAATTAGTTTACATTCTTGAAAATCATTAAAAATATTTTTACCTAAAAACAATCATTGTTGAGTATCTTTAGTGAACACGACTCTAATACTCAGTATTTATGATTCCCAGAATGAAATAAAGAGAATGATAAAAACTATAAAAGTATACTTTGTTGTTTTTCTATTATAATTTTAATATACCTGATTCTCTTAGATGTAGGGAATAATTTCCTTTAAATTATGACTCTTATCCATTCTGTATATGGGTTACTAATTCATCAGTAATTATAGATAACAATATAAAATAAAAGTTTAAGCTCTCTCGTTCAGATTTTCTTATTTACTTTATAGTATTTATTTCCCTTAATCTTTCTTGGCTGTACAAAGTATCCTGTTATACATTAGCAGTTTCAAAAACCATAAAATGATAAGATGTTAAATGAACACAAGTATTTTACTTTTCATATGTTTACTGCAATGAATGAAGTGGTATTTTAAATCTTCAAAGATAATGTATATATATATATATATGTATATATATATATATATATATATATATATATATATATATATACATATATATATATATTCGTATTAAGATTATATTTTAGATAAGTTTTGTTTTCAAATAAAAAGTAATTATGTTTGTTTTCAAAATTTTCATCAAAATAAAATCATTTTTAATTTTCTACCGAATCAAAAAAAGGAAACTTATCACTTGAATATGGCGCTTTTGCATTATTGATATTAATTTACTAGACTTAAAGGCTTTTTTGTGTTTTTTATCATAAGAAATCAAAACGTTTTTTGATTTATCTTATTTTAGATATAGTTATATGTCATCAATAAATAATAATTCTACGTTAAAATTTTATCTTAAATTTATTATTTGTATTTTTTTTATAAAATTATCCATATAATTCAGATTATACGTAAATAGTTGCGAACATAATTATTTTAATTTTAAATATTATTATATTATTTTATCTTATTGGGGGATAATTGAAAAACAATTTTATAATATTAATATTGTATATTGAGAAAACATAATTAACATTTGTCTTAAGAGCATTCAGAAAATTTAATATTGTGTGGAAAATAAGGGACATTATACTTAGTTCTTAAATATATTTTTTAAACCCGGCTGTACCCTTTGAATATATTCAGGCGGACGAGGAGCAAAGGTGATGAATATATGTGTAACCCAATGAGTATGCCGTCTTCGCCCCGAAAGTGAAGAGTTACAGAAACAAGCACAAAGAGAGAGAAAAGAATATCCATGCCCGAAGCAGGATTAGTATTCTGGATCAAATACTTGGAAGTTAGGGACGCCAACCACTCTGCCATCGTTCAGCTTAGTCCTTAAATATTTTACCTCATAAAAATTAATCCTTCATTTATTTGAAATTTAATTCCTGCATATATTTTAATGTCTATACCCTGTGACAAAACAATACCAAATACCTGTCCAAAACAATACCAAATACATCTTCTCTTAAAAAAAACCAAATGTCTCACAGGAAATTATGTCTACACTAAAACCGCAAGAGTTTTAAGTTATTTTTCAACAGTTCGTATGATAGGCAATTTAAAATTTTAAAGATCAAGAATTAAATTGTTTAACAAAAGCACTTCTTACACTGAAAGAGATAAATCGAAAATTAAAATTTTAATACTATTTTTTATTATTGAAAATTATATTACTTTAAATATTAATAAATAATTCTAATAATTGCTTATAAATCTCAATATTATTTAAAAAGTAGACTTATAATGTTTTTACAATGTAAAGATGTAGATACCGTTAATTTATTTATGATATGTATCAAAGAATATGTGAGGAGTTTAAAATAGTTGCATCTATTTTTAGCTTGCAACATCAAGATATTGTTTTTTTTCTTTAAAAAATAAGTCTATATTTAAAAATAAACAAATATAAAATTAAAAAAAAATACTTTTACCCTCATTTCAATTTCGCTTAATTTAAATTAATTATATTTAATTTAAAAAATTCATAATTTGAAAGTTTAAATCAAATGTATAACCTTAAAAATTTATATTAAAATTATTTTACAAATTCCAAACCTTTTTTATTAAAAATATGAACTTGTATAATTAGCAGCCCTATGGGTGAAAATTATTGTGATATTTTATGATGCGTGTAATTATCTTTATATTTATTAATACATTTTTACTATTATCTGTCTTTTTTGATGGATATGGTTGTTAAATTTATATTTAAGAGTGTTTTTTTATTCTAAGGAAAGCCTACGTGGAAAAAACTAGAATACGGTATGCAAGAAAATCCAAGAAAAAATTAGAAACTTTTTGCAAGAAAAAAACTTGATGACAGTGTTATTTTTGTGAACCACAGAGGAACTTAAAAGCTTGTTTTTTGGGTAATAGATTTTATTTATTATTGCTGAAGGAAATACGAATGAGTAAATATTTAAAAGTGAAATTAATCTATTATAAAAATAATGCTTAATAAATTGTAAAAGTATCATTGGTAGAGAAAAACTGCAGTTGTATTTTAAAAATGAAACATTTTTTTATTTTTTCTGCAAATACATTTTACAAATATTTTTATATTTATATCCATTTCAAATTTTTGTCCAATAATATATTGTTGCAACTTTATTTGTTGCATATAAATTTTTTCTGCTTGTTTGAATGTATAAATTTTTTAGTTTATTTTCAGATATTTTATCCAATTTAAATCTCTTGTGAACTGAAATATTTAAATAAGTAAGTAGATATTTTTAAAAACCAAAAATACTCGTATGTTTTGCGCATTAATATAGGTTCTTTTAAATTAATGAATTAATACGGTTAATATTTTGCATAAGAACAATTTTAAACAAAAAATCACTTTTGCAAAAAATAAAAAAAATCAGACATTTTATGTTTTAAAGTCCATTTACAGCTATTCATTTGAGATTTTCATGAACTATAAAATTATTAGATAAACATCAAATTTCAAATTATTCCGGTGTATTTTTTAACACAATAGTATTTGAGTTTTGTTAAATGTTTCAGGAATTTATACAAATTCTTAAACTAAGCATATCTTACGTAATCTTACATAATTTCCTTTGAGATTTGAATAGTATATTTGAACAAAGCAAAACATTAACATACATTTATAATTTTTGTTTCGAATTTACAATCATTTTAATATTACTATAACTTTTACCATTAATTTAAAAATAAATAAAATGTTACTAGTCACGAAAAATTATGGCACTAATTATTTTATATTAATTTCATTAAATTTCATTCACACCTTATTTTAATTTCATTTAAACTTTTGGTTCATAAATAAAATAAATATTAATATTTTATTCACAAAAATATATTTTATCAATACAGATCATAAAATTTATTATTTTTTAATAATTGGAACTATATTTGTTTCCATATACAATTATACTGGCCCGTTATCAGTGATATTCATATTTAAGTACACAATCCCAGATAACCGTTGAATTAATATGCTCATTAGTCAAATATATTCACCCCAATTCTAATAAAAAATATCAGTGTAATTATTTAAATTATGATAATGATATTTACACCAATATTCTCACTATCAAAATAAACATGAAATATAATAATATTTTACTGAAATAACTGTGTCGTGACCTGGTTACTTTCAAAACTACAAATTTCATATTTCTTCTATAAACTTATTTTCCGGTCGAATATTATACACTAAAATTTAGTATAGATTTTTACCTCCGATCTCCCCAAAACATAAACATCCTGCTTTTTAGCGGAAGTGGACAAATCGACAGGTAAATATAAAAAGAGAGAAATTCAAATGTCTGAAGATGTTAAAATAATCAGATTCTTATAGAAAAAAAATTGAATAGAGCTATTTAAAATGTTCTCAGTTTAAAGAATAATTTCATAGACTGTATTGAAAACACTTTCTATTTAACTAATAACAAACACTTTTTTTATTTTAAAATGATAGATATAAAATTTAGAGCTTATAATACAATTTAAATACATATAATTGACAATAATGTACCTATTGTTTGAATTATGGATAAATCTTACATAATCTTTATTTATTATTCTTTTTAAACAACAAAATCAATTGCAAAAGAACACTCCTTTAAGATAATAAAATTTACTGACGGTTCCAAACAATCATAATTATTGAATTACGATTAGGCATAACCGAACAAAATCATAATGTTATTTCTGTTTTAAAAATTGGTTTTGTTTCTTTGCTTAAATTCTTCGACTTTTTAATAAATTTTAAATTAAAAAGAAATGAACTCTTTAATATACGAAAGGTCAAATCGGAATTTCCAAATCTACCTATTGGAATTTCTTTTATAAAATCGGAAAAATCATTAGTGAAAAAAAAAAAACAATTGTTGACTAGGAAATAAAATCTTGCATAAGAAAATATGTTTCAAATCGGAATATACCATTACTTGAAATTTTTACATTATTGTTATTTAATTTAATTCAAATACAATGCATACATACTCGGCATAAGTTTTGATTAAATTATATATTATAAGGGTTAATTTTATTTTTTATGAAACATTCTTCAAATTTTCTAATTCGAAGATTTAAATGGTTTGGGATTCTTATGCAATTTTACTAATAAAGTGTAGCAAATTGATTTAAAATAATGAACAATATAAGAATTTTTGTAATTCATATTCAAGGATCAAATTCTTGAAAAAAATGTAAATAAATATCAAATGTGAGCGCTGTTGGGGCTATATTTTCAATCCTTTGCATAATGTGATTAAAGGTATCTTTTATGATTCATAAGGTTTCTTTCATGGACTTTGATGCAGCTGTTTGCTGTATTCTGTGTTTTTGATCTTTACCCTTATCGTTTTTTCTGTAGCTGTTCATAATCTGCTACTAGAAATAAAAAAAATGATTTTCTTAACGTTCAATGGGTAGACTATAATTTGATAACATTTGTCTAAATAATAATATATATTTAAATTAAAAGTAATTAGAAAAATGTTATTTTTATATTTCTTTTATCTATGTTAGAAAAGACGTATACAAAACGTTAGATCTTTATGTGCTAATTAGCAGATTAGTAGTTTATTTATATTTACTCATACAACTGATATAAACCATCAAAAATTATAGATATATATACATATATATATACATATAGTGAGTTTTAAGATTTTCATAGTCATATATGCAGCTTATTTAAATTCATATACATATTCTGTTAACTGAAATTCAAGTGGTATAAATAAAGTTGTATGAATAAATTTAACATAACTCACATACACACAATACACGTAATATTATTAATTTGATTTAAATAATAAATTTTCTCCAAATATAACGTTGTAATAAAGGATAATGTTTATAAAGGAAAATATGATTAGTAATAACAGCCTTTACTGCGCATCAGACACTATAAGAAACTAACAAACTGAGATGAGGTAAGCAGTCATAAACAAAGCTTTTCTATCATGGATGCGTAAGGAATACTGTCTGATCAACCTCACTATTTAACTTAGTTTTGAAACTATTATTATCAGTAGTTTAATAAAAAAATTTCTAGACCTTCTATTGAATTATTCAATTTTTTTAGAAATAAAGTACATTTGACTCCATAATTTTAACATTTATTTTATTATTATAAATACTCAGAAATTTTACTATTACGCAATTATTTCTCTAGCCTTCCAATGGTTCTGAACTCTACAGTTAAAAAACACAAGAGTAGCACGAGTCGAGATGAGTAGCATCAAAAATTTGATGTTGTCTGCATAGAGTAAATATGGGAGAGTCACATATTCCGAACTTATGCAAATTAATTTTCACATTAACCATTAACTTTATATATATATATATATATATATTTAGATAACGAAATGGATGGAAAAATATTTTATAAATTATATAAATAACAAATAACCTTGAAAGATCATTAAAATATACTGAAATTTTGTCTTATTATTTTTTTTTACTTTTTGTTTAAATCAGCACATAAAAGTTTCTTTCCCTTAAAGCTATTATTTGAAAATACAGATATTTAAAATTTTTATATTTAAACATGTTATTACAGTTACTACAAACAATAACTGTGAAGAAAATCAGTTATTATATTTGTTACATTTTATGTAAGAATTATAAAAGTATTTATTAAAATAAGTCAATTTGCTTTTAAAACCAAACTATTTGAATTAGTTTCATCTTCAAGAGTTTAGTAATTAAAGTAACATGAGACTGATAACATCGGGCACCTGTATTGTATGTACAATATTGCATTTTACCTTGCATTTAAGTTTATAATTATTTAAAGTGCTTACGTTTGGCTTGTTATTAGTCTTCACTTGCATAACATCATGCTTGTGCTAAAATTATTAAAATATAAACATTCTAAAATCACGTTTTTTAACAGAAAATGTGAAAGATTTGATTATTAATGAATTTGGCACGAATAATTCAGCTTGTTTCATGTTTTTAAACTTTGCAGTGTTCTTAATTATAATGAAAGTATCTCTAACTATTAGATTTTATCAAGAAGAGTAGCAATAATTTTACAAATTTCATGTTAAAAGTGAATATTTAGAAGCCATACTCGTTAACTTACATTCAAAAGTTTAATTATGTAATTGTGTTCAGCAAAAAAAGGAGTATTTTCCATCAAATATGTATATTTTTCGTGATCAAATAGTATTGTTTACCGAAAAAATAACTTTATAGATTTCACTGAATGTGTATATATTTCACACAAATATAAAATATATTTAAATAAATTATTGACACTACTTTTAGTTAATAATAACAACAAAAAATTTTTCTTTCATCTGTTAGAAAACACTTTCTTGTGTCTTTAATATCTTATTATTCAATGACATTAAGGTTGTTAATAAAATAACATATTCATATAATATTCTTAAAGAATGTGTTTTAGCTCCAATACAAGTGTCAGATTATGAAGATGAGGAATATATACTAATAATTCTATAAGCATTATAAATTAAACTCTATAATTATTCCAACAAAGGTTATTTTCATTAGAATGTAATAATTGATATACACAGTCTATAGTTTTAATACAGTTTCAGTTATTAAACATCTTACCATAATAAAAGGAAAAATAAGAATTAAAATAGTCATTTAATGAAAAGCTGAAAAAAACACTAAAATTCCCTCTCTTACTTTTATAAAATTTAAGATAATTTTTGATATATATATATATATATATATATATATATATATATATATATATATATATATATATATATATATATATATATATATATAAATTTGACATACTTCCATTCCAATAGAATAATGTAAATAATTTTTATGGATCAAGTACAAATATTTTAGCGTGCATTACACTTTTGGCAGACTAAAAATTAGAATTGAAATGAATGTATTATCATATTATGATTTTAAAGAGTAAAAATTCAAGAAGAATGATTTCTGCTTCTGTATTTGGCATTTGAAAATTATCTTCAATCTCATGATAGTTCATTAATGATTTTCAAAATATCATAGGTCCTTAAAAATTGTTCTACGACTAGAAAGCTGAACATTTTTTCCATAGAAAAAATAATTTAAGTATACCTGTTTTGCCAGAAATAGAGTCATTTTGTTGGGAGACGAGAAGACAGTCACCGTGCTTTGGTACATTATTAAATTATCCCTAGAAATATTGCAGGAAGTGAATATTAGAAGACTTGTGATCTTCAATTGCAATGCTTCTTTTGGCTTTGAAAAATGTATTTTCTTGCATAAATAAATCATTCACACATTTTATACACTCTATTTAATTTCCCCGAGATAAGAATTACCTTTTAATCTAAAAACATATGTGGTGTCATTTTCCTTCTGAAGGTGACATTGATGGGAATACAATTAAGATTTTAAGACATCAGTGGCTTGAGGTATTTAATTTCTTTAGAACATTGAAATACAAAAATACATTATTAGTAAGGAAGACTACACTCAACCTAAATTTTCATAAATAAAACTTTGAAAATTAAGTATGTATACATTTTTTATTATGAAAAGTATAAATGTTCTTTAAAGTGTTTTGAATAATGAGGATTTTAATCTCACATATAAATTTATTACACCCTCATATTAGTTAACTTTAATTACTTAAGTATATATATATATATATATATTGTCGAAATTTCACAATCATGGAATAAAAAATATAATATTATATTAATTATTTTTATTTTGGAAATAAATTTCGTGGCTTTTTTTTTAAACCACAAGCAAGGTTATAATAAATATACTTTTCTTAGATTTGATTGTATCGTTTAAAATAATAAATAATTTGTAATGCCATCCAAAATATTTTAATGTTACTTAAATTTGAAAAATTCATTAAAAATTTATAAAAAATTATTTAATTGGGAAATTTTCAATAATTGCAGTATATATTATTAAAATAGCTACAGCTAAAATCATTAAATTAAGATAATTTTCTTAAATATATTTTGAGCAATACTCTTAATTGGATATTAACAACGTAATAATTACCAGTAATCAAAATATAAACTGAGGCTAAAAAACCTCTTTTGCATAAATATTGTTGAGTTTGATTATGTTTAAAAATAAAATATAATAACGCATATAAATTTAAAATAAAATTAATTTCAATAATCATTGAAATAATTCCTTTTGTGAAAAGAGATATATTAATTATTAAATTTTGTATTAGTTACCTGAAGCTTCCGATTGCAATAAAAATAATTTTAGAGGAAATGATTTGATTTTAAATGTTTCACATGAAATTATACAGATGTGTGAATTGAATATGGATACTTTAGTTAGATTATTTTATATATTAAAAAGGCAAAAATTCTTGATTTTACTTTAAAAAATTATTTTTATATTTTATACTATTTAAATATTTTACTTATTTCTATATTTTTTGAATAATAATAATATATTATTTATTTAAATTTGTCAAATTTAAATTTAGGCTTATAACCTTAGGTACATATACTTTCAAGAAACATTCATGTTATTGAATTAAATGCCTTCATTCTATTTCATAAAATGGGAAGTAAATCATATCAATTCTTTGAAATATAATTAACTTACAAACTTCAGAATAGTGATTAACATTATTTTAAATTTTAAACTGTATACTTAAGATATTTTAAGTATTTTATGAAAACTCTCATCATTATGACACATATATGAACATAGTGAAATTTGCTCAGCATAAATCACTATAGCATTATGTAAATGATTAGATTTATCAAATATTTTTAACAGTTAATAATTTGTGTGTAAAAAAGTTATTTTTAACATTAATGTGTGATTTATAACACTCCTAATGTGTGGATTATTTATGGAATCTTTAATGTCATTCACATGTAAATTTAGGTTTTCAACTTCGTACCTATGGTAAAAATAGCTTTATATTTACATAAATACACAAATTCTTTTATAAAAATTAATATTTTTCTTTTTAAATTTTACAGAGAGATAATATAGATTATCTCCCATTTCCTTTGATTAGAATTTGGCGATTTAAATTTCATTCCTTAATATATACAGTATTTATGTGTTATTATAAACATAGTATTTTCTTACAACAATTCTCTTGCTAAAACGTTTCTTAAATGAGCTAAACGTAATGGTTATGCAAATTTAATGGTCATTCTCAGCACAAAATATTTTCAGTTTGACTATCTAATTTCATAATAATTTGATTTGCAAGTGCTCCATGTCAGTATGCATTAAAATAAAGGAGCCACTAAAAATTGCATGGAAGTTATGACATGATATTTTTGTTATTCATTGGATCTTCAAATATTTACTTTTAATAAAATAAAGCACAGAGTTTCGCATATCAAGCACAAAATAAGCTCGTGCTCTTTCATACCTACTCGTATATCTTCCTCAGGATTGCAAGTTTCTTTCAAATTAAACTTCGTATTTAAAACATGACTGTGAAGAAGTAAATGAAAAACAAGCATCGTTCACATTGTGCTCTTTTATAATCAATGTTCCGGTAATTTGGTGAATGTTCTTACTAATTTAGACTCACAGAAAAACACTCTTTACGCTTATTTCGAACTTTACTTTCTCTGCAGTGTTTTCAATGAAACAATTTTTGAAATTGAAGAGCACTGATGCATCGATTGTCTATATTATATTTGCTGACAAGCTAAACTACTGAAATTGTTTACAATATGGCATTAAACACAGAACCGTTTTTGAATAAATTATTAAAATTGTATGCTTAATGTGATTTACGTATTCTAATGTTGAATGTTTGATAAACTCAAGAATAAAAACTATAAGTTTATACATTATAAATTTTAGCAGTTTAAATCATTTGAGTTTTCTCAATTTGAAATAGTAACAAATCATATTTTGCATAGAGTTTCATTAAATTAATGAGTTTCATATTCTTCTAAATATCAGCACTAATTATATCTGAAAATAAATAAGAGGCTATTTGAGAATGGATTATAGGTAGGAGAGAAATTACCGCTAAGACTAGTTTAGGGAAAAGGTATATTATGAGAGCATATTTTTATTTAATTGCACTACATTTCTTCTGAAAAATTAAATTTTATGCTTCCAAAAGTGATTAAATTCAAAATATTAATAAACCTGAAATGAAAGAAGTTTGTAAATGGGAATAGTTATTACTCTAGTTTTCTATTCAACAGCTTGGAGTTATTGCTCAGTCACGGAACTATATAGTAGTTCGGATTTAAACTAATCGAAACAACATCCTTTTCAAAATGTGATCGTAGAGGTAAATCACATAAAATATATAATCACACATGAATTTTTCAATCAAATGTTTTGCTAAAAGAATTTATAATTATCATGCTAATTTATAATTATCATGCTATTTATCATGCTAAAAGAATTTATAATTAAAATTCTAAAAGTCTGAAGGGATTTGTATAACTATTAAAATTTCATACACATGACTAGATCAATATGAATCATGTAAGATAAAATAAAATTATTATGCTTTAAATGAAATTTAAATATGAATTTATAAGAAAATGACAAACTACTTTGATATTTTTTGAAGAATCGCTGAGAACATTTTTGTAGTAGTTGCCAATAGAAAATGTTTTTTAAAAAATGTGAATTGCATACAAATCGTATTATATTATTTAAAGTGACATACATAAAGTGCATGAAATATGCAATTAATATTATTTCAAATAATAATTGTTTTAGAAGAATAAGAGATGGAGGATTCTGGGGACGAAAGAACTGTTCCCATGTTTCTAATGAAGACTGCGTTGGCTCTATTTAGAGAATTGACTGGACATGCCTGCTTTCAGGAACACCTCTATAGAATCAAAGTGGTGGATTCTTCAAATTGTGATTTGTGTGACTAACCAACCAATGAGTCTTAAAAATATAAATTATTGTACTGTACTTTCTCAATGTTATCAAATACTGGAGAGCCCGTAAACTAATGGTTTAAGCGCAAATGTTTGGTATCTGTAAAATAAAAAAAATGTTTTAATTAAAATAATTGCTAGATTTCAGTAAACAAGATTTTATTACAGAAATATAAACTACAGATTCCAAAATATTCATTTTAATTGTATATATCTCCATTATTTCACCTTCTGAATAAGAAAAAACATAAATTCTCCATGTTTTGAGAAAAAAGAATATTTCTCCATTAACCATTCAGGAGTTCAACAAAAATTAGAAAATTCTTGCTAAAACTGCACTATTGAATCAGAAATTTCCTTTGTTATTAATATATTGGTAGTATTATAGTATTTACCAATGACACCATTAGCATAATTATAATACACTCTTTATCTATTATGTCGTTGAGACTATGTTCTGTAAAATCATGACGAGCGTTTTATACAGAAATGTTTTCAAAGTTGAAAATCATTTAAACTTTAATAGATAATGCTTTTGCAATCAAAATAGTTAAAGTGCATGCATATGTGAAACGTATACTCGATTGATACACCAAACTATAAAATCAAATCGATAAAACCTAAGAATAAAGGAAAATGATCTCTATGGTCGATTACTATTGTTGAATGTAACAAAAAAGAGCGAGATAACAGCTACAAAAATTACTGTTTAACTGAATATTTCAATTTCAGCTATTGCAAATGCTATTGTTGTTTAAATAATTCAAGAGGGATTTGAAGTGCTAAACCAATACGAAGGATGTTCTAAAATCAAAGAGCAACATCTAATTCAAAAGACATTCATGTACAATATGACTATAAGAGAAAAATGTTGCATTTTTTGCTTCTAATGGTAGATTATGAACAAATTTAGCAAAAACGGTAAAAGTAAAGATCGAAAAGAATAAAATACAACCAACAAAAAAATCTGCAACAGAGTACATTAAACTAGCATTTCTCTTGCCTCCTAGTGACGCGTTTCAAGGAAAGTCTTACGCAAGGCCGGCCAGAGGGGAAAACGTGTATAGTCCATCACCTCTCCAACTTGCAGAGAATACTTATTGGAGAATGAACAATTCGGAATCTAAATAGACGATTTCGAAGATACTCATGTCCAGTGGCAAGGTAGAATACAGCGAACGCTCTATGACTCGGGCCGTTACACAAATTTGGGGAAGCATTCTACCAAGATTTATGAGAAAAACATTGATATCGTTCTTCCTGAGCGCGCTCTTACATATTTTAATATTTTTAATAATATGGAAGTCTATAAGTCGAGAAATATTCTACGTGATTAAAACACACTTTTAAGCCTGGAAGTAAATTTTTTCATTACTTAGAATTCCAATGTGGGCGGGAACCCACTGGAGGACAATTGTTTTCTGGAGTAATGACAAATATTTTCTGACAGTGGCGATATTAAAATACGTCTTCCGTTATAGGACCCTTATTTTAAACAATAGCCAACAGAGCAGCCCTGGAATCACTGAGGACATCTGAGCTGAGTGGATGGCAGCAATTTCTTCGTCAAACGCAGTGCCTTGGCCTACAGGAATATCGAAAGAAAAATATTCGGAGAAAACTCCAGCACTAGCGTTAGGACCATGAAACACTAGGGGTCCATCAATAGAGATTCGAATCCACTTTTCTTAAAATAATAGTTCGAAGGCGAGATTTCTCAGAATAGAAGGGTTAGTATTTCGCTTAGTTACTTTTTAACAAAAGTCAATATTAATCAAGAAATTTTTAAAATTTATTGGATTTTGTTTTATAACAAGTAATTATGGTTCATGCTTTAAATCAAGTGAATTTTTTAACTGAAAAAACACCTGCAAAATTCAATATGGATCTTTAGCTTTCTAGTCAGGTCTTTCTTGACTTTATTCCAGAGTGAAAGACATACAGGAACTGTAATGATCTTTTCCAGATAATTAAGACCCCCTCTTGAATTGTTGATCTTAAGCGCTTATTACCAGTCAACACAACCATCACGTCAATTGAGGTGCTCTATACAGCTCTAGAAACCACACTCAAGGATTAATATTGAATAAATTTTCCTCGGCCGTAACAAGTGGATCACAGCAGTAAAGGGAAGGATGTGAACGTGTACTATGTTTGGGACAGGGTTTATCCAGCGCACAATGTCCTTACATTGCTCCAGCAAGGTGTTCAAGGACATCGTGTGTCTTTGTAGCATAGTTCGATAATTCTTCTAAATGTGAGAACCTTCCTAATTTAGGATTAAATACCCCGCTTGGATATTTAAATTTATCTCACAAGGGGATTTGGATACTCTTATATGTCAGAAACTTGTTGTGAAGAAAAAGATAGTTTTACATTAATGAAACAAAGGAAAGTGCAACTATATAGAATATCATTTAGTCGAATAAGTCTTCCCTTATTAGGTTTCTAATTACTCTTGAAGTTTAAGTTTGGTGAATAAAATCCCTAACTCACGCGCGAAGTACGTAGAGTGCTTTGTCCAAAAATTGAAATATGGAGATTTCATGAGGAGTTGATCAAGCATATGAAAGTATTGCATCCAAACCTTCGTTGTTTGTTAAGTCATAATATTTCAAAGAATATGTTAACTATTTCTATCCTATGGTTTTTTTTATTGAGAAAATCCGCGGTCAAGGACGAGAAATAAAATTGTATAGACAGAATATTTTTATCAAAAGGAATTTACTGAGCACAATTACAAAGTTTCAAAAAGAAAATCTACATTAAAAATTAAAATTGTTATGTAATAATTATTCATTTTGCTATTATTTTCCTCGCAGTCATTAGATCTTTTTTACCTTAAGCCAACGGAGTTTATTTTTGAGCAAATTGTGCTTAAATGCTGTTCACCACCAGTATTGTTAACCAGAAATTTTTTAAAAGAATGCTAACTGATTACCTTAAAAATATATAGAAGTTTGTTCCCATGCATTTCTTACTTTCATCGCACATTTTAACTACATAATAAAAAACATATATTTTATTAAATGTTTAAGTTATAAGATTGTTAGTAAAAATGTTCAACAAAGATGGAAGAACTCGAAAATATTAACAAACAGTAAAATTTCAAAAATCTTTTTAAAAAATAAACAAATTTAAGCATTTTTAAAATTTTAAATTAATTTAATTAACAATTTATAGTTTGGTGAAATTTATGTATTTTTTAAAATAATGCATGTATTTTTTTTTCTATTCATGAAAACATTTATTAAATAATTCTGTTTAAATAGATGTACAATAATTATTGGACACAATCTTAGTTCTTTCTACAAAAACAATTAAAGAGAGAGTAACTAAATAATATATATGCCAGAATAAAATTACGAATTAATTTTTTTAAATGACTAAGACGGAATAAAATTAAAACAAAAAAACAAAAATATTTAACTTTAGTATAAGGTAAATTCCTTTTTTGCAACATTGTAAGAAACAACCCAGACGAGATGATTATAAAATTAGTTAATTAACAGACAGTAAAAAATGCTGATTAAAATATTTTAATCTTCTGAGATTATTCAAACATTTGTTCCACTAGTTTAAATTTTAGTTTGTCCACGCATCAATACATAATGTTGTATGATAAGCATAAAAATAATATAAGTAAATAGTGAAAAAAAACATGTAATCTTGAAAAATATCCCTTGAAATTTGAGTGGCTAGTTCGTATTATAAATATGTGCTTTAATTTCTTAATAATGTCTATATAAAATGAGGATATAGTAATGGTATATCATGAATTATTATGAGCTTGTGTTGAATAATATTAGTTAAAATTTCAGAATATCCGTTTTAATCATTAATAAATATTTATATATAGAAATTAATAATATTTATTTTAAAATTAAAAATATCTTTAAATAATGATAATAAAATTTCAAAGAAGTCTATGAATGGTAGCATAATAAAAAGTGCTGTTGTGTTCATCATTTATAGACGTGAATTATGTTTTATAAATATTTTTTAAATATGAAATATGACTGTAAAAATGCAAAAATAACAGAAGATAAAGATATAAAATCTAATACTTTTTACGGTATTTAGCATATTCATTCAATGGATTTAATATATGCAAATTTCCTACACATGTTTATTAATGTTATTAACAATTGATTATTATTTTATCAATATCAGTATATATCAAATTATAACAAATAATTTTTCACTGATGCAAAAACACTGAAAAAGAATATTTTTGAATGCAAATAATCTTTTTTAATGTCAAAATAGAATTGCTCAAAGACTTATCGTATTGAATGTTGAGATTAAATTCAATGAAAACAAACTAAAACACTTTGTTGCCATATTAATTGAAATGCAATATCAAATTATTTGCATGTTTTTCTTTTGTTTACAATCCCTGTTCAACTAGACAAACGTTCAAAACGAGTTGCTAGACACTATACTGTGCAAAAGTTTTCAAATGCCAAACATAATACAAAATATGAACTCTGATGCAATGGTGTCAAAAATATCTGAATGTATTAGTATAGCAATATTCACGTGCAATAGTTTTCTGGTAAACGTGCATTTAAGATAATTTATTTAAGCAATATCTGAGTTAGTTTCTAAATTAGTAAATTACTTTATTTATCTTCCAAAAAGAAAAATATCATTCATAACAAAAGAAATTCTACTTTGAAAGTATGGAAAAGATTTTTTTCACATTTGTATTTCTACATATAGCTTTTATTTGTAAAATATAGTGAGGAAAGCCCATGACTAAATTTGTATGTTATTTTAAAAATGTGGAGTACGGATTTAGGTGCACAAACCTGTATTACTTATAATTGTAAAAAAAAAATATCCAGTTGGCTATGAACTTAAAATGAGTTTAAATGGGAGTATTACATACACATTTTAATGCAACTTCAATTTCACGATAGAATTTTGTGTCTGTAATATGTTTTTAGGGTGATGTTGTGCAGTTGTGTCAGCAACCCATGACAGCATGTTATCATTATTGATCGCATGGTTTATCAATATGGGAAAAATGAAGCAAAATTTTCAGTATTATGAAATTTGATCTGCTGTTAAGGAGTTCAGGAAATTTTAAACATAGAAATCAATAATGAGACTCTTCATATATCTAAGTATTAAAGGCATGAATTATTATCCCAAACTGCGGTAGCATGAAGAGGCTACAATGAATTCGTGGTGGAATTTCAAGCTATTTAATTAGTTGTTGGGTTCGTCCATTTTGTGCATTTGATTTATATTTTGCTTCCTGATACAGTAACAACCTCAATCATGATGGCCTTAAAATCTTGGATTCATTTGAAAAATTCTTAGCATCCAGGGTCTTTGCTTATAGCTTTTGTGTCTAACTTAAATGCAGCCTGAAGTTAATCACCAAAATAACAATCAGAAAATTATAAGAATTGTCTAGATTGATTATTTTTATTGTACGTACTAATATACTTCCTTTTATATATTGCGAGACATGGCCGCAATATCCTATAAATCAGAGAAGACAGCATAAATTTTTTCTTCAGTGTAAGAAGTTGCTTAGATTCTGTATGGAGCTCATTATTTTCGTATGGTCTATTTATTTCCTATTTACTTGAAAACCATAAAATCTGAACAAGCATTAGCAGCAAATCTCAGGTCCACAAACCAGTTTCCATAGGTTGTGATACTGTTGTGACCAATATACGGCGCATGTTATTAAGAGTTTTCGCACAAAGCATGAAATTATTTTATGAGAAAAACTATTTTTCAGTTCAAACTATCAAAAATGAAATATGCTTTTAAGTCGTATCTTTTATGCACGATATAGAGATTGCATTTCTTTTCTTTACTTGGAGCTTACGTGCAAGAAGGATAATCATTTACAGCTTGAAAATAATATCAATATTAATTAATATTTATATAGATAAAATGTCAATAATAATTATAAAGTATATAAATATATTTATGGTCATTTGTTTTCTACCACTATTCAAAAATATGATGTAGATTTTAATTTCCATCATTATATTTAAAGGTCCAATTTTAACGATATTAATAGATTGATTATTTGGATAGAACATGTTTAACAATAGAACAAATATTTATTAGAAAATGTGTTAAATGTTTTTGGATTTTATAATTTTGATTAACAGATATTATAGATTTAGAATTAATTTATTTTAGCTATATATAAAAAAATCATTAAATATCGTAAATCAAATATAATAATTATTTGATATCATTCTTACAATAAAAGCGCAGTAATCTAAGATGATTTGTTTATATTTAAATCTGATGCCAAAAATAATATAGGCAACTAGTTGTTTCACCTAGTTAATCTAGTTCAAGAACGCAAACAACATTTATGTATCCTAAATATAATAGCCCACGTGTTATTATGTCAAATGATTCCATGAATTACATTTTTTGGATGCATATGCACACATGAAGAATATGTAATTTTAAGTCAATTCTGAAATTACGTTTAATTTTTCAAACTATAGGGATTTCTAATTTTCATATATTTTCCCTTAATATTAATATAAAATTGTATTTCATTAAAATTGGAATTTAATTTTATGTGAATTATATCGCCTTTTCAGACAAGGATTTATTTACCGTTAAATATTTCATTATTCTTTAAAGAAGAATAAAGTTAAAACAATAAAATGTCATTTCCTGTTAATATGAGACTGATATATACAAATTTGAAAAATCATAAAATTTTATTTCATTTTTATAGATTAAATGCATAAAAGAATGTTTCGTTCATCTTCTTTAAGTTCATTTAACTTAATTAGCATTTCAATCTTACAGTTATATATAGTTAAATCTATATGCAGAATCACATTGCCAAAATATTCAATTTTATTAATCAATAAAATGAATTTTTACATTTTATTTTTAAATCCTTAACTTTTAATCAGAAAGAAACATATTTAGCAAAATATAATGTTGTTTCTTTTAGTAAAACTTTGTCATATAACATAAAATTAGTTTTAGAGAGAGATATTTACAGAGGACGATTTTAATTTTCAGAGTAGGAAAAAAAATTATTCAAAAAGTACACATGTTACTGCTTTCAAGCATCATCCTGATTTCAAATAAAAAAATAACCAATTTACAAGTTTTAACAATATCCTCACCAATCTATTTAAATGTAGTAATTTTATAACACACACTCTCTCTTTTTATCTGTTTCAAATAAATCTATTGTTTATAGTATACAAACACTATTCAGAGTATTGTTCAAAATTTGGAATAGTAAATATTTTATTGAATTTCCTATCTATGAAAATTAGATTTTTAATTTTATCCGTAAGAGTGCTGAATATATTTTCTCAATAACAATTTGACAACAGTTTAAATTCTCATTTTATATCATTTATTTGCTTATAACATGGTTATTTAATTTTTATTACATGTCATTTTTTGTGTGAGGAAGCAATTTATCACAAGTCATTTACATTACGACACACGTGCCTTATAACTGAAATTTAAACACTCAATTGAAATTATTTTGAAATAGAATCAGTGATTTAATCTAAATCTATTGATAATTAATTAGAAGAGCTCATTCGAAGTATAAATAAATGCTATAAATGTTAATTAAGCTTTTTGTATTATCAAACAATGGCAATCATTAATGTACTTAAATATAATAGACAGTTGTACAACAGAAAACAGAAATTGTTAAAATAAACTTAAATAAATTTAAGTTAGTTTCTTCTGTAAAACATGTATTATAATCTGTTTAAATGCAATATTTATGAGCTTACATGTTGTGTGTGTTATGTTATTGTTTTAAATACCATACTGCAGATGTTACATTACTTACACACACACACACACACACACACACACACACACATATGTGTGTGTGTACTTATTTTAGATTTTCCAATTAATTATAACAGCCATCTAACTCATAAAGACTTAATTTACTCTCTAATAAAACATATTATTTCCATCTTTAAATTATGAAACTTAATTATTTTTTTCATAACCTATGCACAATTTCTGTACTCTATTTTAAAACATAAGCAACAAAATGAAAACTAAATTAATAATTTATCGAAGCGAATAAAATTTTCACTAAGTTAAAAAAAAATAACACTCAACATTGAAACACGAATATTAAATATAAGTTGCAAAACAATTTTAGTCATTCTCTAAGGTGATAACCTACATGCTATGATTTGGCAAGAGTATAAGCGATAAATACCACCTTTAAAAATAGTGAAAATTGCATTTTTCACCTTTCTCCTTTTTTTTACAAAGTATAATCAAATTTTGAATAAATAAATTTCCATTTGATAAATTCAATTGAGTGTTTACAAGATTTTGAATTTAAATAGTTTTGTTTTGCATGCTTTAAAACATTCATTTTGAGATTTTGTGACTAATGTTTCATTTAAATTAACCAGAAAATGCTGATTTGCAAAAAGTAAATGAGTTACAAATGATAAATTACATTATTTTTAAATACTAAAAAGCTCATAAGATCGTTGTATTTTGTATATTCTTTATTTAGGAATATATGAATTAAATTGCATATTGTCTTAAAAAATAAATACTTTAGATATTTATAATACTTGTGTTAGAGTCATCTTACACGGGTACTAATTTTTCTAAAAAATGATATGAATGCTGCTCTTTAAAAATATCAGAATGTAAAATTAAAAAACAACAAAAAGTTAATATAACATGTAAGAAATTTTTTTACTTAGACTTTATTTCATGAAACAGCGATATATATTTTAGTTAAACAATCTGGTCACAATTGATATTATTTCTAAAATTTATATCTTAAATCTAATATAATAAATAATTGTTAAAATTTGAAACTAAGTTATTAATCATTATCCCAAAAAGCTGTTTTTTTAAATTTAGAAATCTTCATATTTTTCGCTTTGTAGGAAAAGTATACGAAATCGATCTAAAAAGTTGCTTTTCTATCGTTTTTCCAAAGAGTTATTTTCTGAAATGAAATTATTCAATCAATTTTTGCAAACAGAAACTGTTGAACGATTTTGCTTTTTTTTGTCTCATGAGAGTCTCTCATAAGACTAGAATAGTTATAACCAAGAGGCTATTCAATTTAGTGCCGTGGTAGTGATATCGAAATTGTCGAATTTAGTAGCTTTCTTAAAATGTGCGTTTGAAGATCCTAGTAACTGTTATTTCTCGTATTCCTTCTACACATTGCAATAAAACTCACCTCAAACGGAACGAATGATAATTTTCACAAAAGTAAAATGTACAATTATTTTAGTAAAGTGAAAAAGAATTTTATTAAAGTTTTCTCACCATTTCTAAAAAAACGATAAAAATAACAGTAACTATAAACATATCTTCCCTTAAAAAAATCAAAGTTTATTCTCTTTCAGCGCAACACAAGTTCTTTATCGAAAATATATTTTACAATAATTTATTTTCCTCTTTTGAGAACATAATAGAAGAAATCGTTTGAAATGATATCCAAGATTTGTTTTTATGCCGGTAGAAGTTTTTTTATTTAATTAAATTATTAATTAATAAAAAATGGTACGAAATAGTCATTCTATTTATTAATGTCTCGCCTTGTTGTGTGTTTGAATCATTTGTTACAACTAACTACTTTCACTAGAGTACTAAATGATAGAATTGTTGTTGTTCACGTGTGTCAGGTAGGTTGGCAAATTGGGGTGTGCTGCTCCACTTTTCCAACTGAACCGTTTTTGGTGCGGAGTCCGACTTCTTCAGTACACACACATTCTATAGGGACCCATTTATAGGGTAAGCAACCATTCAAACCTCATTCACACACAAGGAAAAGACAGGATAGAGAGCGAGAAAGTACATCCATGCCTGAACCGGGATTGGAACCCAGGACCTACCTATCCGTAGTCAGGCACGCTGACCACTAGGCAAGTTGTCCGGCAAATGATAGAATTGATTAATTGGTTAGTTTAAGTAATGCTTTTTGCCCAAAAAGTTGTAACGGTTTTCACAAATAAATTCATAGACAAATTAAATTAGCTTTTTTATGAGAATACGCTATTAAAAATCAATCAATACGTTATTTAATGTAACTATAAATTAGGATCATGCAACTATTTTAACAAATCTTAACATTCTTCATTATTCCTCTCATTTCAGAGTTGAGATTCATTATCCTAATGAAATGATTGACATTAAAAAGTAAAATAACTTCGTAGCAATATGCATAATATATAATACATAGTTATAGAATATGATAGATTTTTGTATTTTACTCTGCCATTTAGCAAACTTACGTGCTTTGAAATGACTATTGAAATAGTCATTTTTATACAATAGTTGACGGTTCTAATAGAGATAACTTTGAAACACATTTGCGAATTTTTTGTCTGTTCTCCAAATACAAGACTCCATGCCTTCCGAAAATTAAATCAATTTACAAAGCAAAATGTGAAACATTAGACATAATAACACGGATTTAAAGGATTAATCTCACTCTATTCCTAGAAGTAATGAGATAACATATAATCAATATAAATATTGCATTCTATCAGTTTGCAGTAAACTTTATATTTACTGAGGCCAATAGAAGGATTCTCTTTTACTGTAACCTGGTGATATTCGGCAGCTAGTGGAAAATAAATATCAGCATCATTAATAAGCATATAACATTTTTTTTATGAAAAAGAATAAATAATATTAATATCTCCCAAAAATAACATATATTTTAACTCATGTCTATTTAACATATTTTAACCAGATGTAAATGTTGTATTTAAAAGCATAATGTTAGGAATATAGCATACATAATATATGCAGTTTTCCTCATTTTTCTTTATTATTGTACTGGAAAAGAAGTTATTTGAAATTATTAGTTACGAATATTTTTAATTAAATAATTCATTTAAAATATTAGTTTTGAATTACTTTAAGTTCATTGAGATTAGTTTCAAATAGGAAAATATAATTTGAAAAATAAATCGCTCAAAACATTAAAAAAAATTGTAAAATAATAAATGAAAAATTAAATTTTGAAAAAAAAAATTGCTAAAAAAACAAACTTTAATACAAAACTAATGTCATTCAAAATATTTAGAAATTTCACTGTCCAATAAATGGAAACAAAATGCAAACTGATTTACTAAAAAAATTCTATCGTATTGTAATAAAACGTCAATTAGGAATAAGTTGTTAATGCATTAAATATGTTTATTTCCATGTCGAATTATATTTCTAAGAGAAAATACGAAGTAGTACAAAGAAATTTCTCGCTTGAGTTGTTTCAAAGTTTTGGTACCCACTAAGTATTTAAACTAAATGATAATCAAGAGTCGTGCTACAAAGGAATCTTCTGAGCTTAAAATGTTTTTACAATTAGTATTTAGTACTGGAACTATATTTAACAGCAGTGTCTCTGATGAAAGATAATATATAGAGCTATATTATTTTTTAAGTGTACATGTAAAATTATGTTATATTTTGGATTTCTACTGTATATACTAAGTTAATTTGAGATATAAACAATTATAATAATAAGTTATAAACAATTAAAATTTTGTGAAAAAATATTATGACGCCATCCTTGTTACCAGAAAATAATGGGCTATACACAAACCAACTGAAATTTCGTCGTGTTCCCTAATTTCTACTTAGGAATGTAAAATGATTCGTGGAGGCAATATATTTTAACAGAAAACATATTTCGTGAATTGATGGACTGAGCGTTTGGGTGTCTTCTGCTTAGTACTTATTTTACTTCTACTTGCTTTAAACTGAGAGGGCCTACATACTTTCGCGATTACGATGGCACCAGCCTCCCGTATTCTCTATTGTAGATAATACTATCATTTCTGTCCGGTGAAAATTCTGAAGGTGACACATTCCTTGGTATCAAAGATTGGGAAGATAGGCAATTTCACTAAGCAAGCTATTATAATCACAGTCATTAATTAGAAGTAGATTACAAATATAAAAACATTTCATTAAAGCAAAGCTAAAAATGGTATGATATTTAATATTCCAAGATATTTCTAAATTCTAAATAAAAAAAAACAATTCATTAATTTATTCACGTAAGCAATCAAAGAAAATAACTTTCTATAAAGCAATATAACTAAATATTAGTTTATTACAAATGTACAATTAATGTACGTAAATTAATATTTAGCAGATGCTTAATTATTTTACTGATCTCTGAAGCATTTTCAGTTGTTTGTAACAGGGAATGTCTAGAATGCATCAAGCAGCACAATATGCAAAATAAAATTCCCTAAATTATATTCATCATTGTGATAAGATTTATAATTTCCTTCAAAAGATTTTTATAAGCTGAAATAAATGCTAAAATACTCATTTAAAGAAAGTAACATTTTATCGTTCAAATAAAATAACTTTGAGATAAAATGCTCAAAATGCGTATTCCAGTTTCCAATATCCTCTTATCTTAAAGTAAATGTTTAAATGAGTGTGAAAAATTAAGTTTAAAGATAAAAGTTTTGTGTCAGTGGTTTGAAGCTATCTTTTCTAACTCATTAAAGGAATTATTATTTTTTCTTTTACTTTCAAAGTAGCCAACAAGTTGCCAAGCAGTTTAGTTTGAAGTCCTTAAGTTTCCATTTTATAAAGAATCTTTTTTTTAATATTTTCAATAAATTTTCCTGCTTATTAAAATGTGTGAGGAAACTTTGCTACTTGTTTTCTATAAAATAGTGTTGAATCTCTTAGAGAAAAGCGCTTTAAAAATAAGTGATTTTAAAAATTACTTCTTTTTTGGGTTAAAAATTGCATTTTTTTCTAGGCCTGTACATAAACCTTACGAAATCCCGTAGACATTTTGTGGTATATAAATTCAAACACTCTATGTAAGCAGTGGTAAATTTTCAAACTACTGAAGGCTTAATAAATTGCAATAGATTGAATTTATTTTCAGTTTTTATTATTTGTAAATTTTGATTAAAGCTACTGTTATACATCAGCATACAAATTTTAATAAAAAAATGCCCTAAAATTGGTAATGTTTTCTAATATATTTTTTCATAAAAAGTATATACACATGCTATTGTACCTACTAATATTAATCATATTTATAAATTAAACAATTTTAATTAAATTAAAATATAAGTATTAAAAGTCTAATATTAGGATCAAAATTATATTTAGATATATGGAGCCAAAGATTTTGCAACTGTATACTGAAATTGAAGGGTGAATTGGTAACAAATCATTTTTAGAATCAATAATTTCATGCAATATATTGTAGAAACAGATCTATAATTACTTAAATTAAAGTTGTGCTAAGTGTATTTACCTACTTATATATTAAGTCTACAAAAAGTTCTGTAAATTTTTCGAATAAAACAAAAAACAAATGTTATAGTTACGTCACTAAACTTTATTAAAAATATAAATGCCATTATTAGTAATGATTTCTTACCAGATTGAGGACAACCTGTAAACTCAATTTTTGAAAAATGATTCATTTTCTCATGTGAAAAAGGGAAACAGTTCTAGATTCTTATCTTCTCCATTTTTTAAATTTTTTCACTTCGAAACTCATTATGCAAGAACAAAAACAAATGATAGTTGAAGGGTGATAAGTGTAAAGAATATGATTACTCAATTATACATAATTACTCAGCGAAGTTCTGCAATTTTTTGACAAATTCTTTTCTTGGCTTCTTTCTTGGAACATTGCCTTGGACTGGATCTTTTGTTGGACTGCTCTCTTTAAATTATACAGTTGCTAATAATACTTTTCTGAAGTGAGTTTTTCATTTAATTTTTAATGTTGATAATGTATTGGTTCACAAATGTGCCACCATATACACAACATTCTATTTAATCAGAATCAAATTTGTTTGAAGAGATGAAAAGGCTAGGTTATTCGCATAATATACACTTTTCCTTATGATGTTTACGTAGGTAACCTACTTTTCATCCTCAGTTATCATCAGGTTCAAGAAGGGCTTGATTTTTTCACGAACAAGCAGATATAAGCATATAATGACTGGATAATCAAAATTCATCTTAACGTAATTCATGCTTAACGCATTTTGAATATTTAAACACCAATCCTTTCTTCGAAATATGTTTCGAAGTAGTTTGCTGAGCAGAATTAAGCTTTCTGTGATCTCCGATGTTGTCAGAAATAGATCTTGATCTAATATGGTTTTAATAACATCATTATCAATCAACATACAGAGCTTTCCAGTAGACCTAATACATATATTAACATTATAACAAAAAAATATCGACACACCAAGAAGGTATGTCCGATGAAGACAATAATTGGCGCATAAAAATTATTCACAGATAGAAAATGGTTAAAATTTTAGAACAATCGAATGAATTATTTTAGAATTACATAGTTACAAATTAGCGTGTTCAATTTTCTCTGATAAATCCAGTCACTTCTTATCAGAGTCCAGATATGCTTTATGAAAGAGAGATCACGTGTTTTACTGACCAAGTAAGTATTTTATAAGTTTTAATAGAGTTCATAGTAACACGTAACGTATGTACTCGTCTTACTGAAAATTAAAGCCGCGATACTGCAAAAGGAAGTGTAACAAAATAGGTCTCAGAGACTGTATGCGACTCACTTCTGCGCTGTAAGTGTGCCTCAAATGATGCTAAAAGAGATCCGGCAATCAAAGGAAATTGTATCCCTGGCCATAATTATGATTGAGGACTTTTGTAGCTTGTAGTAAAAAATGAAGAATCGGCGATCTGCTCAGAACGTCTAGAGACATGCCTTCTATGATCGTAAGGACACAGTTGAAAACGGGTTTCGTCCTCAGTCAGAATCATTTTAACCTAATCCAGCCACAATCACTATAGTAATCTGACACGACAGTGTTCAGGCATAAGTGACAGGGTGCGAAACGAGAGTAGAATTTGCTCTATCAGCCATCTGTGAATCCTTATGATAGACATTCGTGTCTGTGTTGCTCGTCTGGTGGTTGATAATGATGAATTAAACACTACAATAGCTAATCTCACAATAACTCTGTTCTGATTTGTTGTGGTCTTAGGCTGATCGCTAAAATCGTGACTCTGAAATCCGTCATTGTCTAAACATTATCGTCCGGCGTCTTCTATCCACCACATCATTTCTACCATAGGATAAGCTTCGAGTTGCAAAAAAATGCCTTTTTCAATCTAATAATGAGGCCTCTATCAAACTCTGATATTTGCTCGTAATATTCTTGAATTGTGCATTAAGGTATTATTTTTCAATTGTTGAATGGTATTCTAAATCACAATGCAACAGAATTTTTTAAGAACAGTTCAAGAACAAATCATTATATACATTTGCTGGATGCATAGTTTCGAATGCACTAGAAATCACCCTATTCATTTATTGGACATCAAGTTTTATTCAATTACATATTTGCTTAAAACATGTATGCATAGGAAATTTCATAGCAAGAGATATTTCTTTCTTTGTGTGCCAATTTCTTTTGTTTTAATAAGTGTATGTAATTACTATAAAATAAAAATCGACAAATTCTATTATCTCATACCTCAGAGATGGAGTACATTTTTTGATATCCATGCCACAAAGTTATAAAATTTCTTTATTAAATAGGTAACATGCCACAGTAAAATTTCATTCGAAATGTTAGCGTGAAGAAACTATACGTAAGTATAATGAAATAAACAAATAAAAGCAATTCTTCTTTAAACAATTTTTGTTAATCAGTGTTTTACAAAAAAAAATGTTAGAAGCAAAAACAACGTTAAAAACAATTGTTTTTAATGTGATTTTTGTTGCTATATACAAGATGATAAAAATTTAATATCTGATTTATATTTAATATTAATTTCAACAGTACGCATGCAGAGTTCGACTCATCCGTCATTCTATTCTTAAATTTACTTTTTATAAAATTTAACTGAAAGTAAAGATTCACATGCCCATGTCGATGAAAATATTGATAAAATTGGCTTTGCTAATTTTTTAAACAATTAAATGTGTCAGGAATTGAATTCCATGTAGTTAGAATTTCCTCTTCTGCAATTTTATTTATTTTTTCTTATACAATAATCTCAATTATTTTTAATAATTTCTAAATCATTTCTTAAATCAAAAAATTTTTGGTACCATATGGTACTTTGAAATTCAACTAATTCCATTCCTAATTCATTAAAATTTAACCACTTAAGGACTTTAAAATTTAATTTTCTAAATGGTATTACATCCAGGTATAAAAAATAAATTTTTTAAAATGTCTTCAAATTCTTTGAATTGCGAAAATCTTGCTGAAAATTCCTAATTCAGGAATTGAATTATCATTGAAAATTCTTTCGTTAGTTACTATTTGGCTTTTGGTGACATTCACTTTCAGAAAAAGTTTTTTGTATTCCGAAAATATATATATTTATGAATTGGAAAGAATATCACGCTTAAAAATTTGTTATTTGACTTCGTACGCTTTGATTAAGTCAAACGTTATGATGACTGAACTAATCATAATAACAAATTCTAAAAAATATATATTTTAATAATATTGTTATAAAATAAATAATTTATCCTGCATTCGTTTGAAAGAACATATTTCATCACACATATTAAAGTACTAAAATATTATCGACACTAAAAAAATAATAAATAATATATTGGTTCATTGGTTAGCCATTCCTGTCCTACTTAAATTCATGATTATACACAATAGAACATATATTTCAATTAACTTAAAAACCTCCCACCTCCCTGTCTAGTGGTCAGAGTGCCTGACTGCGGATAGGGAGGTCCTGTGTTCAAATCCCAGTTCAGGGATGGATGTATTTTCTCTCTCTATCTATCCTGTCTTTGTCCTTTCTGAGTATAAATGAGGTGTGAATGGATGCCCACCCTATAAACGGATCCCTATGGCATGTGCGTACTGAAGCAGTCGGTCTCATCACTAAATGTGGTTCAGTACTAAAAAGTGGAGTAGCGCACCCCATATTGCCTGCCTAGCTGGCACAAAAAAAAGCTATTTTATCAAATAATACTGCTTTTTGTAGTAAAATTTAGTTTTGCAAGATTTTGTAAAATTAGTCAGATATGTCACCTATAACACCTGTTTTTCATTAATTTATCGGTAAAATTTAAACTTTTATATGTATCCCGAATTTAAAATCTTCATTCGTTTTTTTCCAAACCTTACGTTTAGCTTAAAGTTCTAAAATTTTTATGCAGTTATAGTTAAATCAGTTATTTTTAAATTATCAATTACATAATTATTACATTTTCGTTTTTTATTTTTCTTTTGAAAACAAGCTACTTTATGCTGCATTTCATTCCGTATTCCATACTGAAAATTCCCGATAATTTTTTAAAAGTATTAAAGTACTATTATGCTGGGTAGAAATAATTTTTAATTATCCATAATAGCTAATTCGAGCTTAAAGAAGCAATGAAATGGTAATATAAAATAACATTGAAAATTAGTTTCTTTCTGTACTTTGATAATAGTAGAAGAGACGCTTTTTAACAAACTGATATACCAGAAACTATTGAAAAGCTAAGACCAGGTAACAAAATATTCTAGTCTTTAGGATATAAATACGTAATATAGATAAATCTAAAATATCTTTTAAAAATAATGTATGAATCAATATATATTTTTTCAGTATATATATTTGTTTTCCCCAGAAAATTTATTTTATTAAATTGCAAAACTGTTTTAATTTTTCAAGATGTTATTATGATTTATGATGTAGTTTGTTGCTTAATACATATTTCAGAATTTTTTTTAAGTTTATCATTTAAAAATATATAAATTTACTCACAATTTGTCTTCGTTATATCATTCTTTGTTTACAAGAGTTAAACAGACGCCAGGAATTTATAAGGGATTATAATTATACAAATAATAATAATTTAAAAGGAAATTTCGAAATATATATAGCGTATAAATATGTGTCCATTGAGGAACCTGAACCTGCGAACTGTTAACACACACCTAAGATAAAATCATTGAACATTTTTTACCTCTACCTTTGTAACTATATTGGTTTCTGAAGATAAGATTTCGCTGTGAACATTGTTCAATCGCGCGCGTGCGAAACACAATTTACTTTAAATTTATTTTTATAGTATAATAATTTTATTAATTTTACTCATTTTATACTTCTAGTAAACCATATAAAAATTTAATTTTCCTACAACGGATTTTAAACGCACAGAAAATCACGCAATTAAAAAACTACAACCCACGTATGCGTTGATTTAATTTTTCATTTTAGAAATAAAGTTACCATATTTTTAATTATACAAGTCCTTTTTTTGTCTACTTTGTAGAAAATATTTATTTTTTACTATAATTATTTTCTACGGAAAATTATTAATGTAAGTTGTGGGAAAATTAATAACAGCTACCAATTTTTGCTTTTAAATGTATTTTAAAATCTAGAAGATTTTGTAAAATATAATAAATTAGGCAATAAACTTGATTAATATCCTTTCTTTTACAGTTTCTTTTTTCAATCAAGTTTGGAAAAATTAATGAAATGTTTTAAATCTGGAGGAAAAATAAATAGATTTAATATTCTATGCAACAAGAGTAGATGCTGTTCAAGGGATTAATATTAATACCCAGTAGAAACTGAAAATTTTTATTAAATTGAAATCAATTTTAATTAGTTAGAATGCTATGAACTTTTATAACGATATAGATAAAAAAAATAATTTTGACCTTTTTATGGAAAAATTAATTTTTGTGAAAGAAATAACTGGTATATTTTCATTTAATATAAATATAACTTTATTAATTGAATGAAACTGAATTCATAAAATTCGTGATAAATCTGATATTTTTTTCAAGAAAATACAAATTTCTCAGTAATCTATTTTATCTAATCCATAATAAATTAAAGCAGCATCGAGTTTCAATGATATTTACTGTTCAGAGGTACAAAAATATTTTATATCATTTCATAAATTTGATATTTTTCTATTCTTAGAAATTTGAATTTCAAATCAAACAGAAAGCGCTTATAATTTTAAACATATACTATAAGTAAAGTTTTCTGAATTTTATGGCGGTAAATGTAAAATTTGATTTTTAATGAGGCATTTACCTCTGCTGAATAATACCTTGTAAAAATAATTTAAGCCATTAATTTTTATATAATCGTATATAATTATTTGACTCTGTTCAGCAAATTGGAAACACAAGTAGCTTCTTAAATGGTTCATGTATATATATTTTTTCATTTTAAATTTTAATAAATGGATATTAACTTTCTTCCAGGAAAAGTATTGATCACATTAAAAAAAACTGTAAGAAGGAATTCAGTACTTATTTCCTTATAAACTTTTAAAAATAATATCATAATAAAGTTTAACACAATAATAATAGAAAAAACAACTGTAAGAATAAGAAGGAATGAGTAATAGAGAATAGAGTTATAATGAATGAAGATTACATACAAGTTAGTAAAATGCGTTTTATTTAAAATGAAATTGAATTATTGAGCAGTTTTCATTTTATTTTTTATAATTTTTTAAGCAAACATACTTTGCGTAAATGAAAATTGTCTTATAATATATCTATGCCTTTTCCTTCGTGGTTATTGGCTGCGTTTTAAAATATTCAATCGATCAATGTTTATGTTGGTCTAGTTTTCTACTTCCTACTGAATATATTCGGTAAAGCTTGAATGAAAAAATGAATTCTGAAAACATTTTTTCATCGCTTCTTGGTTTTATATACTTCTCTGTTTAGAAGATGTATTACGGAGTATCTGCGCATTTTTTTATTATTCTCCTGTCAAATTCCTTCCAAAATGTAGCTTAAGAAAAACTAAGTTTCTTGAAGCTCAGTAATTTCCTTTTCATAAAATATAGATATTTTTTAACAATGTAAAATGAAAAAAAAATTAAGAAAAAAGCATATACTTGAATTAATAACATTATTAATTGTAAGTTTAAGGAATTTTACCTATCAATTTAATATTTTTGAACACCTGCATTTAATTTTACTGAAGCTCTTTAAATCTATGTTTTGAAATTTTTGTCGTGAAAATTAATTTCTTTTAAAGGACATGTATGGCAATTTTTTAAGGAAAAGTGCTGAACTTAGTCATAAAGTATCTAGTAGTGATGTTGAGTGTATCAGTTGTGCCGATTCATTTTCCTCGTTTCAAAAAGAAGCTTGCACATCGAAAAGATTAAGAATAAAGTGCAAAGCATCATTTGATGAAAATAAATAGTTATTTATGTAGAATTTAAAAATAATATCCAAGATGTATCATGATATGATAAGGAAATTTTAACTCTGTGTATTTTTGTTATCACAGAGATATTTAGGTTTTTATAGGAAATTATCTAACAATCAATACAATTATGTGGTAATTTTTAACATATAAAGTAATCTGTCTTTCGGTAAGACTTTTTTTGAAAAACATTTCTTAAACTTTATGCTACATGGGTTGAAACTTGGAAAATTTCTCAACTTCTATTCGAAAACAAGTGTTAAATATCTACGAGGCATTTTTCAGGAAAAAGTTAAAATTTAACTGGAGATTTTTTACTCTTATGAGCTTGGTCAAGTTCATGATGATCTCAAAAGTAAAACTTAAGTTTATGTTATTGCCAGTTCAATGAATGCCTATCTGGTGGCCCCATGATTAGCCCTCTTGTTTTGGTTCAACAGTTTGTGTGTTTGGATCCCACTTTGTGCTTGGCTGTTAATACTGGTTCGGAATCAACTTTAATCTGTAGGTCAATATCTAATTAGTACTCGAGTGCAAAAAATGACAATTCAGTGACAAACAGATAAGAAGTTCACCAGTACAATGAGTGTGATTATGGTATGTACTCAAGTTATGGTTCCCATAACTTGAGTACATACCATAGTCACACTCATTGTAACATTTTTGCTGTCATATGCTTTTCCGCAGAATCCAATTTATAAATTCTTGTAAGTTACAGTGTGTAAAGATGTGTTACCAACGAAATAAACTTTTCCCTAAAAATAATTTTACAGTAATTTAAATAAAAACTCACATAAATATGGTAAAATGAATGACATTTATCTGAAATGCTCTTAAACTCGTGCATTTAAAATAGAAATAATTCAAGTAATTTTGGTATAAAATTTCTTGACAATGTACAAATAGATAATTTGCGAAGATATATTTTTGTTAATATCTTTGATTATATTTTCAATTCATTCACATGTTGATAATATCTTCATAATTAACTAATTTCTATTAAACAAGAATTTCTTGTAAACGTTTAAAAAAAATTAGACATATATTATTACTTAAACTCCACTAAATGATTTTACTTGTGATAACAGTGCCAACTTAAAAATTCTTTTTTTCTACTGTCTCAGCTCTAAGCAGTCTCACAACGCTTCCCATTAAGATAAGTAAGTGAAGCATCATTTGCCACGACTGAGATTGTAAGGGTGACCACATTCACAGGAATTTTGGAGCGCCGTGGGTTAGAAACGAGTCCATGACATCCATAGTCCTTCCACTGGTGTGGCAGGGATGTTGAGAGAAGAGTGCTAGATCCTGGTGTGACCTATTCACTTACAAATGGTTTAAAATTACGAGGGTATAGGTGATGGGCAAGTATTCTAAACCCGTTAACCTTAAGGTATAGTCCGGAAATTTCTTGCATTGGTATTCATGTTTATGATGACATCATAAATAAAATAAAATTAATGAAATCTAGAAAGGTTTACTATTGGACAATGTCAGAAATGTGTAAAAAACAAATTATAGTGTTTTTTAAATACTACGCGTAAATTATTATATTCCTCGTTAAAATTTGATACCATGCAAATGATACAATACAATTTAATCTTCATAAAAACATACTTGGATATTAGAAAACCAAAGGAAAACCTTCAGTATATGTGATGAATCCTTCAAAAAAGATTCGGTTCACAAAAGCAAATATTTAAATTTTTCTATATATTTTAGATTCCTAAATATAGATGATGCAAAACATAGAAAGATGAGAGACATTAAAACTAAAAATGAGGATTACGCATTGTGTATTAATGTTAATTGAATAGAAAAACAGTTTTCTGGGTGTAGAATATTATTTTAAAATCATTCATGAAAGCTTCTATGAATGGAAAATATCACCAATACATACTCTAGCTCATATCCACTGTGTACACAAATTGCGTGACTCTGTCATGTAAAATGAGAACATATTAGCAGTGTTCCCTAAGAGAAATAGCATTTATGGAGACGGGAGGTCACATTTAGGATCTCTTACTTGGTGTGGCAGGATTTGAAAGCAAATTAATGTTTGGTTTATTTTCCGTTTAAAAGTGTTTTGACCACAATGAATAAAGGGACTGGTATCACGAATTTAATATATTCCTGAACTTTGCAATTCTGCGGAACTTTGCGGTTTTCATGTAATAAATTCGATTATATTCTGACGCATAAATGTAGTAATAGTTGTATGAATATTCTTCTATTTCTTCTAAATTCAATCAAGAGTTCCATTGTTACAAACATAAAATTAAGTTACAACTTTAGCTCTGGCAATAGTAAAAAGCTAAACAATTTCATCGAAAGTATTTGCTTAACATCATAATTTGAAAATATTTGGAATTTTAATATAAGATACAGACTCTAACCTCTCTTCATATATAGTAACGGCATAATATATTAATTTTTCTGGGATCCATAATCTTTTGACACTAAGAGTTCATGGAAATCTGGTCGTTCTCATGTATCACAAAACAAAAAATCAGTTAAAGTTCCAAGAATCTTCTCCATCGAATACACAAGCATATGCTTTATGACATAAACAACTGAAACAATTTTCTTATGCAATAATTTCGCAAGAGGACCATACTATTATCATAAAAATGATTATTTTTAACCGTATTAATGTGTTTTAATAAGAAAATGACAGTTATTGAAAATTGGAACAATTTTACTACATTAATAATAATATTATGTAATATTTCTATTACCTGGTATTCTTAAAAATATAATTCAATAAAAGAAAATGTCACATGAAGCTTTATAATTAGCATTTGCTTACCAACTTAATGTAATGCCTTCGAGAAGTCCTACAGAGAAGCCATAGTATGGTGTTTCGATGATTTCAGATTTGATAGTTTGAGGTTCTGAACATTTCTGATGGTTTGAGTGAAATAGTTGAAAATCCGAGCATTCCTTTGAAATTGGAGAGTCTGAGTATCTCTTTGAAAATTGAGATTCTGAGAAATTCTGATGGACTTGTGTTACTAAACAAAGATGTCTGAAAATCATTTTACTGAAAGTAAAAGATTAGTCTTATCTAGAAACTGGAGTTTACTTAAATCATTTTCCCCCAAATCCTGCTTACATAAACAGGATAATACAATAGGTTTAAAATCTCCAGTTGAGCATTGTTTGCTGTAAGGCTACTTAACTATTGCAATAGTAGCTTTCCTCCATTCTTGTGGGGGGTTACCATTACTCTATGAAATGTTAAAAATACTACAGAATTTTTGTTTCCCAATACAATTAACACCTTCAAGCATATGACGGTAAAGGTTATCTGATTCGTCTATTTAATATAAAATAGTTTTTTGTAGAAAAAAAACGTATATAGAAATTATATTACATATAGGGATGTTGAAAATCAGTAATATAAGCTAATGGGTTGATAAGATTATGAAACGTAAGTAGATTTGAGAAAAGTGAATTCCTTGCACCGTGGACTTGTGAGAAGACCACTGCAGGAGAAAATGGTGCTGCTAGGTTACGATCTCAAAGACCAGAGTTGAGACACACACACAACTTTGAGAAGAAATTTATTCATCCTTTTTTCTTGTCTACGATTTTTTAAAGATCAGTGGATTTATGGATTTGATCTGATTTTATAATACTTGGTTGAAAATTAGAAACACAGTGACAAAGAACATATTTTAAGACGAAAAATTTTTTTTGTGTTTCAACAAATAATTTAAGTTTTAGTAAATTATTTATTTTATTTTGTAAATAATTTATTCTATGATATTTGGTTGAATATTTTATTGAAAGCGAAAAACAAATTACGTTTAAAATATCTAACTAAGTTTTATTACTTGAAAATTTTTACTTTAAAATGCGTATTCACACATGTTGATTTTTAAATCAATTTCTTTTTATACCTATTGTTTTTTTAGAATTTTTGCTATCCTCGCCATTATTTAGTACTTACTTTATAAATTAACTGTATTTTTTATTCTGTTAAGTTTTAAAGTCACAAAATAAAAGAACACATTTCTTATATATAGCCTGCCTCTTTCTTAAGAATTTGATTTGTTTCGCATGTTTGCGAACTTTCTTATACTTAACTAAAGCAATAATACGCTCGAGTGAAAGTGAATCTTTCTTATCGGTATTCTTACCTTCTCGGTCTCAAATACTTCCGATAAATTGGCCGTCACATTTCAAGAAGATAAGCTTACTTTTTCCGGATTGGCTTTTGACACATCGAAACTCAATTGAAAGTAAACTTATACTTTCAGAGGCATAAGAACAAAATAAATAATCAGTTCATTTTTCATAGCCTTTCGGTTCACAGTTACTTAAATCATGAAGAGTGTTGAGTTTGTAACTGTGATAAACAATAAATTCTTATTTTTATGCTGATAAATTTTTTTTGAAAACACATATTTTAAGGAAATGAATTCCTCTTAAACATTTTATGTCTTTCTTAAATTCATTTATACTTTTCTTTTATTTTCAATATAAATCTATAATTTAGGACAAAGTTATTTTGCAGCAACTCTCTAGATATTTTCTGTTATCCTCAAAGATAAGGAAATGTGTTCATTCAAAGAAAGATTTGTATCTTTAAGGAGTCCGAGGAAACTGACTTAACCCTAAACATACTAAAAGATAAATTCCACTTCAAACATCAAATAATGTTTATGATAATATTTTATTTTATATAATTTTAAATAAATGTGTGTAAGTATCATAAAAGTTTTGTAATTGTAATGTTTAACAAAATTTTGGATTTAGGTTTGAAAAACTGCAATAGAAAAATTTTTCTCCGAGTTTTCAATACTCATGTGAACTTCATGTTTAAAAAAGTTTTAAAGTATCTAATTTTTCATAATGCATTTAGAAATAAAATTATCTCTTATACATACCAATGTGTATAAAATAAATAGCTAATCCAGAATATTTTTGCTATGCTGCGAATTTTAATTTTTATTTTAAGCAATTATTAAATTATAATTAAAATGTAACAAAATATACAATTTATTAATTTCTTTAATGTATTTAATATAAATGTGTAATATTTTATCTAATATAATAATTGGAAGAAGTACAGAACAAAACTTGCATTAAAAGATGATTAGGAAATTCCTTCTACATATTATCTGTTAATTTTTACTTTACAAACTGCTCTAAAATAATCTTAAAAAAGAAATATTTATTACAATTAAATTAAACTTTTTAAAATTCTTAGAATAAATTCTTATATTCATTATTCCTTTAGCTTTCAATGTATGTGTTCAGTAAGTTATATGCTCATATTAATTAAATTTGTATTCGAACTATATGCATGAGAGTGATAATTGTTATTTTTTTCAATGCGTCAAGTGTTATGCAAAAATTATTTAATCCATCAATACGTTTGAAGAAATAAAATTTCTAGTGAGTTTAAAAATTATTTTATCTGTTGTATACATGGATTATATATGGATCAATAATTGTATACAAATCAATAAAAAGTAAATTTCAGTAATGATTATTTCTTGGTAAAATGGTCTAAATTAAGAAATCGTAAAGAACTACTTCACTAGAAATACCTCATACTTCATTAGAAATACCTCATACTTCATTAGTGCTATGTTATAAGATGTCTAAATGATACTTTACTTTAAAAATGTCACTTATTGCCGTGAAAGTTAAAAACTAAGTCCTCAAATACTTATAAAATGCTAATATTAATATAAATATTTACATTAGAATAATATTTTTTTAAATTATTTTAAAAGCAATATGCAATGTATTTTAAGGGCTTATATTGAATAAGCAATTTTAATGTGTCAACATTGATCTATGATATATCGAATTTTGTTTTTGTATAATCAAATAATTTGTTTGATAGAAAAACATATCTTGATCGTCTATAGAAAACAAATATTTAGTATTTTTTTAACTTATTAATAAATTTACCGACACTGTTTTTTATAAATTTGTATCATCTAAAGAAATAAAAAATTTACTTTGAATGTGTACATCTTTTAAAACTACCTTAATTTAACCAAATTATTGCATTGGGTTTACCTTTTATATTATTTTTTCAGCATTAGTTTCTCTTTTATATTATATTTCCTCTTTTATTTGAAAACATTTTATAAATCCTACAAAATAAGTTGCATATTCTGCATATAAAAAGAGATTGCTTAAACGCTCTAATTTTCAACGTTCTTTTTTATACAAATTAAAGCAAAAATTTCACCACAGCTTCACATGACATTATGTAATAATTTATTCTAAAAATACAATTAGTTCAATATAATGGTTAATGCTTAATTGTTTAAACATTCATGTTAAAAAGACTGAGATGATTCATATTATAAGCGTTATAATAAATGAGAATAGTTAGTTTAGAAGTTTTTTCAGAAAAACTGTATGGCGCAAATGTATTCTAAAAATAAAGGTAAGAAGATTTTTTTCAAGGAAAATGCAATTATCCAGACTTGTCTGGGAGACATTTGACAAGTAAGGAAGATTAAGATATTGGTAATTAAGTTGAACGCGCCTTCTCATTTTCTGTTGCTGCGATTCAGAAAATTACTGTCTTCATTTTCTTTTAAAGTTTAATAGCTCTTATGTATTACAAACTGAGAGCTTTTTAAGAAATTAGAAGGCACATATTTGTTATTGGAATTAAACGTCTTTTTAAAACATTATATAGTTGTCTTTTCTCTCAGTAGTTTCTTTTTGACAAAGATATTAAAGTGAAAAATTATTTTCAATGAAAATATTACATTTCTATGAATATATTATTTAAAAGAAATTTAGAGATGTTATGAACTGCTGGCCAATATTACTTAACTGTATCAAGAAGATAACACGCTGAATAAGCGAAATTGCACAGCAGAAAGATGATGTTGTGATATGCGAATAAAAACTTTTTTCGCATTTATGCCAAAGATTGTGACTCTTATAATGTTTTGGACTAAAGATTTAGAACAGTTAGTTTCTTCTTCAGAGATTGCATTTGAGAGTTGTTTTCTGGTAAAAAGTTTTTTTACATGATTAATCACGTAGAAACGCTTACCACCAGATTACTGACTTTATTAGAGGTGGAATTATAACATACTGCAATTTCAGTCATCATTTTGCACTATTACTGTTCATATTGGTCAAGATCCCATATCTGGCTGGGCAATATGAAATCAATCCTTTCAAGACTATCATAAGAAATGCCGTGGATGATCTGGTAGACCTCAGCGTCATGTCTTCAATAACAACCACTAAAGCATCTTCAGTGATATGGTGAACCGGGAAACATACTATTTTTATTTGAATCTGCTTCTGTTTATAGAATAATGATGGTCCTATTTTTGTTTAACAAAGTCTGTCATTTTGGTTGCTGTTCCAAACGCATATTGATAAAGTGCCTTCGAGCTCTTTATATTGATCTGAGTCATCTTTTTTCCCATTGACACATAAATTGGAGAAATTACATAAATTCATAATGTAAGAAAAGTGGAAGTTTAGCTCATAAATTGAATTTAATTCCCTAAAAAGGAAATTTGTACACTAATTAAATTCATTGAAATACAATTGAAACAAAGTGATTAATCTTAACAAAGTTAAAATTTTAAAAATGCATATCATTTTATTTCAACACTCAGTCATCCCAATTTTTATTCACAGTGTTGCAAAAATAGCTAATTTTAGGTTTAAGAAAGTTAACTATACTTCTAAAGAGCACATTCGTTTTGTTAAATTTGTAGCCATATGTTTCCTAACCAGCACCTATTTCTTAAAGTCAGTATACTTCTTAATTACATCAGTTGCACTTTGTAATGCTGAAACTATAACTGAGAGACTCATCAATTACATAAGAGTAAAATATAATTGATTCTCATTAATTTAAATTTTTCTTTTATATATAAGATTATAAAATAAATTTGTGTGTAACATAGATACTCTTCAAAATTAGTTTATCCAATTTATTTAATTTTGACGACTATAATTTATTGTTTTTAATGTACACTACATATTTTCTATAATCAGAAAAAAATTTCTTACCTGGAAATGAATTTGAAATTCACAGTAATTGATAGATATAGCATCATTTTTATACTGTCGTAAAATCGTTAAGCACAAAATCGTTACAGCACCTATAAAAAATACTGTATTTGGATTAAGATAAACAAGATGAAAAAGATTATTGTCTAATTTTCTCATCACATGCCTCTAATTTTCATTTGAATTTCATCAACAATAATAAAATAGCTTTATTTCCCAATTTATTTCTGTATCTTGACTATAAAATATATATACCAATATCCTTATAATACACTAAATGCTCTATAATTGAATGATTGTTAAATTCTTTTTACAGCTGATATTTAATAAACACCACTATTAAGTTAATAGTTATGACTAAAATGTTAATAGTATTAATATTTTAATGTATTTTATGTATTTAGTTCATGTGATAAAGAGATGACAAATTGGTATTCGTATGGGTTATCTATTTCATTTAGAAATATTTTACTTTAATCACTGTCTTCACTCACAAATATCTTTTTGATTAGGTAGATTTATGGAAAAATAATGCAGTTTCTTTCAGAGAGAGAGAATCCAGTATTTTTACAATTTCTTCCATTAATCTCTTCTTTGTATTATGCACTTATTCCCACATCTTTAAGCCAAATGAATTAAAATGCCAGTATGTAGATGTTTTGTATGGTCAAACTTATGATCGGTTGTGTTTTAGGAGGATTACTAACTTGACATTTCATTCCAAAACAATGTAAAATATTCATCTTCAAATTTGTTTTCAATAATTTGAAAAAATTAAAATAATTTCTGGCGATGTCTACTTTACATTGCATTTTGTGTGATGAAACTTATCTTGAATTATATCTCACGAAAATGTAAGCTAATATCCTTTCAGTAAGACAGATTTAAATTTTCAGTGGCAAATTTTCAATATTAGAATTCAGTATTCCCACAAAAAGGAAATTGGATAGAAAAAGAAATTTGTATAAAAAAAGAAAATAAGAAAGGCAATCGAATAATATAGTACCTATATTTTTAAAGCCCCGGAATTTTTAGTTTGGAAAACTTTATGCTAATGCTTTTGAAAATTTTATACTTCACCTATATGATTTTATGAAAAATTTATTTTTAATTTATATAAATTGTATATTTAATGATTCAAAACAATTATTTCTAGAGATGACTGTGGTATTTATTTATAAGACTTTGGAAATTTATATATATATATATATATATATATATATATATATATATATATATATATATATATATATATATATATATATATATATATATAAATATATATATATATATATATATATATATATATATATATATATATATATATATATATATATATATATATATATATATATATATATATATATATATATATATATATATATATATATATATATATATATATATATATATATATATATATATATATATATATATATATATATATATATATATATATATATATATATATATATATATATATATATATATATATATATATATAAATATATATATATATATATATATATATATATATATATATATATATATATATAAATAAATAAATAAATATATATATATATATATATATATATATATATATATATATATATATATATATATATATATATATATATATATATATATATGTAGAATAACTTATAATTTAGATGCTGTTTGTAACACAGAGTTAAGGCAGTGTCTGCAAGGAACAGCTCCAAATTGCACTTATTTAAATAAAATATGAATTAATTTAAATTGTCCACCTGTAACATAGGGGAGACCCTTACCGTAGTTAAAAGACACCTGAGCACTGTTTATCACTAAAGGAGGTTTATATAGGAGATGGTACAGGGTTGTTAAATGCATAAAAAATGTCTTAGGAATTCATTTTATTTTCACCTGTGTTCTTAGGACTTCACTATAGGGGTAAAATAAAGGAACATTCATAAATTTACAATTTTATTAAATACTCCTAACATTATAGGATAACTCTTATTCTATTACTTTAACTTATCATATATATATATATATATATATATATATATATATATATATATATATATATATATATATATATATATATATATATATATATATATATATATATATATATATATATATATATATATATATATATATATATATATATATATATATATATATATATATATATATATATGATGTCTTGAAAGATCGAAATCAGAGAATGTCGACATTCACCAGGGAATGTCAGCAAACACCAAATACGTCGGTGAAAGATCGAATATTTCATTAAATTCTTGTACCGTCACCGGTGTATCTCGACAAACACAGATATGCTCTGGTGGAGGTCGAAAAGAGAGGAGCCGACAAAGAGGGTACTGACAGTTTCTCGCCAAACCCGCCAAATACTTTGTTCTGGTCAATTCCCCAGCCAAATTCTGGCGACAGGCTGTTTTCAGCTAAATCCTTTGTACTGGTGGAGACAGTTAGGGTTGTTAGTCTTATGCATATGCAAGGTTTGATTGTGAGAGCAAAGTTTTCTTAATATTTTTTCTGATATCCTCATTTATACAGAATGGATACTGCAGCGAATAGTGATCTTTTTTTTTGTAAAGTTAAATGTATTAATTGCAGGTAAAAGAGAAGACAATTGTTTTTATTTTTCTCGAGAAAAATACTCTTAAATACTTTTTGAAGTGGTTTCTGCTAAAACTAAGTGCAACACACCTTTAGATTACAGAAAATTAAAACAATATTGCGTTTTTAAAATTAATGATGAAGTTAATTGTACTATTAACCCCTTAACTGTCTGGGGTTCTGCAAAGAAAGTGCGTCATTTTTGCTTCACGGTGGCAACATAGTTTTGGCTTTCACTGCAATGCAAGTTTTTCTCCCTCTAGCACTTGTCAAGAATACAAAAGCCTCTCTATATATATATAATTACTTATATATATATATATATAATTACTTTAATCATTACTTTTTATTAAAAATCAGAAAATATTTTTAATTTCCCAGATTGTTAAAAATGTATTGATTTTAAATACTGTAGTCATTAGCTAATTTGCTGTTTATTTGCAGTTAGTAATTATTGCAGATATTTTTCAAAATCAATATTATATTTTTAAAATCATCAAATAAATTTTAAAGTCATTAAAAGAAACTCTTCTGTTGCTTTAATACATACAGATTAAAAATTTTAGATATTGTATATTTTTAATAATATGAAAAAATAAAAAGCTAATTTAATTGCCTAACAATAGATTTTTTGGTATATAGTAAGCTACTGACAACGGATGAAATTTTGGTGAAAATTGAATCAAAGGAAACTTTTCATATTGAATTCCTGGAACCGAAAGATTTCTGTTTCTAATTATGTAAAAAATATCACTCCATACAAGAACCCGTGTTTTTATTATATATCTTTTAATATTTCTTAAATTGTTTTACACAAATACTAAAATTAATGCGTCTCTCGTATGAATATTTGTTTTTTAAAAAGAGAAAAATAGCAAAAATATAAAAACAGTGATTAAATTATAAAAAAAATAATAAATTATATTAAAAATATAAAAAACAGGATAATAATTGAATATTTAATATAGAATAGTCAATATCATGTTTTTTCACATAGACAAAATAGACCTTTATTAAATAATTTTTGCCTTCACAGAATTGTTATTGCTTTGACATACAAATCATTATAAGCTATAAATTTAGAGAAAGATTTTTTAAAGTACATTTTTACAAGAATGATTTAACTTCATTCTTCTTTTGATGGTTTTAAATAAAAATATTTAGCTACTTTTGATTTGATTAATCACATATTTTTATATACTCTTGATTAAAGAAGTAAATATTCACAAAATTCATTTTTGTAAACAGAAATCCACTAATGAGAAATGAATACTTTGCCTAGTTTGAAAGCAATAATTTTATATAAAATTTAACCTGTTAAAAATACACATCATAATTTATTAACTGACCACAAAAATAAATTTTATTTTTTATGTTAGAAACATCTTATTGAAGGTTAAATTATTTATCTTTATTATTAGAATTAAGTCATTGAACTTCGTTTTCGAAAGCATACTAAAAAAAAAAAAAAGCCATAACATAGTGCTTATTTGAAATATTTTGGTTCAACAAGGTAAAAGTATAATATTCAGGGCAAAGTTGTTAGATATTGTAGAATATGAGAAAAAGGCTTAATACTTAAAATGAAATCACGAAATTAGAAATCAAATAATTCTTTTCCATGATAACGGAAATTTCATATTTTCTGGAATTTGTAAGTAACTTAACTTTAATTGAATGATTTTAAATTATACTTACAAAATATTAGTTTAAAATATCTTTAATTTTACAAAAAAAATATTGAAATAATTTGATACCTGACAATAAAGAAATTAAATTATTTAACCTTTTTCCACTGTTTTCTTTACGAAAAAATGTTTGTGATTACTAAATTCAATATTTTTTAAATATTTAAATTTGATCCTTAGAAAGAGAGCTAGTGGTGAAATTATATTATATTATCTTTGAAACAGATATTCATTTCTTAAACAAACTTTAGGGGGAATATTTCTCGTAATTATATTGGAATTAGCAATTCTTGATGTACTTTAATATCATTTGCCAGTCTTATATTAAGATGTGAATTGAGTGAAATTTTTAATAAAAATAAAAATTTTCTTGCTAAAAATAATGGCTTCCTTGTAAAGATATAGACCTTAATCGTAACAAAATAATATAATTTTATATGGAATAAAGATTAAAATAAGTCCCATTCTAAAATTCGAAAATATTCATGTAAGAGGATTTATTTCTTCATATTTTGTAATTACCTTGATCTTGGTATTTTAACCAATGCTTGAAATATGTGTACTAAAAATGTGAGTAGTATGAAGCTAACAACAATATGAAAATTTTCAAAAAAATGTTTAGACAAATTCTTTAGTAAACAGAAAATTTATGCATACGAAGTTAATTTTAAATTATTTACAAGTACAATGAAGATAGCAGAATGATCGATTGGTGTTTCTAATTATATCAATTAGACACCAAGATTGACAAATGCCTTATTATTGGAACGTGGGAATTTTTTCAAATTCTGGGGGAAACCCATAAATGTACATTTAAATCAAATGTAGCACTGGTGTAGTGGATGCACATTTCCAATTGAATTATCTTGGAAACATCTGTTTCATGATGTATTTCAGGTGAGCGTGTCAATAAATCACCTTCAGCTGGCCAGAAGAAATTAATGGAATGCTATATTGCAACTTTTCTATTCTTGTTTGCATATATATATATATATATATATATATATATATATATATATATATATATATATATATATATATATATATATATATATATATATATATATATATATATATATATATATATATACACACACACACAAACATATATATGAGTTCTGTTTCACTCCCAAATTTATTCTAGTAGCTAATTGTATATGTCAAAATATTACCGGCTTAAGAACATTATGTCTGATTCAAGCAGTGAAAAAGAATTTTATTTTTATCATGAAGACAACTCTTCGGACACGGACTGTGAATTCGATGATATTTCTGGGGCTCAAAATTGGTACCCAGTCGATAGTTAAGGATATCCGATTTTTTGACATTCTTTTTTATAAATTATATAAGCATTTTAAAATCAGATAATTAATGGCAAGTTCTTCAATTTATAAACAAAATTAAGTACATTGTGAAAGTAAATAATACATGAGAGATTACAAAGATCAATTATTCGCAGAACAAAATATATAATCTAATTTTAATAAAATGTAACTCTAAAAAGTAACTAACAAAGATCAATTATTCGCAGAACAAAATATATAATCTAATTTTAATAAAATGTAACTCTAAAAAGTAACTAACAAAGATCAAATATTCGCAGAACAAAATATATAATCTAATTTTAATAAAATGTAACTTTAAAAAGTAACTAACAAAGATCAAATATTCGCAGAACAAAATATATAATCTAATTTTAATAAAATGTAACTCTAAAAAGTAACTAACAAAGATCAAATATTCGCAGAACAAAATATATAATTTAATTTTAATAAAATGTAACTCTAAAAAGTAACTAACAAAGATCAAATATTCGCAGAACAAAATATATAATCTAATTTTAATAAAATGTAACTCTAAAAAGTAACTAACAAAGATCAAATATTCGCAGAACAAAATATATAATCTAATTTTAATAAAATGTAACTCTAAAAAGTAACTAACAAAGATCAAATATTCCCAGAACAAAATACATAATCTAATTTTAATAAAATGTAACTCTAAAAAGTAACTAACAAAGATCAAATATTCGAAGAACGAAATATATAATCTAATTTTAATAAAATGTAACTCTAAAAAGTAACTAACAAAGATCAAATATTCGAAGAACAAAATATATAATCTAATTTTAATAAAATGTATCTCTAAAAAGTAACTAACAAAGAACAATTATTCGCAGAACAAAATATATAATCTAATTTTAATAAAATGTAACTCTAAAAAGTAACTAACAAAGATCAAATATTCGAAGAACAAAATATATAATCTAATTTTAATAAAATGTAACTCTAAAAAGTAACTAACAAAGATCAATTATTCGCAGAACAAAATATATAATCTAATTTTAATAAAATGTAAATCTAAAAAGTGAAAGAACTTTTTAGAGTTGCATTTTATTAAAATTAGATTATATATCTTGACAAAATCATTGCCGAATTGTTTAAAATACTAAATTTATTCAAAAGTTAAAAAAATTAGCGTCTAATTTATTACTTATTTTATCCATTTTAATTTTAAATAAAATTTTTATTATTTTAAAATTTCATATTTTTGAACAAATTAAGGAAAGAAAAATCTTATATTTTAACCTTGTCGTCAAATATTCTTATACTATGCATATATATATATATATATATATATATATATATATATATTATACAAAAAAAACTAAAGATTATTAAAAATTTATAAACTTGATAAAAAAAAGTGAAAATTAGTATTATATACGTTACTTATAAATTTCAATTGTTAGATAGATTATAATTACTAAAACTAAATGCGAAAAAATATAGAAAAGTAAAACGTAAATAGCTGTTTCTTCCTTGAAACACTTTTGATTTTCGCTCGCGTAAGTTAAATCAACCATAACAATTCAGTAAATAAGTTCCCCAGATACGATTTCACGGTAATCCGTCAATTCTGGGGGTTGAATTTGAAGCATTGCAGCGAAGCCAGTTGCCCCTACCAAGGAGCTCGGTTTAGCCGGAAAACTCACAGAATTGTTTGCCCGAGTTACTTCTGGATAGCCGTTTAAGGGGTTAAAACCAGAGAAACGAATATGTAGTATTATGTTACCAATGACGAATTGTTCAGTATACTCTATGAAGCTCACACCAGAATAGATAATGGAGGGAAAACATGTATGCTTAAAGAGTTGCAAAATAAATAGAAAAAATATATCATATGAAGTTGTAATTTTGTATTTAAATCAAAGCAAACATTATCAAACGAAATACAGTGCATCTATGAAAGGTGTTGTTGTGAAACCAATGTTCATTTATGAGTTAAACTCAAGATGTCAAGTTGATCTGATAGATCTGCAATCAAACTCAGATGATGAATATAAGTTCATAATGGTGTATAAAAATCACACATTTAACTAAGTTTGTCCAGCTACGACATTTGAAAACTAAAAGTGGTGAGGAAGTAACGTATCACGTTCTTCCAATATTTTTAGCATTTGGTGCTCTAGAAAAATTGCCATCAGATAAATGTAGCGAATTCAGCAATCAAGTCATATCCGAAAAATGTGCTATGTGGAAAGATGTTAAGATAGTTCATAGAAAGCCTCGTCACAGCCAAACACAAGGCCCAGTTGAAAGGGCCAATCAAATATTCAGAATATGCTAACTGCATGGATGAACGATAACAATACAAATAAATGGTCAGAAGCTTTAACCTTTGTTTAATTTGCCAAGTACACTACATATCACGAAGAAATACGCCAAAGCCTTTATGAAACCATGTTTGGCATTAAAGTGAAATGTTTATATATGGTATAGCATCATCTTTTTTGCGTAGTGGATAAATCGCAAGTATCGAAACAGAGGAACAACTTGAAGAAATTTCCAATACCTTTGAAACCGAAGAGCAGTTTGAAGAAACTAGTTATACTTTTGAAAAAAAATTGACCGATGGTCAAACTAAAAACAAAATTCCAAAGAAAAATATCGAAGAAGACTTGCAATCTACCACGTCTTCACATCAAGTTCTGAATGAAACACACGAGTGAATTTAATAAAAAGAGCGGCAGCGAAAGAGAATCTTCTACTGAAAGCAACAAAAATGTTGCGAACCTCACAAAATAAATTTCCTCCAACTCAAATCGGTGATACTGTTCGAATACAGGTCCCTGATGTCGACCGTGGTAGTACAGATAACCGAAATGTGTTAGCGGTTGTTGTTGGAATAGAAGACTCTGACTTATATAAACTTGAGAATGAAAATGCACCTCAAGCAGCTTTACACAACGTAATCAGTTCAAAATTTGTAAAGAAAAGTTTCTTTTGATAGATACGATTTCATTTCAAGGAATTTCGCTGAGAGAAGCAGCTGCAGCTAATTCGAGAAGCGATGGGGAAGGCTATACACGCTGTCATTACAAAAGGAAGTCAAATAAATGCAGTTGTAAAAACAAGGGCCTCTTGTGCAATTCAAAGTGTCATAATAGTTTAAGTTGTTGCAATAAGTAAGATTTGATTCACATATATATATATATATATATAATTCAATAAGTTTTCTATTACTATTATTCTATTTTCTCATTAAGAACGTACTGTATAATTAAGTCAGTTTTTTACTTCTATTATATTCCTTCCTCATTTTGAACCTCACAGTGTGGATTGAACTGCAGTGGGATTCAACCACAGTTCAAACATGAAGGTCTCTATGAAGATTTCTCCTCACCACAAATTCTCATTTTGAATGTACTGTATAATTAAGTAAGTTTTTAACTTTTATAATTTTCCTTTCTCATTTTGAAAGTACTGTGTGCTTTAAGTTCTTAGCTATTCCTCTCAGAAAGAGAGGCGAAAAATTTATTGCGACTAAATTAGGGAGAAAAAATTATAAATCTCGGACATGTTCAACATTCACTATTAGTGCCTGGTATTTAGCAAATATTTCGGACATGCACCAAACCAAGCGCCTATGTGAATGTTGATATTCACCGGTGAATGTCGACATTCTCAAGATTTCGGTGTTTCACCGTAACACACACACACACACACACACACACACACACACACATATATATATATATATATATATATGCGTTGGAAATTGTTCTTAATAGAGTTTGCTGTTAAGTTTCTTTATACTTATTTTTTGCTCTTTAATGATCCATACAATTTTTTAAAATAACCATTAAAAAGCAGAATTTCACAGAGAAATTTTAGGGTGGCCTTGAAACTCAAAAGTGAAAACATTTATTCTACTATCTATAATATTGTTTCATAAGCTTTTCTGATCATTCATTTCTTTCGAATTATCAAAAAAAGGTGTATTTATCACTACTTTAAGTATAAATCTCTGAACTAAGAAACTTAACTACTCCACTGATTTTTCTTTTAACTCGTGGTAAAACTTTAGTAGATTAATTTTTTGTAATTTGACGTTTCAGCGATAACAAGTTGAATTAAAAACTATACTTTATGTTGCATCATGATATTTTAAAAATTAACTGTCAAAAACATACTTAAAATTTTTTGAAAATCCCTATCAAGTACAGCTGTCTCATAATGAAAGTGTCATCTTTAAAGCAATACTTAGAAGTAAAATAAAGTGTTGTTAAAAGAAAGCTAGAAAAAATAAAATTCAGTAGAGCTGTAATATTTATATGACACATTAACATAGAAAAAATATTATTTAAAAAATTATTTATCTTAAGATTTTTTAAACTAATATTATAATTAAATAATTTTTTTTAATTTTATATAACAGGAGGAATATTTTTTATCATGAAATACAGACGATAAAACTAATAAATATATTTTTTTTCCTGTAAGTTCTTGTTCATTAGAAATTAATTGATGAATGTTTATCATTTTACTTACTTCGGTTACTTCCTGAAATGATCGTAATTTCAGAAGTTTAAATATTTTTTTTATAAAAACACATTTTTTTCATATCCATCTATCCCTCCACATATGTTTTATATCATTTAGAATATATCTGTCTATGCATACTAAAAGTACCATAATATTTTTTCCTCATCATAAAAACATTAAGTAATGCAGAACTTTAATAAAAATGTTAGCAAAAATATACAGTTATGCAATTAAAATTATAATTTACATCCTTAAAACTTTTACATTGATTTGTAGAATGAAAATAGTAAATGTTAGACTTAGAAAAAAAGAAAGAAAAAAAAAGAAAAGAAAGCATTGTATTGCTTTCAAAATATGTTTTTTGTTTTTAATACTTGAAACTGAAATAAAAAAAATGAAGAAGATGTATATAAACACCACTTTAGCATGATTCATCAATGCAATGTAAATGTAGTTCATAGTGTATTTATTCACCAGAAATAGTTTAGAAACAAATTTCACAGGCTGTCAAAAGAAAACTTACGATAAATAATCTTGACAGGTGAGTGGAACTATCAGAACTCTCAGCTGACATCCAATATACTGGGTAGTTTGATGTTGTATAGTTTATTTCCTGTTTAGAAACCCCTTCATGGAGTTTCGAAACAATTATTTATGGTTTCTGGCTAAGTGCTTGTCAGTAAAAAAGCAGTATTTTTAAATAACTGTATGTATCACTTTGTTGACACTTCTGAAATATTAAGAAGTAATTAAATGATTGAATAGAAGTTTTAAATCTCTCACACAGACACCAGTTTTATGCGTATTCAATATATTACGATAGTGTTAAAAGAGTATTATTTCAATTTATCAATGCTGGAATTATTCATTAAAGACAATGAATTTTGTTTCGTTAATTATTTAATATTATACACACACACACACACACATATATATATATATATATATATATACCCTTTAAAATATAAATTTTTAAGTTTTAAATTACAGTGATTCAATTATCAGTAATGATAATGGTACTGAAATAAGAAAAATCAATACAGTCAATCAATTTTCCTGGTTAATGGTTCTTTAATAAAAATAAAAGAAATACTTATAACAATTAAATACAGATTTTATAGTTTTAAATTACATTTTGATTGTAATTAATGAAATTAAGTGCTTTTAGGGAGTTAAAGTAAAATCTACTATTAACTATGATATTCTTTTGTGATTAACCCCTTAACCGTTTGGAGCTCTGTGAAGAAAGTGCATCATATTTGCTTCGCGGTGGTAACATAGTTTTTAAATTCACTATAATGCAAGTTTTTTCCCTTTAATGCAAAACCCTCTAATTCTTGATGAGACATATTTCCACTGTACTCTGGACCTTCTCACAATAATCACATTCTAATAACTTTCAGCGGGGGAGCCCATCAATCGCTGTCTATTGTAGATACCAACATGTGTTCGCAGTTTGCTTTGTGAATGTGTTCTGCTCGAAAATTTCTTCAAGTCCTTATTATAACCCTTTATTACACTAAATATTTTGTAAATTATTTAATTATTTTGTAAATTATTATCAGAAAGCAGCTTTTTTTTGCATTTAAAATCTTAAAAAATTAAAAAAATTAAGATAACTATCACAATGAATATCATAAATTATTAAATATCATTATATATATATATATATATATATATATATATATATATATATAATTATTTCAATCCTTACTTTTTATTAAAATTCAAAAAAAAAATATTTTAATTTTCCAGATAGTTAAAAATGTATTGATTTTAAATAACTTTAATAATTAATCCATTTGCTATTTACTTGTAATTATTAATCATTGCAAATACTTTTAAAAATCTAATTTTTAAAATCATCAAATTATTTTCAAAATCATTAAAAGAAACACTTCTGTTGCTTTAATACATAAAAATTGAAGAATTTTGACATTGTAGTATATTTTTAAAAATTTAAGAAACTGAAAAGCTAACCTTTTTACCTAACATTAGATTTTATAATGTAAAGTAAGTTACTAACAACAGATGAAATTTTGGTGAAAATTTTGAAAGCAATTTTTCACATTAAATTTCTTGTACCGAAAGATTTCCGTTTCTAACTATATAAGAAATACCACTCCATTTAAGAACCCGTGTTGTTATTATATATCTTTCATTATTTCTTAAATTGTGTTACACAAATATTAAAATTAATGCGTATCTCGTATCAATATTTGTTTTTTGAAAGGAGAAAAATGGCAAAAATATAAAATTAATAATATCTTAAAAATGTTTACAATAGTATTCTAATAATTGAATATTCAATATAGAACTTGTCAATATCAAAATTTTCACATATTCAAATTCGCCTTACATTAAATATTTTTCCCTTTATACAATTATGATTGATTTGTCATGCAAATCTTAATAAGCTATAACTTTATAGAAAATATTTTTTTAAAAAATACTTTAGTACAATAATCGTTTAACGTCTTTCTTATTTTGATGGTTATATATTTAAAATATTTAAATATTTTTGGTTTGTTTAATCAAAAATTTAAAAAACAATTTTGATTAAAGAAGAAAATATTCACAAAATTAATTTTTGTAAACATAAATTCACTAACCAGAATTGAATATTTTATCTAAGTTCAAAACTATTAATTTTGGATTAAATTTAAGCTGTTAAAAATACAAATCATGATTTATTAATTTATCACAAAAACAAAATTTATTTCTTATGTTAGAAACATCTTATTGAAGGTTAAAATGTTTAGCTTAATATTAGAGTTAAGTCATTGAACTTTGTTTTCGAAAACATACTAGAGGAATAAAAAAAACCTTAACATAGTGCTTATTTAAAATATTCTGTTTCAAGAAGGTGAAAGTGTAATCTTTAGAGCAAAGCTGTTAGATATTGTAGTATATGAGGAAAAAAAGCTTAATACTTAAAATGTAATCAATAAATTAGTAAATGACAATTTTTCTTTTGCATGATTAAGGAAACTTCATATTTTCCGGATATTGTAATTACCTTTAATTTTAATGCAATGCTTTTATATCATACTTACAAAATATTAGTTTAAGATATCCTTAATTTTATAAAAAAAATATTGAAATAATTTGAAACCTGACAATAAGGACATTAAATAATTTAACCTGTTTTCTGCTGTTTTCCTTATACGAAAAAATGTTTGTGATTACTAAATTCAAACATTTTTTGTAATATTTAAATTTGATCAGTAGTTTATGGTGAAGTCATATTATAATGTCTCTAAAACAGAAATGCATTTCTTAAACAAACATTTAAGGAAATATTTCTCGTACTTTTTCTGAGAGTAGCAATTTTTGATGTATTTTAATATCATTTGCCAGTCCTATACCAAATTGTAAATTGAGCGAACGTTTGAATCAAAATTAAAATTTTCTTGCTAAAAATAATAGCTTCCGTGTAAAGTTATAGACCTTAATCGTAACAAAATAATATAATTTTGTGTGGAATAAAGAGTAACATAAGCCCCTTTCTAAAATTCGAAACTACTTATGTAATACCATTTATTCCTTCATTTCTTGTATATACACCTTGATTTTGTTATTTTAACCAATTTTTGAAATATATGTACTAAATATTTGAGTAGTGTGAAGTTAACAACAATATGAAAAAATTTAAAACATGTTAAGTCAAATTCTAGAGTAAACAGGAAAAAAATGCGCATGTTGTTAATTTTAAATTATTTACAAGTAGAATGAAGATAGCTGAAAGATCGATTGGTGTTTCTGATTATATCAATTAGACAGCAAGATTGACTGTTTTGACAAATTCCTAACTCTTAGAATTTCGAAATTTTCAAATTCCGTGGAAAACCGATAAATGTAAATTTAAATCAAATGTAGCACTAGTGTAGTGGATGTACATTTCCAATCAAATTATCCTGGAAACATCTGTTTAATGATGTATTCCAGGTGAGCATGTCAATAAATCGCCTTCAGCTGGCCAGAAGAAGTTATTGAAATGCCATATTGTCACTTTTCTATTGTTGTTTCGATATATATATATATATATATATATATATATATATATATATATATATATATATATATATATATATATATATATATATATATATATATATATATATATATATATATATATATATATATATATATATATATATATATATATATATATATATATATATATATATATATATATATATATATATATATATATATATATATATATATAAGTAGTGTGCATTTGACAGAGCTGGCGCAGTGAAGTTTAGGCCATAAAGCGCCCCCATAAAATTCCCACCCTCTTTTAAAAGCAATGGTGTAAAAAGCCCCATAAAATTTCCACCCTCTTTTAAAAGCAATGGTGTAAAAAGCCCCATAAAATTTCCACCCTCTTTTAAGAACAATGGCCCAAAAACCCCCATAAAATTTCAACCCTCTTTTAAGAACAATGACCCAAAAAGCCCCATAAAATTCCCACCTACTTTTAAAAGCAATGGTGTAAAAAGCCTCATAAAATTTCAACCCTCTTTTAAGAACAATGGCCCAAAAACCCCCATAAAATTCCCACCCACTTTTAAAAACAATGGTGTAAAAACCCCCACAGAAATCAACCCCACCCACTTTTAAAAGCCTCTACCCACTTTGAAAATATAATGGCTCCCATAAAACTTTTCACAAAAGCGCAATAATTTATTTACGAAAAAGTCGCTGAGACAGCAAGGGTATACCCTTCAGTGAACACCCCCTTTTTCTCACGCCCCTTTTAAAAATATTTCTTAACCCCATATAATTAATTTTCTCTACTTTTAAAAAAGTAATGGCAAACATCCAGTTGTCCATTTAAAAAAAATATTCTTCCAACGCCCCGTTTTTAGAAGTCATCTGGAATGCCCCCTTCTGTGAGCACTCCCTTTTTCTCAGCCAAAAGGTAGAGAGATATTTCAAGTATTTAAAGACAGCAAATATATAAACAAAGAAATGGATAAAAAGAAAACCCATTTGATTAAAGTGTGTACTCGCATCTCATTAATTTATAGCTTTCGAACAGAACTTCAGAAGCTTCAATCAATGATACCCCCAAATGAAAAGGTCATTGAACACTTAGGAAATTTAGAAGAAAAGTTTCAAAAAATAATTGAGAGTCTTGATGAGAGCTGAAGAAAAATATTGTTTTATGAATACAAAATGTCCAAGTCTTTATCTTTTAATAGTTCGAAAACTATTAAAAAATATATTTCTATTTTTTCCCCGTTATGGTTCATTGAAAGGGTTTATAAATACTTCTTGATTACATACTTCGGCTAGTAATATGCAGACTATTTTTCTGTAATGAAGGGTAAAGAATTGATCAGACAGAATATGCAGTTTATATTTAAAGATGTAACACCAGTCTACTTTATTCTGGAACTCCATAGTTAAGTCTTCATCGAAAGATTGATATCGTGAAATATATCGCCAGTTCAGTCGATCCTTATGCTCCCTCATCATATTTTCGCTAAGTGTTTGAAAAGCAGATACTAGCTCCATATCTAGTTTCTCATGATATTTTTGAATGAAGGATTCACTTAGATTTTGATAATGGGATATTGCTCTTCAATCAATGTAATTGGTGTGTTCTTCCATAAACCTCTCTGTCATTTTTTGATACCTGGATAAGCTTTTCCAATCTAAATCGTTTTCATGTATTTCAATGAAATGTTCAGACAATTTCTGGTATTTAGAGATAATTGTCCAATCTTCTTCAGTAGCATATTCTTCTATGAATGATTCATTCAGAGGTGAGAACTCGAAAACATATCGCCAGTTAACGAGTTCTGCCAGTCCCCTCAAAACATCTTCGGAAAGAGTTTTTTTAGAAAATTTGTTCTAATCTACTTCGTTTGCCATTTATTATATTAAATTTTTTATTCACAGAAATTATTTTTTGTAGTGTAGTGGCCGAGTTCTAATGTGTTAATACCATCCTCCAATATATGACGCTTGTCATCTTCCCCGGAGAGGGCAATCTTATTTACTTGTATAGAATGAAGCTGATGTTTTGTGCTTCTAATGAGATTCATGGTTCTGTGCTGTACTTCTTGCTTGAAAAGGCAGTTCTTGTAATCCTCAAAGGAGATCCTATTTTTGACAACACACTTCTTGACCCCTTTGGATTTTTTCACCAAGTCTGTTTCAGTCTTGCAGGCATACATTTTTGATCTTAATCCGACGAATTCTTCCATAATTTTTCCAGCATGCTCATCCTTCATTTTCCCCAGAACCTTTTTATTTACCCTTGGCATTTCATATTTATTATTTTCTGGGTAATCCGACGTATCAAAGTAGTCAATCATTCCTTTCATATCTTCATAAAAGTCCTCCGTTTTTACATCGTATATGAAGCTGTCCGTGTCCATATATAACAGTTTAACATCCTCCCTATACTTTGGTTTCATCACATTATAGTGAAAGTCGTACATTAAATGCTTGGATAAGTCTAAGAGATACTCATCCCAACATAGATGGGTTTATCAAAGACAACTTTAGTTTTGTTCATATGTATAGCCACCAAATTTTCATCAAATATAGTTCTACCTTTAAAATTCGGTTTAGCTATAAGTTTTTCCGCTTTCTTGGAATCGCACAGAAGTCTGATATCGAAGCGTTTCCTGATATTTTCCATCGTCTTTCCGAACACCGAGTTGTTCATGAGTTTGTAAAAGTCCTTTTCAAATTCGTTGGTTGCCTTGGTCCTCATCTGAGTGTTCAGGTCAATGTACTTCTGTAGCCAATTAGACTGGTTGAATTCCAGCACTCTGTGCACCTTTTTCAACTTTAGACCCAGCCGCAAATATTGTTTTAGAACCCTATAATGAATGACGTATCGCTCTTTGTCATACAGGGTTGTTAGCAGTTTAGACTGCTTCGAACCACCGGGTATTCGGTTCTCAGGGGCTAATGGTAAGTCTGAGTGGAGATTATGCAAGTATTCAGGATAGTGCAGATCGCACTCTAGAATGTACCCTTTATCTGCATCATCCGCTATTTTGGTCACATCAATATCGGCATTTCCCCACTTAAAACCACCATATGGTAAGAGATGGCTCATTGCCGAACCATATAGGTTATTAGCGTCGAGATACATTAGAAAACTAGATTCCACAGTTTTATCATAGTCCTTCATGTATTTATTGTTAGCTCTCCCATATCTGTTACAGCACTGAGATACACCTCCTCTGGTGCCTTTTTCAAGCATAAGTATCATATCATAATCGTTTAATAGCTCTAACTTTACACCAGTGGACTTTAACATAGCATCCCAAGAGAGCCCAGGTGCAGTGAAGTACCATGCAGGATCCAGTTTGTAGGTCTTAACGCAGACATCCCTAAAATGTTCTATAATATCAGTCAAGATCAGTACATCAGTCTTTACATATAAATCGGAATATTCGCCTAAATTTTTAATGTTGAAGGCATTCCAGACTTTCTTGGCGTGTTTATAGTCATCTGGAGATATATGTGACTCAGTCATTCTATTGTAAAAGTCTTTTTCTGATGGTAGCTTGGTTTCTTCACATTTTCTCCAGGAGTCCATATAATCGTATGGATATACACCTTTTCTGGTGACAAGGTCTGGCTTGTCCTTTGGAAAGTATTTGGCCGTCTCTCTGAACTCTTTCACATTCTTCGCTAAACGGTCGAGGCTACTGGCCAAGAATCGAAATGAATCAATAAACCTCAATTTTATTCCAGGAAGCTTGGCTTTCTTTCCTTCACCAGTTTCTATTATTTTTGTCCCCACCTCTTTGCTGAATGAGATGTATTTTTCTTCGGTGTTAGGTATGACGTCAATGTCTCCATTATCACCTCCTAGTTCTTTTATAAACAGGTGTGCATCATATCCGGATAAATTATGGATAAAAACCGGGATAAAGGAAGGGTTTCGATAGTGTAGGTTACATAGACTGTGAGCCGGACCCCTATAGTTTGATTCACATTTTGACGGATCGAGTAAATGGTCGTGATCTCTAATTTTTTCATGGTCTGGATTTTCCTCGTTTGAATAAGGTGATGGCTCTGTTCCGATGTTCAATTCGCAGATATGACATACATCAGTTCCCTGAAAGTGCTCTTCATCTTTAGCAGTCATCTTGATTGGTTGATGCTTGTCATAAATTTCCTTTATCGTTAGGGCCTCAGTCTAATGTATCATAAAATACTTTAGTGACATCAGGGCCTCTATAAATGATGGGTGCTTTGTAGTCTTCATGTTCATATTTGATATAAAGGCAAAAACTCATATGTTCATGCTTTTGATATTTTTGTATGTATGATGCGCTTCCATCAGGTTGACAGGTATCCATCTTATTTGTTAAACATTCAAAATCTGCATTGATAGTAAAAGGTACTCGTAATGATTTATGATGATTTTTGAACTTTAATGAATCACCTACTTTCGGCATTGCTATTTTGACGGCCTTATTTTTTCTACAATCCGGTTCATGTTTTTGCAGATCTTCCTCAGAGCGATAAAATAATAAACACCTTTCACATGGGTATATTCTTCCATCATGGTTACTTAATTGAGCACTTATTAATTTTGACAAGTCTTTTATCCAACAGTAATGACTGTTCCCTTCTTCATTTTTTACGTAGAGCAAATTGATATGTTTATCTGCTTTATTTCGAGTTATCATCAAGGGGTATATGTCTTTATTTGTATTCTCATATGAATATATGTTCACAGATATATTATTCAACTTCTCAAACTTGTTAATTATTCGATCTTCCATCTTCACTGGGAATTCAATACCTTCGAACTTTAGCTCATTATCATAAGGTTTATATTTGGTGAATCTTTGAGCGTCTTTTTCCACTGGATGTAGTGCAGAAAGTATTGCCCACATGAAACACTTATTATCTTCGTTTTTTACGTTAATGACTGCTTTTTTAGCTTTAATTCTTTTAGGCAGATCAATGTAGGACGATCCTCTCAGTGGGTTAAACTTATTGATTCTCACCTCAATGCTTTTAATTCTAGCAAGCGTCCAGCCTGAACCTCTTGCAACAAACTCCTCCATCTCTGTCAATAGCTTTTGAATAACTGATCTGTAATAGTCTACCAAATCAGTTGATTCTAAGATGACCTCATTTTCCGTTTTGAAGTTTTTCTCCATCTCTTCATCTTTCCCATTTTGATAATCACAGAGAAATTGGAAATTGACCTTCAAGCCATGCAGCCTCTTTAGGTGTTTTGTTATGAGGCCCCGGACCAGTGATGAAATATCGTTCAAGAAGTCTTTGGGGAGCATTAGATTGTGTTCATTTTGGATATTGTATGTCTTCAAACGAGACTTAAAGGCCGTCTCAACTTCCTGGGAGGTATATAGCCTTCTCTTTCGTGAATCTGAAAATAGATCAGAATCAAATGCGAAGTGACGGTTAAACAATACTCTTTCTATGTATGCTATAATGTTTGCCTTCCTGCCTAACATGGAATAGCCCGTAATGCCATGCATTCGACAAAATTCACGTAGTTGGTTGACAGTAATGCTATTTCTTTGATCTCGCCTAGACTCCTGAGGGGGTTTATAGTTTTGATGGACTTTAGTTTGCCAGTGCTTATTTATGCTTGATTCCTTAAATAACTTACCACAACACCTGATTTTACGCCCCCTCTTTTTCTTTTGCTTGCTGAACAGGTCATCGTGAAAACTGGGAAAGCCGTTATGATTCGATGAGAATGAATGAAATGGAGGAATGAGGTCGATCAGTTCCGCCTTTTTAAGCTTCGAGTATCCTCGAATATTATGTTCCCGACAGTAGTCTCGCAACTGTCGAACAGTTTTATATTCCATCTTTATTATCTCTCTCTATATATATATCTCGTTTCTTTAAATACTTAAAATATTGATCATTCACTTTTAATGGTGCCTGTTTGTTGATCGGGTCATTGTTCTGTTCTCTAATCTCGTAAAAGCTGCCCTCCACATGTGGAGGGCAGCTTTTACTTTCATAGAACTTTTTCAGATTTTTCTCCACCCAATTGACAAAGTGCGTAAGATATTAAAGAAGTTAAAAGGAATACTTTTAATAATAAATGTCAGATGAAATGATGGAAATATTGAGACACTTTGGTCTAGACAACAAAGTGCCTTCAACTCAAAAGTGTGAGCACGAATATATAACAAAAGATGATTATGAATTTTACGTGTGTATGACATGTCATGAAGAGCTGAGATACAATACTAATAAACGTCCTCTAGATGGAAAGCAATTATATTTGATTATGAAGATGCAACAGAGGAGAAAAAGCAGAGTGAAAAATCTTACTAAATGGTTTAAAGGGTTTAATATCCCCTTAGAAGATGAGATTTTGGTTGAGTTTCTTAAATTTATCCATAAATATGAAGAATTGTTTCCAAAGCGGAAAAACTTAATCAGCAAAGAAAACGTTTTATTTCATCTGTTACGGAAAAGAGATTTTCAGGTACCACTTAAGTTACCCAAAATGAAGAAAACGCTTGATCAGAATGAAGAAATCTGTCGAACCGTCTTCGAAGCTTTAAACTGGAATTTTTAATAGCTTTTGTCAGCTATTAAAAATTAACTAAATCTTTCTTATCTATCCAACTACTTTCTGGATAACCTAACCACTTCACCAGGTATTTATTCCCCACCTTTTTGAGAATTTTTTCGATTTTGTACACATCATACCTTACCAGATCATTTTCATAAAAGGTTCCTTTTACATCTTCATTGTTTAAATCCTTTACTCTATAAGTGACTGGATCGGTTTTTAATACTTCAGAGATGACGAATATTTCTTCTGTAAAGGTTGCCTCATAACCTATTCTGAAAGTCGTTTTATATATTGATATTCGAACTATATCTCCTACTTGGTATTTGGGTTTATGCAGGACTTTTTCTTTGAACAAATTTCGGTAGACTTCACCACTGTTTTTTTCTAGACTGGCCTCAACCGGCATCATCTTTATACTTCTGTGGTAAGAGTTGTTATAATTTTTCACTAACTGATCCAATACATCTATGTATCTATTGGTATTGTTAGCCGCTAAATATTTCCGAATTTTACCGTTTAGAGTCCTGTTGAATCGTTCCACCACGGAGCATTTGATTTCAACGTTTTCAGTTGTGAACCAGTGGATTTTGTTCTCTTTAAACAGAAGTTGTGTCTCTTTGTTGATGAACTCTGTCCCCTTGTCAGTTTGGATTTTAAGAGGAACTCTCACTTTAAATATCTTCTTAAATGCCTTAGTCACTTCTTCCCCCGTTTTTCTACGAATAGGCATAGCCCACCCATATTTGCTGAAAATGTCAATGACTGTTAACAAGTAGTTGTAGCCATCATTCGATATTGAAAATGGCTTTAGAAATAACAAATCTGCTTGCAATTGATCATCAATGTATGAAACATAAGTTCTTCTTCTTTTAAACTTTTTGATGAGTGGTTTATGTTTTGTGTAAACATCTTGTTGATGTAAGAAATCTGAGACTCTTTTTCGACTTAAACCTGTTTTTCTACTGAGTTCGTTTATACCACAATATCCAGTCTCTGGATCGTAATAAACTTTTTTGGGGTCCTCAGTACTTTTTTAGCGGTAAAAAACGACTCTTTTTAGAACCGCAAACCGTGCAGATCCCTTTTATCATAGGTCTGCCGTTCTTAGAGGTAGCGTGCTCTACGTCTTTCATCTCAGTGTGGGTTTTACATTTTAGGCAGTATATTTTTGAGCCCATTCCAAATGTCTTCTTTGCTTTGATAATTGGCTTCACAACAGCTCTATCTAACCTTTCACGGAGAGTTGGATTGGGAATATCCTCAAGCTCTTTTATAATGTCTGAGTCGCACACCTTGTTTCTTGTTTCAGTATCTTTGTTTTTTAGGTAACACACATCATGTTTATAGGCTGCCTCATCGACTCTATTAATGGGCTTACTCCAATCTTTGTATGTTAAATCTAGATTTAATCTCGTTTTACCTCTGAGCAATTGAGTACCTGGCCCTGTAAATTGGTGACCAGCCAGATGCATTTCAAACGGTAAATTGTTAATTGCAGAATTAATAACTTCTTTTCCTTTCTTCATTTATTTATGTGTAAAAAATTATTTATACACATATTCATAGCCGTTAAGCTGGGTTTGTTTCATGTATTTTTCTCTGGGTAAGTAGACTGATTTGTTGATAAAATCATCCTCTCTACTGTACACCTCTTCTTCTGTTAATGCATTTGATTTGAAAGAATTCAACAGTTGTTTATAAAACTTGTATGATTGCTTATACTCTTCGTTCCTTTCCACGATATTCAGGGACTTTTCGATAACTTCAACTATACCTGCACTTAAGCTCAGAGCGGCTAAGGGTACCATCGCAAAAGCGGATAAACCCAATGAACTGCAGAGGAACTTTGTAATGGATAGCGAAATTTTTATCTTATGATAATGGTGGTAGCTCTTTCTATACACGTAAATTTTCTTCCGTAAGTATTCTTCCATCTTTATTTATAGAGATGAAATATTTTTTCCGAAATCTCAAGGACGGATTCACTAAATCAAGCATAAAAAAATCATATGGTTGTTGCATGCACTTTTTGTACAATCGATTGAACTCTTCTTTCTTCAAACTGCCATCTACCTCTCTTATAATCTGCTGAATCTCCCTCTGCTGGAGGTTGAAAAATATTAAATAGTTACAGTTTCTCCTGATGACAATGGGCGTTCTGTAATAGGATTGAGATAGATAAATGATTGAAGCATTCTTCTTTCTACCTCTGATGAAGAAATCTTCTATACTCTTCTGGTCTTTCTCTGTCACACAGTCATCAAAGACAACAACATTTTTGCAAGAGGGGTCCAGATCGTCCACTGTAATAAAGTCTTTTGTATCAGAGGAGAATACGGTTTCTTTCTTGCCGTATTTTTCATATAACTCGAGCAAAATTTTCTTCTTCTTTTTGGGATACTTTGCTAATACGTCTTTAATATCCACACCATCAAACATAGTGTATTTTTCTTTCAGTTTAGTGTACTTGGGTTCAAATATATCTTTAGCGCAAATGAACAAGTTATCAAACTCGAGATAATCATAAATAAAATTTAGCAATAAATTCGTTTTACCAGTACCCGAAGCTCCAGCGATCAGAAGTCTGAAAGGGTGTTTCGGTAAAAAATAATGCTGATTTGCATCGGCTAATTCTTCTGGCTCTGTATAATCTTCAATTGCAATCATCTTTATTTAGTGTTGAAAAAAATTTGCTGTCAGTAAAAACATAATTTGCTCTCAGTAAAAAATAATTTGCTTGCAGTAAAAAATATTTCGCTTATTAATAAATGAATGCTTTACAAAAAGAGCGAAACAAGAAGCTAAGAGAAGAAGTTAAGAATGACCTGAAAGTGTTTAAGATTCAGGCGGAGATTAGAAAGAACAACGAACAAAATCTGGAACAAAAATTAGGTTTCCAGAAAACTTTGTCTGAATTTCACCAGCCTGTAACCGAGAAACTTCACCAACAAGATGTTACTAGAAAAGAACATTTTAAGGCTATAAAAGATGCTGTTGATAAGATTCCTCTTGCGATTGAACCATCTCCAGCGACTCCGGATATCTTCTATTTTGATAAAGATTTGGATGTAGAGTTTTTAGAGAAAAATAACTTTCCAAGACCCTCAAAGTTGTACATCGAATCCAAGGATACTTTACAAGAAGTTATCAATAGAGTAAAGAGTACACACTTAAAGTTTGCTCGTCAAAAAGGAAACCTTATGAGTCACATAGCTCGAATGACCAAAAAAGATGAGGAAAGAGAAGATAGACTATTATCTAAAGCTGATTATTTAAGGGAACATATGATTACATTAGAAGATTATCGAGAGCGACTGAGGGACTTACAGAGAAAGGAAATATACCTCGGTAAAGGAGTGGAAGACAAATTAGAAATTTTGGCTCAATTCACCGATAAAGTTTGCAATGGATCCAAGAGTAAAAAGTTACATACTCAAATCGTCGATCTACTGGATGCATTATTAAGAGAAGGAACTCTAAACAACGAGCAAGTAAAAGAATACTATAAAAATTTCTTATTAAATAAATGAGTAACTACGTAAAAACTAAAATACACTTAAGTGATCATCAGATTGCTAAATTAAAATCTGCATACCAGAAAGGAGAAGAAGTTTCCCTACAAATAGACAGGACAAAACCATCTAACTATGACATGTACTTAACTCAAACACAAATAGCTCAAATCGGGAAGGGAAAGATAATTACTATCAGCAAGACGCAGCTCAAGAAAACGGGTGGGTTTTTAGCCTTTCTAGCTCCCTTTTTACCGGCCTTAATTGCCGGAGCTAAGGCGTTGGCTTTAGGTGCTGCAAGTGGGGCAGCTGGATGGGGAGCAAAGAAACCTTTGGATAAAATTTCAGTGCTCAAAAAAAGCCCCGTGGAAAGGGAGTCTATCAAAACTGGGAATATCCAACGAAGTGATTGAAGACAATATGAAGCAAGAAAAAGGGTTTAGGGGTGTCTTTACTTCGGATCTGTTACCTAAAAAGATGAGACGATTTGAGAACGGCATTATTAATTTGGACATAGCTACAGGACCTGGTACACATTGGGTAGGTTACTATAACGATCCTAATAACAATTTCGTCGAATATTTTGATCCGTTTGGAGAACATATTTACAAAATTCCCACCAGTATTAAGAAATATCTACAAAGTTCTGGGGAAAAAATAGGGTATAACTCAAGCTTTTTACAACACCCAGCCTCTTTCAAATGTGGCTACTTTTGTATGAAGTATATTAATGAAAGAAACAGAGGTAAATCTGTTGAAGATGTTCTGTATTCCTTTACCCAAGAACCTAGTGACTATAATGAAAAAAATGTTCTCTATAAATAAATGGTGTTATTAATATTAGATTCGAAAAACTCTGAAAAGTCAGAAGACTTTACAATTGAATATTCCAGACCATTTAGGTTTAAACAGATCGCTCTTCAGTCCTTTTGAATGTACGTTTCTTGGGATAACATTAAAGATGAGACTTTTTCATACTATGATGGACATCAGTGGTTTGATCTATCGCTCCCAAATGGAAATTATACCGTTAAAGGGTTGAACCGTTACATGCTGAAATTTTTTGGGAACGATCCACCAATTCTATTTGGTATAGTCGAGGAACGACAAAGAATTGCCATCAAGTTAAAAGATGGGTATAAGATCGATTTAACAAAATGCAAAAACCTGCATAAACTATTAGGGTTCGAACCTGAAATATATGAAGAGTCTGAACAAGTAGGAAAGTACATTGCCGACTTATCCGGTGGGAATGATAGCATTTATATACACTGTGATGTCGCGGAGGGAGCCTACATTAACGGCTTTCACTCTTCAAACGTAATCTATTCCTTTACGAATGTTAATCGTCCCGGCAGTCAAATCATAAAATCATTTGAAAAACCTCTATTCTTTCCTGTCCGGATGGAGAGTGTTCACAGAATCAGAATGAGAATAACGAACCATAGAGGTGATTTAATTCCCCTCAATAAGCAAGAAGTACAATACAATTTTATTGCCCTCTAAATAAAGACATGAATAAACATAGACTTCGAAGGAAGAGCAAGAAGATACAAGGAAGAGGGATCTTTTCAGATGCTTTTTTACAGAATCCCTCTGCGTTAGCCAAACAGTTTGTCCATGATAAGCTGAATGAAATATTTTCAAAGAAGAAAAAACATGGGGCTGGACTGAAATTTCTGTGAATTTTGATTTAATAGCCATATAGCTATTAACTTAAGACAAAAAAATTGTTTTTATAATAAATGAATAAAATATTTGATTTAAACAACACCGATTACTATTACGATGATGACATCGAAAGTCTCGAGTATAGAGAAGTGAGGCATGAAAACAGCGATAGTTCTACTGAGAATGCCACTTACCATTTCTTTATACATGACACTAACTCCAATATCTTATATTCTAATGGATATTTACAACAAAAGCTAAAAATTGTTAACAGTAATGGAACAGCAATAGCGGATGATAATGTAGCTCTCGTGAATGGAGGTGGTTTAATAAACGCCAACAGATTTACATTGGGCAACACTGAAATCAGAAACCAACATTAATTATTCTGCTCTCATGCGACATGTGTTAGGTCTAATTCATTTCACTCCTGACTATTCTACTTCGGAAGCTACGAATATGCTCTTCTACGTAGATACGTCTGACACAGCGGACGGAAAACCCTTGAAATATGTTGGAACTTTGGTAGATACAACTAAGATAACTGAATTTTTCGAAAAATTAAGAACTAACGACGAGTATAATCAAGGATTCAAAGAGAGATGCAAACTTACTCAAAATAGCAAAACTGTCACTATATGGATCCCGTTAAAATACGTATTTGATTTCTTCAATGAATACAAAAAGGTCATAACAGGGTTCCAAGTCAAGTTTGAGTTTCAGAGAAATCATAGTCAGAACATGCTGTATACAGATGAGCAAAATAAGGATTACAAAGTTGTTGTGGAAGATTTATCACTTTGGCTCCCTTATGTTAGATTTAAGATTTCAGCAGCTGCAAAATTTAATGAGTTAAAATTATCAGATAAGCCTGTTGAAATAAACTGGAACCAACATAGCATTGTAAAGTCGAATATTTTCTTAATGAATTCAAGCAAGTCTTATTCCATAAATGCTACTTCAGAAGAAGTATTGTCCTTGTACGTCATACCACAATTCACTGAAAGATATGAAAATGCAAAAGAGAACAACATGTTATTCGACAACTTAGATATGATGGAATGTTGGTTGATGGTTAATAATGTAAGGGTTCCAACTGTTAGTTACATGATGGATTTTGAGAAAGGTGATTACAATCGCCTATACACAGCTCTTTTGGAGTCTGGACTCAACACCCTTACACCAGAAACAGGGTGCATGGTCAATTATTCCAATTTTGGTAAATTATATCCAATCATTTGCTTCAACCTGGCTCACCATGAAAATTATACAGACACGAATAACCTGACTATAGAGTTCAACTGGCGATTGAGAAACAACACCACCAAGAATTATGTCTTCTATTTCATCTTACGAGAACGCAAGAAGTGTTACTTAAACATAAAGAATCAAGATATTACCATGATCAAAACATTAAAGCTATAAATGGAACTGAATTTTAATTTTAATAGTCGAAAGACTATTGAAATTATTCATATTAAAATAAAGAAATGACAGCATACTATCCACTTTTGGAGGAAGAATTTAAAGAAGGGCCACCTGGCATTCCAGGAATAGGGTTTAAACTGACACATGATGGTAATTATGATATGGAGGAGAAGATATTAAGGAATGCTGGAGAACCTTTAGAAAATAATGACGTCACTACAAAATTTTACGTAGACAGATGTAGGAAGAATCTGAGGTCATCCATTCGAGATTTGTCAAACAAAAGTTTAGTCCTTTTAGAAAATGATCAACAATATGATGCAAAAGGAAAAAGAATTATCAATCTTTTAGCTCCAGTTGACAAGTCTGATTCTACAACTAGAGATTATGTAGATATAGTGGTTGACCAGTTGCGAAACATAAGTTTACTACACACACCTCAAGGAAATTTTGATGCGAAAGGTAAAACGATAAATAATGTGAAAGATCCGGAATCTCAGAAAAATGTGGTGAATAGACGATATTTTGAAAGTAATGCTTTAACGCTCCATGGGGAGGCTTATAATGCTAAAAATAGAGCAATCGCACATCTTGCGGATCCGAGCGCTAGTCACGATGGTGTCAACAAACAATATTTTGAAAATAATGCTTTGATTTTAAAAGATGATTGTTATGATGCTAACAATAAAGTGGTGTCAAATGTGAAAGAGCCTGTGAATGTAAACGATGTAGTTACTAAAAACATCTTGATTATTACTGTATTCTATGGAATAAAATTAATAAAAACTATTATGCTCACAATCAAAGAATTTCGGATGTGAAAAGACCTCAATATGATACAGATTGTATCAATATGATCGATATGTATATGAAAGTAACAATTTTCATAGCATGTGATAACATGAATGAGAAACCAACGATACGATTAGAAAAAGGTAAAGAGGTCCTTCTCGATAAGGAAACACGTGTCAATGAAGAATCAATCATTTTATTTGTGTATGGGAAACAGAATGATCTATTAACTTTATCAGTATTGACAGGAGTACAATGTAAGTTGAAACCCTATTTACACATTGAAAAGTTAGAATTCTTTTAGCTCCATAAATAAATGGAGAAACTTAATTCTGTACGTATTCGAACTTATAAAGAACTGGACCGAGAATACCTGATTTCTGATACTGTAGTCCATACTGATAAAATTTTGATTCGCTTAGAGAATGGGTCACTTATTCACATACCTCTTGGCATACTAAATATAGAAGAGATAGAATCATTAAAAAATAGACAAATCAAAGCTATGACTGTGGGTAAGTATATAATTTTTCGCATTTAAAGAAATAAAAAATTTTTCTCATATAATAAACGCAAAATGGAATTGTTAAATAAATTAAACGCACTCAGTTCATTAGAAGATGGAGCAAAGACATTCAGGAAAATGAGGGATCTCAACATCCACGAAAAATATCCTGTCACTGAAATTAAACAGGTAACCACAAGATATAGAAATAGAGTAGTTATAGAATTGCCTGATTGTCTCGTATCGCTACCACAAAGATGTGATAAAATGGCGTCAGATTATTTAAAGCTCAATGATTTGAAACCTCTTTTCTTTGTGTATTTGGGGAGTAAGGATGTCGGGAAGTCTCAACCAGCCCAAATGTTTCAATTCGATATTTGATTTTAATGGTTTTAAAAATCATTAAAATCTAAAGAAATTTGTCTAGTTTAGATAAAATATCACACCCCATTTTCCGAACATTTTTGTTCTTCTCTTCATGCAATATTTGATGCATTTGAATAACATATTTTAAAATCAGGGAATGAATTTCTTGATATTTCTCAGTTTCTTCTTCTATACATAAGAATAACTTCTGACACACCCTCGCTAAACTAGTCATTCTACGGTTCACACTCCCGTAGAGCGCTATCATGTCACCGAATAAGTCGTAAGTATTTTCCATTTCTGTTTATTATTATTCTCATTTCTTTAAATGAATAAAAAGAGGAAGCGGAAAGGCTGCGACCATGAGTCGTGAGAGAAACGGGTTTTTCTTTTTTCCCTGTCTGAATGACGTTTAATTTTAACTACCACTGGATGGCAGCACGAACTGGACTCGGAATCTGGTATAGAAAATGTTTCGCCTGTTTACGTTTAATTTCTGAAGTGTTTTTTGACGATTATTTTCAATCGGATAAATTTCAGTCTTCGATATTTTCAAACTCTGAGGGAGAAATGACTTGTTTAAAGCTATATTTCAGCGTCTTTTCGTCTTCGGTGACATGTATATATTACTTAGATGTTCTCTCTCTGTCGGGTACCCAGTAGCTCCGTGGCAAAGTCTAAGCTTTGCAACCGTAAGATCGCGGTTTCGATCCCCAGCCTCGGCTTGGTAGCAGCTTTCGTGAATAGTGTAATGCTATTTGCGTTAAGTTCACTTATGGATCGAACCACGGAGCGAAACATCAGTGGTGGGTTGAGACTTGTGGTCTCTATGTCCATTTAGATGTTGTGTTTGTGTTGTCCTTAATATAATATATGCAGGCCCTGCTTGTCAGGTCAGTGATGCTGGAACTCCGGTTCTAGAATTCGTAAACAGCTGTTGGAACTGGACTTCTGGTATCACTGACCTGGTGGGCCGTTTTGCTATTTTTTTTACGAAATGCCCTGTTCCCCAAAGAGGTTGAGTTGAAATTTTTCAATCAATAGTGCTCGGGGAAAAAAATAGAAATATATTTTTTAATAGTTTTCGAACTATTAAAAGATACAGACTTGGACATTTTGTATTCATAAAACAATATTTTTCTTCAGCTCTCATCAAGACTCTCAATTATTTTTTGAAACTTTTCTTCTAAATTTCCTAAGTGTTCAATGACCTTTTCATTTGGGGGTATCATTGATTGAAGCTTCTGAAGTTCTGTTCGAAAGCTATAAATTAATGAGATGCGAGTACACACTTTAATCAAATGGGTTTTCTTTTTATCCATTTCTTTGTTTATATATTTGCTGTCTTTAAATACTTGAAATATCTCTCTACCTTTTGGCTGAGAAAAAGGGAGTGCTCACAGAAGGGGGCGTTCCAGATGACTTCTAAAAACGGTGCGTTGGAAGCATATTTTTTTTTTAAATGGACAACTGGATGTTTGCCATTACTTTTTTAAAAGTAGAGAAAATTAATTATATGGGGTTAAGAAATATTTTTAAAAGGGGCGTGAGAAAAAGGGGGTGTTCACTGAAGGGTATACCCTTGCCGTTTCAGCGACTTTTTCGTAAATAAATTATTGCGCTTTTGTGAAAAGTTTTATGGGAGCCATTATATTTTCAAAGTGGGTAGATGTTTTTAAAAGTTGGTGGGGTTGATTTCTGTGGGGGTTTTTTACACCATTGTTTTTAAAAGTGGGTGGGAATTTTATGGGGGTTTTTGGGCCATTGTTCTTAAAAGAGGGTTGAAATTTTATGGGGTTTTTTACACCATTGCTTTTAAAAGTGGGTGGGAATTTTATGGGGGTTTTTTCACCATTGCTTTTAAAAGTGGGTGGAAATTTTATGGGAGTTTTTGGGCCATTATTCTTAAAAGTGGGTTGAAATTTTATGGGGGTTTTTGGGCCATTGTTCTTAAAAGAGGGTTGAAATTTTATGAGGCTTTTTAAACCATTGCTTTTAAAAGTAGGTGGGAATTTTATGGGGCTTTTTGGGTCATTGTTCTTAAAAGTGGGTTGGAATTTTATGGGGGTTTTTGGGCCATTGTTCTTAAAAGAGGGTTGAAATTTTATGGGGCTTTTTACACCATTGCTTTTAAAAGAGGGTGGAAATGTTATGGGGCTTTTTACACCATTGCTTTTAAAAGAGGGTAGGAATTTTATGGGGGCGCTTTATGGCCTAAACATCACTGCGCCAGCTCTGTCAAATGCACACTACTTATATATATATATATACGAGGGTCCCTCTGAAATTTTTGAGATACAACTAGGTGTTTTAAGTTATACCTACAAAATTTTAGATGTGTTCAAAGTAGTCTCCTCCAGTATCAATGCACTTTTGTGGACGAATTTTCCACATGTTAAATGCCACAGGCCATTCATTTCTTGAAATAGATGAAAAAAATGCATTTATAGCCAAATCAATTTCTTCTTCTGAAAAAAAAAACGACGTTCAAGTAAGTTCTTTTTATATTAAAGAATAACCAAAAGTCGCACATAGCTAGATCAGGTGAATACGGCGGATGTTCGATCACTTTAATTTGTTTTTGCTTAAGAAACTTGACTGTTATTCCGGCTGTATCTGAAGATGCATTGTCATTGTACAGCATTAATACCCTAACATTCAGTTCTTGTAGAATTTCTTGAGGATATTTAGTGGTATACCAGTTTGCAGCTACTTTCTTTTGTCCTTCCAACTTGATGGCTTAGACTAATTGCGTACTTCTGAAGAAAACGACATACATCTCTTTTTTTAGAACGCTTTGTTTTTTCACCATTGTCGGCGTGGGATCATCTTCATAGACCCATTCTTTTCTTCCTTGACGTGTTGGAACGTCAAAAAACGGTATGTACGTTTCATTACCTGTTACAATTTTAGAAATGATGCGGTGGCCACCATCATTTAGCAATTTAAGAGTTTCTTTACTGATTCTGACACGCTCCTCTTTTTGGTGCTCAGTTAGATTATGGGGAACCCAACGGCAAACTCCTTTTTTCATATATAATTTTTCATGAATTGTTCAGTGTATGGCTGCGGATCCAATGTTAAGTTCCTTCTGTATGATTTGTTAGGTACAGCGATTATCATCCATTAACATTTTTCGTATGGCAGACACATTACCCGGGATTACTGCCGACAGTGACCTTCCTGTGTGTTCTTCATCCTGAAGAAAATTGCGACCTGTTCTAAATTCTCTAAACCATTTTAATACAGTAGCATGAGCTAAAGATTCATGACCAAATGCGAATTGCAACCGTTGAACGCATTTTACTTCATCTAATCCTGTTTTAAAATCGTAGAAAGTCATAGCGCGAAAATGTTCTCTCGTCAGCCGCATTTTCTCCTTTGTTTAAAATTTATTCTATGCTAAACAAGTTGAAGTAAGTCAGTAAAAAATCGTTTTCTGAGTTAAAATACTTTGTATTTTAAAATTAAACCGTTATTTTTATTTTGTAAATTCTCGTCTGCACTTATCGCAAAAATTTCAGAGTAACCCTCGTATATATATATATATATATATATATATATATATATATATATATATATATATATATATATATAAATATATATATATATATATATATATATATTAGCTCTAGAATTATTTTGAGAGTGAAACAGTATTCATAGATATGTTTGTGTGTATATATATATATATACAAACATATATATGAGTACTGTTTCACTCTCAGAAGTTATTCTAGAGCTAATTGTATATGTGAAAATATTACCGGTTTACGAACATTATGTCTGATTCAAACAGTGAAGAAGAATCTTATTATGAAGATAACTCGCCGGACACGGTTTGTGAATTCGATGATCTTTGTAAGGCTCGCTATTTGTACCCAGTTAGCAGTTAAGTAGTTTAAATTTTTGACCTTCTTTCATAAATCCAAAAGCATTAAAATAAGATAATTAGTAGCAAGTTATTGAATTTATAACTAAAATTAGGTACATTGTGAAATTAAATAAAACCTGAGAGATCACAAATATTAATTACTGCTGAACAAAATATATTATCTAATTGTAGTAAAATGTAACTCGAAAAAGTACTTTTTATAGTTATATTTTATTAAAATTATATTATATATTTTGTATCAAAATCATTGCAGTATTGTTTAAAATTGTAAATTCATTCAAAAGTTTAAAAAAATTAAGCATCTAATTTGGTACTTATTTTATCCCTTCTAATTTTAAAATTTTATATTTTTGTAAATGGAATTTCGTTGCTTACAAATTTCAGTTGTTAGACAGCCCTTAATAATTGAAATTAAACGTGAATAAATATAGAAAAGTGAAACGTAAATAGCTATTCCTTCCTTGAAACACTTTCGATTTTCGCTCGAATTAGTTAAATCAACAGTAACCGTTCATTGAATAAGTTTCCTAAATACGATATCATGGTAATCTTTCAATTTTGGGGATTGAATTTAAAGTACTGCAGTGAAGCTAGTTGCTTCTACCAAAGGGCTCGAGATAGTCGGAAAACGCACAGAATTTTTTGCCCAAGTAAACTCGGGATAGCCGGTTAAGGGGTTAAAACTTCATTCGAGTTACTAAGTGGCTATGAAAAACAAAATACAGATCATTTACTACTGAACTTTGAATCATACATCGAAGAAATCACCCTCAAAAAAGTAAAAGTGTCTACGTTTTATTGCCCATTCAAATTATTTAAGTTTTCCATAGAATTGCGAAAGAGAAGAAAAATGTTCGTATATTATATTTTGATTAAATAAATTTTTTCGAGTTTTTTCTTGGATAAAAGTGTACAGTTTATATTATCAATCAGATTACTGTAATCAACAATTATGTAATTCATTTCCGAAATATACTAACAAATTTTGTAATATTTTTTCGCTACAATGAAATCGCTAATATTTACCAAAATGCACAATTTCTATTACGATAATTCAAAACGAAATTGTCAATCTTTAAAGTAAGGCTTTAATAATTGTAAGAAACGATGCCTGTAAATATAACTCGCTCATCCGTATAAGGATTTTTAGATTAATAAAAATTCTATTGAAGAGTGATAACTAAATCAAGGTTTAGTAAGAGCTTAAGCACTTAATAAGAGTTTATATATGTGTATGCGAGTTTAGTCTGCTATATATATATATATATAAATTTTAGATAGTGTTTATCTTAGTTTACATTAAAGAAAAGCTGTCTCTCAGAAGGGTTCTTAACTTATCATTATCTTGATTAGTTTAATTGAAGTAATAGGTCACAATTATAAATAATTAATTATATTAAACATTTTGATCGTATTTATTAATTGTATGAAGCGATCGCTTTCCTCATAAGTGATTTAGTAAATTGATTTATTTTTAGATGACTCTTATACATTTAAATATTTTGTATCGGGTAATGATTTAATGATTTCCTAGTGGGGTGTAAAATATATAAAATATATGTTTTATTATGAGTGGACAGAGATTTTCAATTTATATGATACTAACTTGATACTATTTTATATTGAAATAAATATCTATTTACACATAAACATAAATATTGAAAACTGAGTTTTACTGAATATATTGTTTTATTAGTAATTTTATACGTTTTACAAAAACACATATCCCATCTAAGAATACAATCTAAGATTTTAGAAATAAATTAAATTTTAACATAAAGCTGTCATAATGCAGTAATATTAGATAAAATATTCAGTGGAAATAGGAATAAAATATTTTCGAAGAAACTGTACTGATTGTTGAATATTTGACTTTATGATTTATCATTAAAAAACCATAAATTCATATTATTAAAAAAAACTTAAACATTGGCTGTGCCTCAGCTTCTTTATACATGTGTGTATTTCACTACTTCTGAAATATTTTCCACAGAAAATTTTTTTCTCCTCACTTTAGTTTCACATGCCATGATATCTCGAATCATCTTATGCATATTTTCTTTAATATTTGGATCAGAAGTTTGCGATGCTTCAAGTTTATTCATGAAGAGTTTTGACGATATTTTCTGGATGGAAGGTGCAATTATGCTATTGACAAATAAAGCAACTAAATAATGTGCTGCTTCTCATGCATAGAAGAGCTTCATCATGTACGATATTATCATATACTACAAATATTTGAGTTATCTTCTGTATGAATATTTTATCATTGGAAAATTCCCTCCATTTGATATGAATGTCTCCACCACAATCATTATATTCTTGGACATAACTTTCAGAGTTTTCTTCCATGTGTGATATTTCATTGTTTAAGAAAACATTGAAAATCAATTTTATCTGTAAATATAATATTACACTTAGCAGGTAGTTCATTACCTGTTTTTCTCAATTTTTATGATATGATCTATTATTATTTATAACAATTATGCTAAATTTATTTGCCATTTTAAGAGGCTTATTTCTCATGTTTCACATGCATGAATTGATCAATTTACTTACATTTTAATGCACCAGTAAGTTTTGTATTTAGGAAGCAATCAAGGAAATTATATTTGTCCCATACACTTTTTGTTTGTCATACGTAAGAATTCTGCAGAATACAAATGCCATAAAAAATCTTCGGAATTTTGAAGATCGTCATAACATCTGTGATAAATATCTACAAACTAAAGCAACGCTAATAAATATTTTACAAACGAAAAGCATTAAAAAATTAAGCTAATGAATTTCAACAGTGCTTTCCATTCAACGTTACGAACTATGAACTTATATAAGAAATGAATAGCAAAAGACAAAATTAAAAAACTTTATTTTTCAAAATAAATTCAAAAGAGTTTGCGTCGTGAGAAAAAACTATACATTTAATACGTATAGTATGTAAAAGAAATTATATTTAAAATTTTTTTACAATAACGTAACTTTATAACTTTTCTTATAATAATCTTTGCTATCTTGTACCTTGTCGAATTCTAATTAATACTTGCAAGAGGAAATTATTTTATTAAAAACAAAATTGAACAAAAATATTGCAATTAATGCTAGTATAAATTCAAAATTAAATTGCGAGAATATTAATTATAATAATTATTATTTTAGAATATTTGGATACACAAACAAATACAAAACATGACTAAATTAATAATATATAATTATGGTTCAAAAGTTTTTAAATGTTATAAGCATCATTTTGTGTAATTTTCAAATTATAGACTAAAATATACTTTAGAGTACTTGAATGATTTACGATTATTTGATTAAGATAACAGATTCGAAATGAACATTACAGACCCACACACATATACTCGCACTTATAAGCTGATTTTCAACTTAATATTTTTCAGAATTTCATTAAAAATACGAAAAAATTAATGTACTCTTAATCACTATGGTCATAATCTCTATTAGTTTTAAACAGGGAAGTTTCAATCTAGAATATTTTCTTAAATTCTATTAAAAATCATAAATTTAATAATATTTAAGTTTTATATTCTAACTAAATTAAACTTATATCATAAAAAGAATTTTGTCTTTTTTAATGTAAACTCTTATATATTTTCTTTCGTCAAAAATGATGCTTCAAACTTCTTGCAAAATAGTTGCATAAAATTAAAAGTTTATTTTACTTGCAGTGGAGGACATTAGCATTTAAAGTATTCTCATCGTAAAACTTTTCCTAGAATGTTGTGTGAAATTTTTAAATATACATATATATTAATACAAAGTCATGTAAAAAAAAGAAAAATATTAAAATCCAAACATTTATTCGTCACAGAAGTTAAAATTATAACTACCGAAAAGTTTTTCGTAATGAGTGAAAAGTGAAAATTAAATCTAAAAGAAATGTTTGTTCTAAATTTCCTACAAACAAAAATAAGCAAATTATCACTAAAGTATATTTATTATAACAGCATAAAAATATACATATTAAATTTCAATTATCAGATTATAAAACTTTATAACGTATAACATCCTTGAAAAGCCTAAATAGTTTAAAGTTATTTTCATAGAATGCTGTCTTTTCTGAATGAAACTTTGATTCCTTTTTTGTCTTGTGTCAGCAAGGCTGACAATATGGGGAGCACTGTTCCACTTTTTCATACCGAACCATATTTGGTGTAGAGTCCGACTGCTTCAGTACACACATGCCGCAGGGAAACTTTTACAGGGTAGGCAACCATTCACACCTAATTCATACACAGAAAAGACAAAGACAGGATAGATAGAGAGAGAAAATACATCCATCCCCGAACCGGGATTCAAACCCAGGACCTCCCTATCAGCAGTCAGGCACTCTGACAACTAGACTGACCGCTAGGTCGGTGAAACTTTGAGATTAAAGTCAGTTATATAAAAATTTAAATATCATCAAAATTTATTTCTATTTGGTTTCAGCGAAATGCACAATGAAAAGTTTACGAAATGAAATGGGATAAATGAAATTATATTGTATAATTTCGTTATATCTTCTGAATTTAAACATCATTTTATTAATAGGAAATTAGCTAAGCCAAACTTTCAAATTTAACCTTTTCACTAAAAGTACTTCTATATAAAGTCTTATTAAAGAATCTAATATTTATCATAAATTTAAATGTTAAGATAAAATCTCGTTTCATAAAATTAATTTATTCACTTATCTCTATTGAGTTTGATATTGTAATATTGTTAAAATACTTTCAGTAGAAAATTATGTACTGCCAAAATTATAATAAATATTTTTATCATAAATTTTTATTTATTTTTAATATTAGCGTACAACATTCCATTCATTAAAGGAAATGTATCGAGTTTTGGACTTCAGTCAGATTTTGAACTTTTTGTCGGACATTGTGTATTTTTTCTTAAATAATTGATTTTAATTAATGAGTAATTCTCAGAGTTTTTTTTAAAGTGTTTGCATAGTTCTTGTCTTCGTATGTTAACTGCTTACAATTTAAAGAATTTTCTTTTATTTATATATTGTTTTACAAGAATTTCTTCATTGATATTAGAATAATTCTGATATTTATTCCTTTGGTATGAAATGAGCTATAATTGAGATATTGACCATCTGTAAATTTTCTGAGTTGTAGAGATATTTCATTTGCTGTATCTAAAAAAACTTCTGATGTTGCATTATTAAATCGAATATTTTCTGATTTTTTCTATCAGCTTCATCAATGACTAAATTTTGAGATGCTTATTTTATTTTTTTTTAATTTTGGTATACTATTTTAAATTGTTTAAATTTTACTTTTGCTTAAAAGAGTATAATTTCTTCTAAATTAGAATCTTCGTTACTTTCGTTAGTCTGTTGAAATTGACTACCTCTATCATGGGTGAGAACAGTATTTTTTAACAAGTTTACCAGAAGAACCTTCTTCAAATATTCGAGGTCTGAAATGATCCTTCATTTTTTTTCGTAGCCTACTAATTTACATTTCAATTATATTCTTTAGAGATAAATCTGAAAAAAATGTACGAGAACATTTTAAAATAAGAAAATGATGTTCTTTTGTGAAACCTTTGAAACAACAGTCGTTGTATGGGGCACAAAGACACCCCAGTGCCAAATACCAAAAAATAATTAATTCCAAAAAACTATTATTTCAAACGAAGAAAGGAAAAGCAAAGGAAAATTATATTACAAGTGAAAATAAAATTTATTAGAAATAGTTCAATACTGAATACGGGATAATACATATTAAATTTTTTATTATCACATTCTATGAAGTCATTGCTTTTAGGAAGACTCGTTCATTATTTATGACACTAAAATTGTATATACAGTTTTTAAAACAATTATTTTCATAAATAATAGTAATGAATGTTTACTAATTTATTCGTGTATAATATGTATAAAATTATTAGCATTTATTCGTATTCAAAAGCACATTCGAAGAAATGTTTATTTCTATATCTGTATGCATATACTATATATTTGAATTAGGAAAAAGAACGTGTTTTTTTAAAATTTTGTTATGAGTTTGTGTAATGTAACACATTTGAAAAATACTGCATTACTGAACGTATAACAATCATTTTATCTACCATAAAATTAAACCCATAAAATTAAAAAAATTACGACGCAGTGGTTAAAAATACATTTTAACCATTTTATATGCTGTTAAGCAATTGTACTTATAAAAATTATTGCAATAAAACTTATTTTCTGAGCTTTGTAGTTTCATTAAAACTGGTGACTTGAAAAACAAAATTTTATGGTGCATTATAAGTATTATATTTTTTATTGTAAATTATTAAAGTAAACACTAATAATGATTATTATTTTAATTAAAAATATATATGTGTATCTACATGTATATTTGTTTTGAATTTTTAATAAATCCTTTTTAATATTTTTATTGTAAAATCTTTTAACCTTGATAAAAAGTATTTTTTTCAAATCTCAAAATGGGTAAGAAAATAATAATTTTTCCGGAATGTTTTTAAAATATTTTGTTACATTTATTGGAAATATTATGTTTGCTTGATGATTTACAAAATTAAAAATTACATTTACTCTCTGAATACGGAAATCATTTATTGAGACAGCTGATTATTCTATTAATGAATCTTTTGTGTCATTTAAATATATTTTTCTATTTGGTGATAAATCGAGTTACTTTGCCTTCATGATATAATACTATTGTTTAGTTTTTTGAATATGAATAACTTTTATAATAATATTCCCAAAAATTTGATTCAAGTCTTCTATTTTTATATAAATTTCAATACCCTTAAAATAATTACAATTTGTAAACATAGACGTTATTGATGCAGAATTATTTAATAAAACTATAATTTTCTTGATCCTGTAAAGATTTATATTGAAATTTGTTGAGTAAATAATTATGTAATGAGTAACATAATGATAACTAAAATACTGGAATAATTTATTCCGTCTATTGAAAAGTTAGCTATAATTTGCATTAATACCAAAGATAATCCTATTATAAACCAGGTAAACATATGTATTTTTCACAAAAAATACTTGATCTGCATCATATATAAATATTTGCACACATTACAAATTTATTTAATTTCGATTTTTCGAATAATGCATATAATTTTAACGAGATTTCAAAACTGTTTGTACTTTTTTGTAAGTATCATTATGTTTATAGATTGAGCAAACTCAGTAATGTTCCTAGAAAGCTTTTGATTAGATATTCCACGTATTAAAATAATTTTGCATTAAAATTGCATTCATTAACTATCATGGAACATTTAGGTAGTTCAAATATTTGATTATAAATTCAATTTAAAAATTTCTAGAATTTTATCCCAATTTAGAATGATTATAAAACACTTATGATTGTAATAACGTAATAAACTGTCTTTATCTAGATAATATTTTTTATTTTAGGGGAAAAAATGTATTCGAAGAAGCATATAATTGAATAAAGAGATGAAAAAACATTTCTTCTTTGCTTACACATTAAATTGACGAATATATAATTATCTTCAAAATATGAACTTTTCTACTCTAATGGCAATTAAATTTGCTTATATGCATATAAAGAAGTAAAAAAACATACTTCAAAAATTCTAAAATCACTTATGTGTATCAAATATTAAAGTATTCTAAATGTATTTCAATCTAACACAATTCAAATGCTTAGAGTTCTTTGTATTTTAGTTTTTAATAGTTAACAATATGATTTACCTTTTGATTACCTGAGGCAGGGAACAGAGTTTTAGAGCACAACCATGCATGTGATTGATTTAGTAGCAACAAAGTAATAATTCAAAAAAAATTAGTTAGCAATTCAAAAATAATAACTACATTAAATATAAATTCTCTATATCGCAATGATGATTAAATTGTAAACATTAAAATAATTGTTTCTCCTCATATATTATTTTCAAAAGGTATTTAGCAATCTGTTGCAGAATGCTTCCCCTTTTTTGTTGGATGTCTGCTTAAAAACTAAAAATAAACTCATTACTAAAAAAATAACTTAAAATTCGTAGATTTTTTGATTGTGTTCAAAACATATAAAAATTTATGAAGTTACTTTAATATTTTAAATTAACAACGTAAAGGATTATTGATATACATATTAAAGAGTTTACGCAAGAAATCATACGCCATAAAACAGTTGTTAGCTTTGACATATGCTTCTATATAGGTTGTAATAATAAATATGATTTCTATCTATCTTATGGATTTAATAATTATAAAGTTTTTATCGCATTTGAAGATTCTCATGGGAAAAGATGTTTTTTACATTTAAATTACTTCTTATAATTGAATATGCAATGGTAGCACTGAGTATGGTAGAATTTAAAATATAATTGTATGGGTCACAGAAAATTAAACTTTTATTAATTTATTTTTATTTGAAAATTTAAATTATTTCTCTGAAAACAGAAAAAAGTATGTTTAATTTGAATAAAGTTTTATTTTCATGCAAAATAGAAATTTTTTGGTTCTTTTTCAAATTAATTTATATTTTAAACGAATTTTTTTCTAATTTGAAATAAAATTGTCTTTCTTGAGAGATTAATAAAATGTATTTATTATGTGGCTGATACTTCATAATATAAAATAGCATTTTAGATAACACGTTAAAAATGCATTGTTGTAGCATTAATTGAAAACATAAGAGAATTTGCATTTTATAAAAGTACAAGTATAGGAGAACCTATAAAATCATAACAAATAGCTAATTAATATTAACTGTGATACTTTTCAAATCTACAAAGCATTTAAGTAATATATATTCGTGGTTTTATAATAGTTATGTATTTATAAGCGTTTAATTTTGCATGCAAATTATATTGTTTCGATATAACTGTCGAACACAAACATATGTATCTTTGGAACTTGGACAATGTAATGATTCTGTCATACTCTGTGCAACATTACCCATTAAATTCTATGCTATTGATGGGTATTCAATGTCATATTGAAATGTTGAAATGTACTTAGTCTTTGATATAGAGATTGTGCATTAAAGTAATTGGAGCACTTCTCTAAAAGTGAACTAGATCAAACATATCTAGTGTTCTATTGGACGATTATACGTTGTTGGAAAATCTCTTTCAAATTCATGAATTGGGTATTGGTACTGATCTTCAAATGAGCTAAGTTACTTTATGCTTTGAATTTTATAATAATGATACGGTAATAATATCACAGGAAAATGTCAAAATTACAAATACAAGTGTAAATAAGCTTGAAATTTATAAACATTACTAATCTTTCATAAATAATTTAAATATTAATATTATTTATGATATTATATATATTATTTATGATATTATATTATATTATTTTTTTAAATTTCAGATATTAATTATATGCTAAGTTTGAAACAATACGATTATTAACGTGTTTTCAGAAAATATTACAATAATGGTTTGTTGAGAATATCTTAATCGTTTATTTTTTTCTTTTCTTATGTACTGTAACAGTCAAAATGAATAACAAAAGTCGATCAAAATTTGAACGTGATTATGCTTGCATCAATCATGCTTGAATTTAATCATTCGCATTTTAATACTCTTCTAATTCTAAAAATGAGTAACCTTGATCATTTTTTTTTTCACCATAGTTTGAATGATAAAGTAGTCAAACCTTCTAAGATGTGTTTTTAAAGATTATACTCTGTTCGTTATTATTTTAATTTCATTTAAGTCAATTGTATTATTCAAATACGTAAGAGAAATATTTACCAGCAACAGGCAAAATGAGAAAAAAAAGAATTAAATTAAAATGTGTTCCTAAATGTTATAATCTGAAATACTTTAAATATCAATAGCTATGTGCATCTTTTATATCATTAAGTAAAAGCACACATTGAGATATTTTTGAATCAGCTAAACAGTAAATATTCATTGGCATGCACATGTCTGGCAATAATATATAAATTCAATGTAAATAAGAAATGAAGAGTTCAGAATATTTCAGATAAAGGAAACCTAGATAATTTCTGACAGTAAAAATTAATGTGCTACATATGTAATAATGCGATTATTATTGGAGAAGGAAATGTGAAATTGATGACAAAGAGAAAATTTACTTATATTTTTTAACTAAACAACATATCTGATTTATAAACTTTTAAACTTCTTGTGACATAATTGCATTTAAAACCAATCATTAAAGTGAAAGCATCTTTTGACTTTTATTCAATTTTTACGAATTACAGTGGTGATATTAAAGAATGGGTGGCTTATCCCGATTTAAAATAATTTCTTGAAAACACACTTATTACATTCGTTGACAAGTAAAAAATAACATTGTTTAAAATAGCTATTTTAACCGTTCCTAAGTTTAAAATAAAAATTTATTGAAAGGAAAAATTGTGACAGTATTTATAATACCGGCATGGAAATTTCTTTGTACATTTCACTTTTTTAATATAATATAAAGAAACAACTGTTGTTTTTCATAATAATAAGTCTATTTTTAAATTACCAAATTTAAGGGAATCTCGTCCCCAATAAAATATATTCTCAATTTTATTTGGAATTATGCCATAATTTTAGATTATTTAACTATTCTTCATGTTAGAATTTGAAATTTACATGTTTGACTTAGGATATACTACCCCAAAAAATGACTTAAATGTTTTCACATGCATTTATAGTTAAGGGACCAAATACATTAATAGATTTATTGAATGGATTTGAAAAATTACTTTTCCTTAGATTTTAAGGTAATTAAGAAGCTGTCACATGTGAAGCCTATTTCATTCTTTTACAAGTTTACATGCAAATTGCCACAATATTATTTTGATGTTGAAATTGCTGTTTACCAAAATATATTTATATATTTAATAATAACATAATCTATGCAGTCTGATGTTGATGTGTTTTGGTATATTGTACTTTTCCTTAACATTTTATGTGCTGTATTGTTGAAAGATAGTTTTCGTATAAAATAAATTTTAGAGTTGCTTAAATTCTTTATTGTAATACATTTTCTTCTGTGTTGACAGAAACATGCATTAAGTAATTTTTTATCACCAGTGTAATAAAAATCTTTGAGAATTGATAATTCATTGAAAATGTGGTATTAATTACTTTGATATTCTTTAAATTTGTGATTTTCTTGTTATTTTAAAATTTTTGATATTGTAAGTAATTTTCTGTTGCTTTTTGTAGTCTTTATAATTTTTATTATTAAAATCAAGAACACAGTTGTATACTGTGTACAGTATTCATAGAAATTGATTGAAATTGCGAATTCTGAAAGTAGTAACCATTCAGCCGACTAAAATTTTACATATTTGGTGAAACATACTTTGGGAAAGAAAATTGCTATGTTTACAAAGTTGAGAATATGTAAAAATTGACTGTGGAGTAGAAATTCCTTCTTTTGATAAAAATTAAAATATTATCTTTCGTTTGACTTGGGTGGGAGGGAATTAAGTTACCTGATGTTCGTTGCAGATTTTGTAAAAATGGATTAGACATATTAGCATCTTATAGTCTTAGAAATCATTAAAGATAAAATAAATGAAACATTTTGTAGAAAATGAATTTGAAATGCTCTAAAAGTATCCAGTTCTGATTATGGAATTGCAATATTGTAAACGAAAATCTTAAATAAAGGTCACAACCAGGGCAAATGATGGAAAAAATACGTAATGAGAATTGGATTTTAGAAACAGCCTTACAAGCATTACACGATATCTTCAGCAATTAAAATTCGACCTAAATAATTCATTATTGAATCTTTTGCTTTGAGTTGTATGGTCATATATTTATGATTGTGTTTTGTTAACATGAGTATAAACTACGAGCAGTAAAAAAAGAAACAGGAGAATATTTGAAATAAGAATGAGAAGAATGTGTCAATCATTTTTAAATTTCTAGTAAGTTTTAGTAAGTAAGTTGTGAGAAGATGCAGTATATCAACTGAAGAGAACATGGGAATAGAAAATTAAATAAACTATTTTTAGTTGAACTTTGTTTGGTTTAAGGGAGATATAGTTATAGTTTGAATTTCTATGCCTACACTGTTGCAATGAGAACATGCAAAATATTTCTTTCATAACTTTTACCATTTAGTAATGGATTTTATAATTTTCTATTCGAGATCTGTGAAATCATTTTCATAACATTACTTAATTATTGTCATTTTCATAACATTACTTAATTATTACATTTTTTCAGAACAATCTTAGAGTATTTTGATTTCTAAAATGAACTTTTAAACGTATTATCAAATGCAAAAAAATGATTTTTCTTTCTATAGAACATACTTTAAATACAAACTATGTTTCCATACAAACATAATGAATTCCCTTTAGTGATTAGAGTGAAAAAACCATATGCTATAAGTGTTTGGAAATGGGGAATTATTAGGTTACATTATCATTGTCACTTGCAGAAATTTGAATCGCACGTCTTCTTCTGGGTCATAAAATTTTTATTAATGCTTATAGCTGTGGATCAATGTAATAATTTTTAATAGTAATTTTATCATTAGTACACAAACATACACATTTTCATCAATACATTACAAAAACTCCAGTAAAATTCTGTATACTATTATGACAAACGATCAAATGATACATTTTTTTTAAATATTTGCATTTACAGTCTTTCTGATAAATTTTCCAACATTGAATCGAGGAATTTTTAACATATATTTTATATAACAGTTTACTTCCAAAAACTCACCAATGAAAAAAATAATGATTTCTTGAATTAAATATTTAATATATATTTTGCAATATTAAAATATGCCACTAAGCGAAAATAAAATTCTATTCTATTCTCAACGAAACTTTCTTTTCGAAATAAGACTCACTCCTGCTGGGAAAACATTGTTTACCTGGAAACCTCCAAGCAAGTAGTGAACCTGTCGACACTCTTGAGTGACATCCAATATACTGGTTTCCGGAAAGCCCAATCAACTTTAAATCTTGTTTCCCGTCCACATATTTACTATAAGACATCCATTACTTAAGGGAGATTTTTATAACAGTAAGTTGTAAATCCTTCAACTGATAGATCATCATACCCTTAACTTTCCTATACTTTAAGCGCATTCTGGCAGTTTATTAATAAAAGGCTAAGTTATGTATTTGAAAAATAATTCTTTATTATTTCATATTTTTCTGAAATATGATATTTTGTGAATTCTTTTAATAGCCACTATTTAATTAAGATACTTTCGATTAAGTTTTGATCACGCTGCTATTTCATATTTGTTCAGTTCTCTCAAAAAGCGAAATTTATTTTAAGGTTTGGATATTATTTTTTAAATAGAAATTTACAGTGAATTTTCACAAAAAGAAACATATTTTCAAATGAATTTTTTTATTACTGAAATCAGTTTAATGAGGTTAATTTATTTGTCACTCAGTGGTCACTTATACACTCGAGAGCTATTTAGACCGTGATCTATAGCTTATAATTTATTCTGAACCTCTACAAACATCAAAGCACAGTATTTGAGAATGATTATCAGGCTTTTACCATTCAATCAACTTTTCAAATGATATTTTTTGCAGTTTGAGAACCATATTCATGTATTATGTACATACATAGGTCTACCAACTTCAAGGATTTCTAATTTGCCATTTGATTTCACTGAAAATAAATTTATGTATCTAGAATATTAGAGCATATTCAAGTGACTTAAAGTAGAATATCCGGTACTATGGTTATTGAGAGCAAATAAGATGGTTGGATTCATACGTGGTTCTAACAAAGCCAAAGATTTATATTGTGTCATCAAACTATAATAAAATAACTTTATATATCTAGAATAGTAGACCAAGTTTAAGTGTCACAAAGAAGAAACTTCAATACTCAGAAATCACATATTATGCCTGGATTCATACACTGATCTACCAACCCAAATGATTTCTATTTTGCTATTAGAATACAATGAAAATAAATTTTTATATCAATAATACTAACTTATTTTATTTAAAGTAAATGTTTTGAATTGGCTTAATGTTTAGCAGAGTAATATATTTTATTTATTCCTTTATTAAGTGACTATTATCTCAAAGGCGTGTCCTTCTTTCCAAATTATAATCGGAAAATTACTTTTGAAATTTTTTTTAGCTAAATATATTTTTATTACATTTTTAATATTCTTCTGTGTATTTCCAATGTTTCAGACAGAAAAATAAATTTCCAAATTTTTAGTTTTAATCGTGATAAATGCTTTTTTTTCGTTTTAATAATAGTAAAATAAAAGATGCCTTTATAAGACAACAATACTTCTTTTAGATTATCTTACAGGTAGAGATTGATCTAGTGCAAAACAATAACATTAAGAGGAAATCTAAGTTTGAAATATGATCCATTCTCTAACAAAATTGTTCGAAAATATTTTTATAAATTAGATTGTTGAGCAAAATAACGTTTATTTCCAAAATGAAAAACTTGAAATCGTTTTTAATATCCATTTTCAAAAAATGCTTATTTCAGTAAAATATAAAGGCATGCTGATATATAATACGTGCATTAAGAGAATTCCTACAAATCGCATGTATTTTCCCAATTATTAGAAAAAGTCAATATTTCTAATTATTATAAGACATCAAATTTCTAAGAATTTATAGCAGAAATTTTAAAGAAATTAATTTGCAGATATAAGGAAACCTAACCTTCCTAAACTCCCTGATAAATGTATTATATTTTTTCATATAATTTAGCGTCTGATTACATAGGATTAAAACTGCAAGAATGCTTATAATAAAGTGAAAAAATTGTAAAAAAGTACTTTAATAGAATTTGATTAACTTGGAAAAATAACTTAAAATGAAGAACATTTTCTAAAATTTAAATGATTTTTTTGTGTGTGTGCTGCTATTCCTCTTCAAATAGTTTCTGTTTTAAAATATGAGAATAATTAATATGATATGACCATATTTTTGAGAAATAAAAGCGCAAAAAAATTTCAAAATTGCACTTAATTTATCTTGGAAAAATAAAGTAATTTTTTCCATATACTTTTGAGTCATAATTTCCCTCTTTTTTATAAAATATAAGGAAATATGGCTGAAATTGTAAACGTATTTTGTTAATTGAAAACTATTTTTATATTAATTTTATTTCGTATCTAATAATTTGAAGTGTGTTTAATAAATTTTCTTTCGGATTTTATTTTACAATCTAAGCACACACCCAAATGAAGTATTTGATTTCATAAGAGTTAAATAATTTTGAAATCTTTGATTTCTTAATTAATTTTGAGAAATGAGGCCTTATGATAAAATTTCAAATCAAAGCAATGGAATGACGAGGCATTTTCATATTTAATTGCCTTAAAATTTGCTTGTTACAGGTTACATGCCACACCGAGGAAAGTAATATTTTTGTAAATTACAGAATCCGATGGGGATCACCGAATAGGTCATATTAGAATTCATCACTTCGTGGGCACGAGAACGGTTCATTTTCGAACCAAGCAATTGTTGCCTAATCTTAACCCATTTCATCCTACTATCATATCCAGGGGGCAACTGAAATACAGCATGATTGATTCAATATTTATTTGTTGTTATTATTTCATCAGCAGAACTATCTAGAGATATGTATATTCTTATTTTATCAATAGTTATATCTGGCTTGTCCGTTGCAACTCTCAGGAAACGTTACTCATTTTTCAAGTTGTTGGGCGTAGTTTACATCTTTCTTTTGTAGTTACAAAATTTCTTTTGAGTTTACTTTCTACACTTAGCAGGACATAATGTAAGATTACTCTATCCTATTAATTCCGGTGGTTAGTCAAAGGTTTATTCGTAATCGATAAATATTAGCGTATCATTTTTTAACTGTCTTCCCAGTAGAACAGTTTGACGATAAGCATACAATTGATATATCATTTTAAATTTTATAACTAGGTGAAAAGAAACCTACAGAGCGTTTACCCTCCATAGTCGGTGCAAATTATTCTGAAGTCTGAGGATACGTTGGAACATATATTAGAGGTCTCTTACATTATGCTGAGATTCATGCTGAAATTGCTGTGTTACTACAAAATAACAGTAAACTAGTTGATTACAAAAGTCAAGGATATAATAATGAAGAAAATTCTGTTGAGATTTTTTGTAAATGATGTCGTTTAGACTCTTTTATGGTAGAGTTTGTGACAAGTGAGATCCTGAAAATATTACAATAGTGCTAGTGCTTTGACAACAAAGTACAGATGAAAAACTGAAAATTACCAATCATCAGACACTATCACGAAATCACCATAGTATACAAAACAGAAAACACAGTTCAATTCATTTGCAAATGACTTCTCAGATTTTTGAGTTTTCCTTCACAGCTTATTGAGCAGTTTTATTACAATGAAGTCTATGATAACATAAGAAACTTTATGATATACAAGAGATGTAAGAAAGAGTACTTTTTCTTGACCAAAATGAATGATATATGCCTGTTTCTAAGAATTTTGCTTTTAACAATATCATTTTTCAAAACTTGGGAATCTGACTACTTATCGTACATGATACTGAAGATACTGTCATTACTTTGATTAAAAATGACGTACCACAAAACCGTTTCCAAAAGTTAAAATCTCATTTATACATCTTGGATAATAAAATGGCAAATAAGTATTAAGGGGATCAATTTTTCAAAGTAAAGCCTTAATTTCCTATGCTGAATAATAATTTTATAAAGTTCGGACAATTCTCAGCAAACCAAATAATTGATAAATGGTTTGAAATGACATATATCCGAGACAAACCGATGCGTTTTGTATATAAAAGTTTTCCTATATTCATGGGAGTAAACTATATCGTAACAATGTTTCCTCTATCGTAGTAAGGGATCTGATTCAAGAAATGATATTCTTCTTTTTATTCTTGCTGTGCTAAACCTGACAGAGAACACAGTGAATCCATAGTACATAAAATAAAAAATACTCATATTTGTGAAATTATAAACGAGAAAGAATCTTATAAACCATGTGTTTCCTTTAAAAGAATCAAAAGCCATGCCGAATAGCGAAATATGCCTTACGTTGGACAAAAAACTCAAATTTTTGTGGATGTGACGTAATGAAATAATACTGTTGTTACAAATTTCAGCAACTTAGAATTAGTTTTTGATGTAAAAAGCCGAATAAAATTATACAAGAATAGAATTAAAGGGAAGATGCTTGATTTTATAAATTCTTACAAAATTTTATTACGGGAGGGATCGTTGGATTAGCTGTCTGGAATATAAACAGTTAAAATTCTTGTGTAAAAGTAATACTGATCACTTTTCTTTTGTACGCTTTACACAGCAATGGTAAATGTATGGATAATCCAATATGCTTTATCAAAAGTGATTCATAGTCCTGAAAATTTTCGAAAATTAATAGCGCTTGAAAAAAGTCTGCAAACAGAAGGAAGAAAAGGCTCAATATTTCTTCGGTTCCCTTAAATAGGGTATTGTGACCATTTTCTAAATAAATAAGGAAAAACAATGTTATTGTCAAAGAGAGGATTGAAAAGAAAAACAGAAAACATACTGCGAAAAATGCGGCTGATTACTTTATCAAGCATACTTTGACTCTTTTCATCAAGTGCAGTGTCATATACAAATAAAAAATGAATTCTTAAAAATTTAATTGAAGTGAGAAATTTAATTGAGTTAAAAATTTAAACGGAATGAGGCATAATTCCGGATTTTTAATTGTTTGTAGGCAGAAATTGCTTTTTATGGTGAAGAAAGTGAGAAATAGCTAAGTACAAATTTTATTAAAAAAATAGTTATTACAAAGAAAATAAAATATGTACTTATTGATCTCAGTTGTCCTTTGAAGTAGACAGGTCAAATTTCCTATATAAAAGATGAAAAAAAAAAAAAAAAAAAAAAAAAAAAAACAAGAATATATATTTTATCTAAACAAACTAAATTCAATTATTGTAATACTTCGTCTATTTATGTTTGACATACCTTAGAATGACTATTCTCAAATTATAAAGAAATAGTGGTAAAAGAAGCAACGGTTTTAAGCTATAAATTTCACTTTTGAAATCCAAATATGTATATGATGGTATTATGCTTAAACATCTATATTGAAATAAGCGAAACATTTAGCATTTAGCAGTGTGAAGTAACTCAGTGCTATTCCTATTGGCTTTCGGGTTGGTGGCTCTCAATAACTCATACTTATTTAACAAGAAATTATTTATGACACAGGGTACTTAGACATCCACACTTTGAATACATGCCCGAAAATTAAAAATAAAATATTTCTTGCATAGCAAGATATTTATAATAAAAGAATCTAAAACTATCATGCATTAAAAATAGATAATTGAAAATTTTAAATTTGAAGAAGGTAATACTTAATTATATTTCTTATATACATGCTTATGCATACTTTACAAATTAAAAATATGCATTTTTTAATGATTTGATGCATTTGTATAGAATCAGGATTGCATGAAATACGATTAAGAAAAAGGGGAAAATTAATGTTCAATATGATTGAAATACATAAGTTTGAAATTTTGTGATGCTTATAATTGAATAAAATTCTTATAAGAAATCTGATTTTGATGAACTTGACGTTTTCAAATTTGCTATGAAATGTATCTTCTGCAGACAAACATCCAATCCATAAATAGTAAAGAATTTTACCAAATATGTAATTCTTTTGTTTTTCAAAAAAGCTTTGGAAAGCAAAATTTTAGAAAATTAAGAGTGGCATAGCAGCAGGGTTACTTAAATATAAGTGTTTTGTGAGGGAACAGCTCAATAGATAGTGGTCAAATGTACCCTAGACACCACATACGCAAAGCGTTGATATAGATTTTTAAATTAACTTGAAGTATATATGGAAAGAATCATTATTCCTTATTATGTAAATGATGTATGAATTAATTAGGACAGTATTGTTAGAAACTGTATTGATTAATTTTTTGGTGCATTGACCCTGTTAAACAGTGTCCCATTGCTTGCTCTTGCCATACTTAATATATATATATATATATATATATATATATATATATATATATATATATATATATATATATATATATATATATATATATATATATATATATATATATATATATATATATATATGACAACAAGATGAAAATAATTTTATTAAGTTTATGTTGAAATATTCTTCGAAAAATATGCATTTGCCATTTGTTAGGTTTTTATTGCTTTATTGTTAGGAATAATGAATATTTGCTTAATGTGTTTAGCACACAGAATAAAATACAATATAATAATTATCAAATATTAATTATATTGAAGCAGATGATAATTACACTGAATTAAGAAATATATAATAAAAAGAAGAGCACATTTATATAACCAGGAACTATTAACGGGAAGTTTTGAAATATAATTTTGACACACTTTTTTTTATGTAAAAGGTGCAAAATAAATAAATAGATTATCCTTTAAAAGAAACTTACATTATTTTAAAAAATATATATTTGTTATTCTTAAAAGGGTAGCAAATAATGTAAATAAATACACTTCTAAATGTCAAATCTATATGGGATTTCAAGTGAACTGAATTGGTACACAGAACTTTAAGGGAATATATTTCTACGTCCCCTGAAATGTTCAAAGCAAAGATATCCCTAAAAGTTGCCACTTAGATATCCGAGCTATCCAGTTACAGCACAGTCTGAGATGTCATAAGTAAGCACAGCCATTCGATGACAGCTATTCAAATAAGCGCAAATCTTTGGAAGAGAAAAACAAAATTTCTCTGGGGAGAAATGTCTAAACCTTCAGAGAATTACATATCCAAAAGCCATTTTGCAAATATTTGATTTGATATAAAAATATAATATTTCTATGTATAATGCAATTGCGATTGAAAAAGAATTTAGACGTTTTAGAATTTGTTTTTATTTTCTGGAGTAATACGTGCTAGATAACAGGGTATACTTGAACTTTAGATATTAGTGTATGTTTAAAAAATAATTATTTCACAGTATCCAAAAGAGAATTCAAGTTACTTATATTCATAAAAAATAAACTAAAAATTATTAAAATCTATGTCACATTTTTATTCATAACAACATTATATAACCTTAAAAATGCATTAAGAAATATGAAAGAAAAATAATTTTATGTATTGGTTTTAATGTGCATGCAAAAGTAGTTTATAATCACAAATGTAAGAGACGCAATATATATGATAAATTTTAAAAGAAATATATTCAATTATCTGTAATGTAAGCAAAATTAATAGAAATGTCTGAAACCAGAAGCAAAAATTTATTCATATATTTTTTATTTTACAATAAATCGATATCGTATTATACATTGATTTAAAATTTCTTTTACAGAATTACTATTTTGTCCAAGATTTTTTCCAACAAAATGTAATTTCAGATGATTAGAATTTTTAATTATTTCCATAAATCCAATTTCCTACATACAAATATAGAGATGTTGTTGTTGTGTGCCACTCCATTACGCTCAGCAAAAATCTGCAGGCACAGGAGCTAAGTCAGTCTTGCCTTCGGGCGCTCTAGGTCTCCTAAGCCTTAGAAACCGTCCATCACTTAAATAGTCATAAGTCGTGTTAAAATATAAAGATATACATAAATGGTAAAGAAAAATGTATTTATTGCATTTTTGTTTTATAATTGTTCAAACAAAAAATATTATTAGGAATTAAATTGTTTCTTCTGTTAAAGATTGTTGTTACACAGAGAATGAAAGATCTGATTACTTTATAAATTGATAAATCCGAAGAACATAATTAACAAAACTTCGGAATAACTTTTTATTTTAGGGTTTTTCATAACAAAGACAGTAAATCAATAAAAAAGATGGTAAACGTGCCAAAGGGAAAATAATGCAACGTATTGTAAAATTTCATCAACGTATTATCTCTGAGAAGTAAGCGAAACAGAACTGACTACCATAGGTTCTAGTGCCAAAAAAGATGGAATCACATAACATTATGAATGTGAGAAGCGATTATAATAGAAAGATCTCCATATATCACTGGAAGTCTCCGGATACGTCTATGGTTGTCATGAGGATTCAGTTGTGTAAATTGCGTCTGTGATTGAACGCTAAAGACTATCCCTCAAGAAAGGTGTTATTGTTAGACTTTAAAATCACCAAAGTAATTGGGATTCACACTATAAAGGACTAAAATATAAGCCTCATAATGCTCTAACTGAACTTGAATATACACTTTTTATTATCCATAGATATTCAAAATGCAAATTTGATTAAAAATAATCCGTAATAATTCCTCCGACTCTCTCTTGTCAGCAGTTATTTTGAAGCCAAAGAAAGCCATTACCATCGAAATGCTGACATCTACCATTAATATCTTATTCCTGTCACTGTCGTGAAAGAGAACCTTCGCTGTGACCTGTATATTGTTCGGTTTAATTATTTTTTTAAATTCAATTGCCAAACATCTTTCAAAGTTAGACAAGTCACGTGTTCGTAATGAGCAAGAACATTTTGGTTCGGCACTTTTATTCTTAATGTAGGCTTTTTTTTAAATCTAAATATTGAACAGAAATATTTACAATGAAATGGGAATCACTCTTTATATGCACTTGCCGTATATACACTTCAATTGTACTGATGATGATGTTGCTCATTTGTTAGAAACATAATTGTAATCACTTCCATAGTCTATCAAATTACTTTGGGATATGTTTTTCTGTAACTAGTTATATTTATAAATATTTTGGTACCTTTTATTATTGCTCTGCATCGCTATACACGAAACAATCTATAAATTAATGTTTCAGTCGAGTAAAATGACTTTATATATAATAAAAAAATTAACGTATGACCAAAAAATTGTATGTTTTAAAATAATGTTCGTTTTTAAATAAAGAGAAACATTATTGTTCGTATTAATGCTAACTTCTTTTTATTAGAAATACTAATCCACACTCATGAATTAATACCTTTAATTGTTAATTAATACATAAAATATTATCACACACATGCTTTATATTGTATGAAATGTGATTAAGTTACTATAAAATTTTTAGTTATATAAATTTTTTGCTAAAATTAAAAATTTGTCATTTATTGTGATATATAGAATAAGATAAAATATTCAAAATAGAAAGAGCATGAAATTCTTATCCATCAAGAAAAAAAATGTAATTTTTAATAAAGAGTTTTCCCACTATTGGCAATAGGTAGTTTTATCACATTTTAGATTTAAGTGAACTAAAGTTAAATTACTCATGAAAGGACTGAATAGTAAATAATGTAAAATTAGTTAAAGCATTTTAGAGACATACGCACAAAATTAGTGTAAACATCGTTAACACTCACACACACACACACTACGCACTTTATAGTTATCTATGAGCCAAGAAGTTTTGTTAGAAAAATTATTCTTATAAGAAAATTCTAGAAAAAAATCTTGAAAAACAATTCTTTCTCAGTAATTCTTCAATTTCATTCACTTCATTAATTATTTACTATTTCTCTATTGTTAAATTTGAAGTTACTCTATTGTTAAAAAAGATTATTATTAATTTAATAGATATCACTCTTGTAATTATTGGAGGAGGAAAAAGGAGAATTAATTACCTATTCTTTCGTTCTTCATTTTGTTTTTCAATCAGATTACATCATGCAATCGTTTTTTTTTCTTATTGAGGATTATTTGTTGCCCCATTTGTCTCCTAAATAAAATAAATATGATATTCTAATGCGTAAGTTTTACAAACGGTTAATTTTAATGTTGGTTCATATTCGACCATTATTATTATAGAATAATATAATGGTGGCCAACATTGTGATATACTTCATATATTGAAAACTGCGAAGTCTTACGATATCGGAAGAAATATTTCGACAAAATACATCGTGGAAACATTATATTCAAAAACTTACCATGAATCTTTTAGGGGGAATATAAATATTGAGTTCTTATCCATCTACTATATACATCAAGTCATTTATTACATTACTTTACAGCACTATATTTTCAAAGAAAATTATAAAATTTTGATGAATATGACAATAACGTTTAATGTTTTTTTCAGAATTCCAGATGTTTAATAAGATACTAAACAAATAAAGATCAAAATATCGCAAAACAATCAATGATTGTAAACAACTTAATTGAAAAATGGTTTGTGAAATTAAAATACACACAAAGGCACTTTCACATTAAAAAATTACCTTATAAAGGATATTGTTTTTAAATATTATAAAATATTTGCAAGAAAACTCATGAATAAATCACATATTACGCATTTATATATCATTTAAAACTGTTTATAAATGAAATTTTCTCTCTTTTATGTAATTCATGAATAAGAAAAATGATGCAAATAAGTGTAGCAGCTTATTTAAATTAATAATCATTCGATTTGAGCTATCGTGTAAAAAAATTAAACTATTTGCATATAAGTGGTTAGAATATTTTAGTTAATAAAAAACTGGAAGTTACTTTCTTTTTTTGTGCTTGACCTTCTCTTTTCAAATTTAATGTTTTTCAATGCATTTCTCTTGATGAAGTGATTCCATGATTTTTATATAGGATTTTAGTTGTACTGACAATGAATGTAAATTTTGCAATATCTCAACTATATATGTTAATATTTATGAGTGTATAAACATAATAGATATTTTAAAGTTATTTCTTTATTTCGTTACAAAATACTGTTGTAGATACCAAATATGTTATTCCTTGAAATGTCTCCTGTGGAAGTCTTCAATTTATTGTGTTTCACTTAAAAAAGAATTTATGTTTAAATAAATATTTTGATAGATCACGGAAATGTTTTGCTTCTTCAACATGGTTTCACAAAAATTACAGAAAAATGTTTTTCGGAACAAATAAAAATAAATTCCCCGTTCAATATAGAATACGTGATATATAGTTTTAAATTGTATAGTTGGAATAACTTCTAAAATTCTCGAAAATTCATTTATTTTGTATAAAAATAAATGCATTGCTTTTGATAAAATATTTTGAATGTACCTTTCCTGAAAATATGTGTATATTTTGAAAATTGTATGTATTAGTAACATATTTATTATTGCACTTAGAATCGTAATTCTAGACCATACTTTTAACTTAATATCAATAAAATAATGCTCAACATATGAGATTTTGTAATTGATAATAAATTAATTTAAACAAGATATTTTGTCAAATATTTATACACACTTGATATATTCTAGTCATATATAAAGGGTTAGATAAATTTAGTATATAATTTCAGTTAAGGGGTTAAATAAGTTTGGATAAGATTTTGCGCAGAACTTGTTACCATTTCAATTAAGAAAATGCATATTTATATAATAACTTAGTTTTTGAACTTTTACTTATGAAATCCTGAAAGAATTTTACAATTAGAATGTAAAAAATTGCATTCAATTAATTGTAAGAGAAAGAATGATTAGATTCAAGTCAGATAATTTTTAATTTTATACCTAATTATTTTGAGACACTTATAGTAAATGCTAACAATCAATTCTCAGTCGATTCTGCTGCTATAAGTTTCAACTGAGAATGTATCTTTATTTCAAATATAAAAAAAATATTTTAAATAACATTTTTCGTATAATTAAATTTTATATAAAAAATGGAAACATCTTTAATGCCATACTAAATGGGGGATAATCGTGATTCAGAAATGTAGCAAAATTTATCTAGATAAATTTTCGACATTGTTCACTAACTTTGTTCAAACTAATGAGTTGCACATTGAAATAATTTATCACATTTTATATAACAACAAAAAGAAAATCTATTCGAATGAGATATAGAACTCTTGAAAATTTACTTTAGTTACGAAGCATAAGATCCAGCTTATAACCTAATAGGAATCGCAGCTTATGGTCAAAAACGAGCGCATAGATTTTGGAGAAAAGTAACTATATTTCAAATTCATTAATTATTTTCAAAGCACAGTTTCTAGAAATGAAGTCTCAAGTAGATATCAGCTAAAAAAATTAAAATGATATGTTGAATGCTTAATTTCATTTAATTAGGAAGTTATTAAATATTGAATTCGGGAATTTATTTTGTCTTCATTTCAATGTATTTCCTATCGACAGCAGAAGCGTAACATCTACTCTGAAGTCAGCAATAACTAAAAATATTATTTTTTCAAAAGTAATTTACACACACACATATATATACCATTATTTTTTTAAGAAAATTATTATTTCTTTAGAATGTAGGAAAAGAGGGATTCTTCAATTTTTATCTATTAAGAATATCTCTGATAATTAATTTTAGGTTTGAATGTTTGATTTTTAGAACCATATTAATTCTTCTAACATTTGTAAGAGAATGAGGGAAAATGAATAAAAATGTTCTTTATTTTCCCTAATGTAAAGTTATATTTAAGTTTAAAAGATTCTACATTGAGTAACATTAAACATCAGAAATAGTTAAATTCACAATACTCAAAATTACTTAATAAAATTATCAACTAAAATATCAGCTTAAAGTAAGCATAACTTAGAAAAAATAAATTGATCATAAATGTGAAAGTCTCAGATATATTTCAAAATGATTTTCTTCTGAACACGTTTTCTAAATTTTTCGAAATTTATTTGATTTAAGAATTTTATATTTATATTGATTTTGAAGTAAATAATTACATGATAATTTATCTACAAGAGGCATTTATTAAAAAAAAGCACACTAGTTTTCTTTTAATTGTAAGGTGAATTTGATAAAAAGACAAACTACATTAAAATGCATATAAATTGTTTCATTTTTGATTAAATTATTGGAATTTCATTTGAAATTTTAATAGAGAATTGCTACTCTGACATTGTTATGTTACATTTGAATTGCTCTTCAGCATTTCAAAAAATAAAGGTAATAATGAAATCAAGAGGTAAAATTTTAATTACTGAATTAAGATCTTTATTGGAAAATTACTAATTTACTGAAATTAATGTATAATAAATATTGCTTTTTGTTAACGATGATAATTTATTGTTTTGGTAAATTTCTAATTTCTCCACATGGGATTCCAAAGTATATGTTCTGAAGTTATTTGCTTTGCTAAACACAAACACCATGATGAATTTCATTAAATAGAAGTTAAAAAATATCCGAATACTTATTACTAGTATAGGGATTTTATCTTGAGCTATATTCAATGAATTTCAATGATTTCCATTAAGAAAGAATTGGGGAATTAAAAGTTACTTTTAAAGACAGAAGTTAACACAATATCAAAGGAAGACGTCGTCAGTGCGTCTATAAAGACTTTTTTTTTAATTTTTGAGAGTAATGAAGTTTTTGAGAGTTTTGAGAGTAATGGAGTGTTTGAGAGTAATGAATGCTCTCAACATTATCTACTTATTAGCACAGTATTTCACTTCTAGAGTTCATATTCTTGTAACACTTATCAGGAATTTTCTCTTTTTTATTTTTTAATGCAATGAGATTGATTTAAAATAAATTTTGATTTCTAGTTACTTTTATTCGAAGCAAAAATATGTAGAACGGTAGAAAGTTTCGAATGAGATAGAAAGAATACAAAAATTCACCTCTCTCTTTCTCTCATTTTTACTCTTTACTTATGCCTAAAAATCACATTTCAATAAAAATGTATATATTAATTGTAGGCCAGGTGTTATCGCTATAACAGCTTCTTGAATCATTGCAAATGTTACACATTTGTAAAATTTTGTACACATTTTATCCTGAATGGATTTATTTTTTAAAAAAACAAGCAAATATAGACTCACTTTTAAGGACTTTAATAATACAACAGCACATCAAGTATTACGTTAAATTGAATTAATTTAAATAATAATTTATAATATAATCAGCTCAATTATAAATTTCACTAATAAATTTTCATACATACAACGTTCTTTTCATTTTTCTTTACTTTATAACACCGAATCCATTTTATTTATGTGTTTATTATTCAGTTGTTATCAAATCCATTTATAAATGACATAAATTTGTTTCAGATACTTAATGTAATTTTAGAATATTTTGGTTAAATTTGGTTAATATTAGAATATTTGGTAAAAATAAATTTTTCTTCTTTTACTCTTCCTAAATCACTTCTGTATTGTCTTCTCTGTCTTATAGAATATCTAAAAGAAAGTGATTTTTTTGGAGCCATTTACAAAAATTGATCTGAGTTTTGAGACAATCCTACTTTTCTTATCTGGATAGAGGTTCCTAATGTTTTAGGGCAAAATTCAATTTCCTACATAGTATCAGATTTTACCTAAGCAGTGTGGAGGACTAAGAGTTTAGGGAATCACGTCCAGCTTGTCATTTCATAGAAAATTTAATCCACACAGAATCTGACATTACCACCATTTGGTAATCAAAAGCAGAACTTTGAAATTTTCTCGTCTTAAGCATACGTTTGAATAGTGGAAAGTGGCTTCTATTGCCAAAAAAGTTTTTTTTTCCTTTTTAACCAGCAAGTTTGACTACAAGAAGCATTTTCTTCAAATGAAAATATTGGTTGCATTAGGAAAACAATGATAGTGGAGGGAATTGTTGCAAAAAATATAATTTCACGTTTATTATATATATATATATATATATATATATATATATATATATATATATATATATATATATATATATATTATATATATATATATATATATATATATATATATATATATATATATATATATATATATATATATATATATATATATATATATATATATATATATATATATATATATATATATATATATATATATATATATATATATATATATATATATATATATATATATATATATATATATATATATATATATATATATATATATATATATATATATATATATATATATATATATATATTATATTATATATATATATATATATATGTATGTATGTATGTATGTATGTATGTCTGTATACATTTCCAAATATACGTTTTATTTGAGGTTCATTCAGCAACCTATGAATAATATTTTACTATTGCAGATATAATCATTTCAGTAATATATGTTTTACAAACATTTGATTCAACAGTGTAATGTAGCTACGAGGTAATTAACATGAAATGATATTAAATAATTTAATTCACTTATTAAAAATTGTGAATATATGTATAAAAAACCTATGACAAAAGAAATTTATATCTAAACACAAAATACGTATAAACTCAGTTGCATTACTTCATATGTATAAAATAATACTTCATTTCAAAACTGGTAAATTATACTTTCGAATTTTAATAATATTAGTTTCAAATTTTTACATAATGCATGATTGTATAGAATGAAAATAAAACTTTCTAACAAATAATAAATATTAACACCATTAAAACCATATATATATATATATATATATAAGTGATATAAATAACATAGTAAAGAAAAAACATACATATAAACCAAAAAATAGTAAAAAATTAACATCAAATGCGTAAATCATTAAGTTGAGAAAGTTAATAAAATATATTCTCTTCATTTTTCTCAACCTGATGTCTTATAGATTTTACCGATGCGGCAAATTAAGAATTAAGATAAATATTAAGTTAATAACTTTTTGCATTCATTATGTGATATATATGCCTACATACATAAAATATCAAATCTTGATAGCTTTAAATTTGTGTTCCCTATAAATTATGAAATAAAGTATATGTACGAACTTAACAAAATAACAAAATAAATATTTCAACGCCATCAATCACGAAGACAATATTAGACGAAAAATAGAGAAATTGCAACCTCTTCTAAATTCTCTAAACCTTCTGAATACAGTAGCACGAGCTGGATATTCATCATCAAATTATAATTGCAACCGTTGAACGCATTCTTCTTGATTTAATCCTGCTTTAAAATCGTAGAAAATCATAGCGCGAAAATGTTCTCGCGTCAACTCTATTTTCTCTTCTTTTTAAAATTTATTCTACCCTAAACAAGTGTAAGTAAGCCAGTAAAAAAATCGTCTTCTGTGTTAAAATACTTTGTATTTTAAAATTAAACAGTTATTTTTATTTTGTAAATTCTAGTCTGCGCATATCTCTAAAATTTCAGAGTAACCCTCGTATATATGAGCCTTTTATAAGATTATTTGCAAATTATTTTTATAAATTGAAAAATTGTTTCAGAAACGGAATTACGAAGAGAATTATTTACAGACTAGCCAATTAAGTGAAAGATTAAAAATCTTCTAGCTTATTATTTGAAACCACATATTTTATTTTTATAAAACCCCATTAAATTTACTATGGTTATTTATTTATAGAAATAACACACACACATATATACACACACACACACATATATATATATATACACATATTGATTTTTGAAACATAATTTTCAAAATTTTAATTGTGTTATGACTTCTTAAATTTTTGCACTTTTTCCAAGATCATTCGTCTATAATAATTTGATTTTTATGCTCATATTTATTCACAACTCTGGAATTATTGTTCACTAAGAAGAGAAACTGTTTTAAATAGCACCAAAAATTTAGAATGCAACAAATTCTGTATTTACAAATAATTTTAATCAGATGATGTCAAAATGCAATAGAAGAACCACATCTAATATTAAATTAAAAAGTAACGAATAAATTAAATTATAAGTCCTTATTGTCTGTGAAAGTTGGCAATTTTTCAATTTAATCTCATAAAAATGCATGCTTAGAGACTTGAATAGAGGTAGAGATAGATGCCAATATCATTTTTGATTTCAAATCACATATTGGATAATAGGGTAAATGCAGTGAGATAGAAGATGATTGATGATAGTATATACAGTGATAAATGACAAATAATGACAGTCTAGGACTTTTCACGGCATCAATGGATCCAATAAGAATCGCGTTCCTGTGATAAGATTTCTTTTGTCAATATAGTTTTTTGAAGATAGCAGTGAACCATTCAGCCTGCTCTCGACCACTATTCTAACATGTAAATTTGTATAAATATTTAAACCTAAAAAATTGCTTATTTGCTGCTTAATTCTTCTACAAATGTTGCTAAATATTTTTAAAAAAATTGCAATATTTATTTCCTTTTAAACAAAAAATTACATTTTTAAAGAAGAAAATTTAAATTGTAATTAAACATATGAATATTTTTAGTTAGAAATTATTTATGCTTAGAAAATAATGGAAGAAAATATTTCTTAGACACTGTTGCAATTTTCAGATTGTGCAAAAAATTTTGATATCATCGCTTTGCAATTATTTGATTATAAATGAATGCAAAATAAATTAATCAAATAATATTTCAATAATTTCAATAGTTTGGTTGTAAATTGTTAATGTGGACTAAATAAAATTCAATTATGTACATTTCATGTGAATATTGGAGTATTATTAACTATTTGAAGAAAATTTTAAAACTTTGTTTGTTACATCGTTGAACATTTAGATCTTTATTTATCTAATAATAAATAATATTTTATTTTAATATATATGATTACATAATGTGTTTCGTCATTTAGGTAAACTTTTAATTTTTGTCCATAAATTTGAATGATATTCAACTGAAGTAAACTGCGAGTCTCATAGTTTGCCATGGCCAAATGTTTTCGAATGTCCACACTGAGTATCTAAGAGTGCCTTATTTTTTCATATATATTTATATAACAATTCGTGTATATAACTAATAGTACTTCCTTCAAAACATGTTTTTATACAAATGCAGTAAATTGAGTTATGATTATTTTTATAAACTTTAAATGGAATTGAACATTTGGACTAACATTTAATTTTACACGGATAAAGTTAGAAAAAGAAGTAACCTTCAAAATTCTGAGTAGAAAAACGTATTCTAATTTATTTAATAAACCAAAAGATTTCAAAGTAAAAAATAAGAATCAATTAATAAAATATAAGGTAATTTTTTATTAATTTTTTTAGAATGTTTTTAGCCTCCTCAGTAACTTATTTAAATAATTTTCATTTTTATGACGTGAAAGCATACTAACTTATTTACTGAATGCTAAAGTTTTTAAAATAAAACAATTTTGTTTTTTAAAATGAAATCTGCCTATTGTTGGAGCAATTAAAACTTATTTTTCTATACAGTTGATGGATACTTTTAGAGAAGATACATAATAGGTGTACCCTTAAAAATAGTCCTTCGAATTTAGGATCTTCGACCAAGTAGAAGACTTGATTAGCCACACAGAGATATCATTTCTTTTACTACAACGACATATTTGTATGTCTCATTTACCAGCACTGAGCACTGTGGTCTTCAACTTGAGCAGATTTGGAACCCGCAAACAACTCGATAGAATACGAGTACATCTTTGGCCATCAGACAACAGCGTTTTAATAAATGTGTTTATACTCTTTTATAAATGTAAATTTTTGTAAAATGCGTAATGTTTATATTTTATGTATGAATGTGATTACTATATAAGTTTTAAGTTCAGTTATTATTAAGTTTTAAGTTCAGTTTCTATCATTTTTTATTCCGCTTACTCAGCTTGAATTTAATTCATTTTCATGCTCTAAAATATGTGTATTTAAATCTATCTAATTAACTGAATTTCAATCTTAATTATTCAAGAAACAATTACTTTATATATAATTTTGAAACATTCGTAAACTAAAATTGACATTTAACTGAGATATTATCTTCGACATACCGATATAATGGTTGTAATACTCTGGCCACGCACTCAGCATATGTTTTAAAATAGCAGATATTTTCATAGTTTTGAATTAAAATTTATTTAGATTAGTTATCACTTAATGCTTATTGTTTCTTCAAAAGATTTAATTGGATAAGTATTAACGATTTAAAGTGGATTTGGAACCACAGGATACAACTCGATGGGATACTAACCGGTCCACTGTGGACCACAGTATTAATTATTCAGTTACCAATTTGGTATACTTAATTAAAAAAAACAACAAGCTGGAACACATTCATTACACTATGTAGGATAATAAGTTTGGTTTCTATGAACACACTATGACTTTGTTTTTAAAATTAAGACTGTTCTAGAATGTGTGCTTAAAATGATTTTTGTAAAGTTGTAATTCAACTAATTGGAAATAGAATGTCAGAGTTATATAAATCAAGAAAGATCAATACTTTTTAACTCTACATTTATTTTGTTCGTAATAGCAAAATGTGTTTTACAATTTCAAATAAAAATCGTATCATTTATATGATTCATTCTTAATATTTGATAATTTATAATAACTTTAATTTTTTCTGGTTCATACAATTATATGAGGTTTCTCATGAAATGTGTGCCGAATTGGCAGTTAAATACAAAGATTTCTGTTATTCAGATCAACAGTCCGTGAATTTAATACCCACTTCGTTTTGGCTATTAGAAATAGAATACACAGCACAATGTAGGCTTCAGTCCGATATGCGCAACTATGCAAAGCATCTCCGCTTAGAGTGACTAACAAATTTGTCTATAAGATTATCTTTTCATGAAACTTCAAAATTAATCTATTTTTCAAGATAATGAAAACATTTTATAATTTTATATACAATCATATATTCTAACGATTATTATTCTATACTTATTTAATTTTAATTGATACATATATAAGGTTGTTTGAATGAAGGTCAAAATGATTAAATATATTATTTGATTAAATCTTTTTTCTTATTTCATGAATAAACATTATTTTCTATTTAAGCACTTATTGATTAAGCCATATACATCATCAGCCTGTTTAAAATATAGCGAACAGTATTGCCAATCACAATATATTCCAAGAGTTGTTAAATGCTTCTTGATTAGTTTATTTTGGAATATATATATGTGTGTGTGTGTAAAAAGAAATATTTAAGTTGTTGCCATAATTATGGAGTCAAAAATGGTTATTTATGTTTAAAAAATATATTTATAATTATGCGAGCGATGAAATTAGTTTTTGGGGGTAATAAATGTTTAATTAAAATTTCTGAGATCATATTTTAGGAACATTTGCAGAATCGTATTTGTATCTTCGTTCTCTTCTAAGTCAAACACACACACACACAATAAAAAATTCAACCTTTTCTTCCTATAGCTATTGTTTTGAAAGTTAATATGGATAATTTAATGTTTCATAACCTTAAGCAAATATTAACTCATTTTTTAAATAAATTGAGAAACAATAAGGATATTTTGTATGATTTATTATAAAGGTAATATTTTATTTGAGTAAAATAATGAAAATTCAAATCAATAAGATGAAGATTTTTAAATCTGAAACTATTTTAAACTTAATAGTAATATTTATTATTGATATAATAATTTATAATTGTTAATCTAAGTTTATACAGAAATAATAACAATTGAATAGTGATACATATTTAAAGGTTTAGGTGATGATAAAATTATTTATACAGAATTAAATTATGCAAAATTATGGTAAAACATTAGGTTAACAAGATAAAAATTATTTATTTTGGTAATACAAAAAAAAGAGAAAGTACTTCAGAATATGCTATCTTATCTTGCAAGAATATAAAATTATAACGTTTAAAGTTGATTTTTTTAAAAATATTTGCATGTTAATGATAAAAATATAATCAAAATAATATTTCTATAAACATCGATATTTATAATTTTTATTTAATTTTTAATGCCTTTATAGTTTCTTAATTACTAAAACATTATAGTTACATGCATTAAGATAAGAATCCTCACATAAATATAAAATCTCCTGTTAATGAGGGAAGAGTATTCAGCATTTAACTAGATTAATATCATATTATTCTTCAGATATAGTTCTCAAAATAGATTATATTAATTATAATATTCTTATATACAAATAAATTTGTTTCAACTCAGGAAATGAACTTTTAATTTAAATAAAATTAGATCTAATATTTTTAACTATAAAAATTTTGATACTTTTTATCAGTTCTTAAAAAAATTTAAAATGTGAACATGAAATCTGTACATTTATATTTAATTGTTCAATTTTGAAACTAATTATTTTTATAAAGTGATTGATTATTTATATTTCTCACACTTTAGTGTTTAGAAATATTTTAACATACGAAATCATTGAATATTTTACATACGTTTAAACTTTCCTAATATTGAAGAAAAATTTGTCTCACCGAATTGAAAATTAAATACACAATTTTGATTTAAAAATCTTAAAAATTAGGACAAACTTTATGCGAACAGAATAAAAATAGACGAAGCAGTAAAATATAGTTAGTTGCTTCAAATTTAATAATATATAATTTAACATACTAAAAAGTATATATAAACTTATTGAAATTAGTAATAAATAATAAAAATAATTAATTATAGGTAATAATAATAATAAAAATCAATTTTATTTGCAATCATTTAAAGTTTTGAAAATTCCACTTATAAAGATTAGAAATTATTAAGGTTTATTACTCTATTTCTTAAATTTTGTATTATTTATATAGATTGTTTTTATTCTTACCACTCATTTTTTCCTTGAATTTATATTTCAGATTTACTATATAGTGAAAATATAAATGAAGCATTGAAATTCTGACTGTATTATTTATTCTACGAAGTTCAAGTTTGAAAATCAAAAATATCTAACGTAAGACTATATATAACTCAATAAATGTTTTGCCACGCATATTTTTTTGAAATAATATATGAGAGAAATTATACAGTAAACATATATGATTTATATAAAAATATTCATTGAAGAAATTTACAGGTATACTACGTTAAATCAAGTTTTTAAAAGAAGAAAACAAGTATACCTTTGTTAATGAATATGTACTTTCATATATTACGATAAATAGTGTTCTAATCAATAAAAACTGTAGTTGATAACTGAAAAAATGTTTATTTTATACTATGTGTATAAGCTAAACGTAATATTTCCATATGCAACAAATTTTGGTCACTTTAACTTTGTCACTTTAATAAATATAATATAATTCCTGGAAACTTTAATATTTATTTCAGTGAAATTTAATTTATTTTAGAAATTAAATCTGGAATATTATCTTGATTTAGCTTAAGCCCACATTTTTAATTAGGAATATGAGTTTTAACAAATAATTTTGATATTAATAAAGATTGAACAACAGGAATGTTTAAAGAATGTAGTGCAATTACAGGCATCGATGTTTTCACTTTATTATAGAGCAAAATTAATGGGCTCGATCTAAATATACTTCATAATATATCCATTGGATCATTATGTAAATTCTTAGAACTGTTAACCTATGAATAATATTGTAACTTCTGGTCAGTGTGTAATAATTATAACCATTTACCATAAGTAAATCATATTTGTTTTTGTAATTTAAAATGCTTGAAGTTATAGGGATTGTTAGTATAACATAAAAAGTTAAAAAAGAAAAAGACATTTTTGATATATTTATGAGAAAAATTGGTATTTCCTCTTATAAATGAAAAATAACTTTTCATCAATTTTTATTCCATTTCATTCAAAGAACTCTCTCCATAGTTTATATTCCACCTATTTTCTTTTATAATTGTTCCACATAAATTACCACCAATAATTCAACATTTGTCAAAATATATTAGTCAGATGAATTATTAATGCCCTTTGTCATTTACTACAGTATTTGCTTAGAAGAATAAACATACAGTCAAATAATTTCAAAAGTTATAGATTTAAATTTTGATATTTAAATCCGGAAAACTTTTAGTTAGTTCATTAATATATGCGAAGGCTTAATGATCCAACAGAATTGTAAAATTTGTTCATTTTATAACTTCACCATTTCCTACATCTTTTATTAAATATTCCGATTGTACAATGCCTTTGAAAAGGTTTTCTCGAATGAATATTCCTTATTTTTGTGTTAGGTTCAATAATTAGGGGGTTATATTCCATTACGAGTGATTCAAGTTTATGATGAATCAAAAACTAATTCAAACATTCATTTCAGTCAAATTAACCCTCGTCATCAATATTTGACCATAAAATAATAAATGGAAATATGACATAATTTTAATTTTCTAAGTGTATAACGATTGGTATCATTCAGTCTGCTTATTTATTTCAAAATTTTTATAAAGTAGCAAATTCTAAAATTAATTCTTTTATCTTAATTACGATGTGCTTGAGTCATTATAATGAGTTGCATTATGATCATTATGTTCATATTTTCCGATATGATTAACTTTTCCTTTATAAACCATTATCTGTTATAATGTATGTATATCAACAAAAGTTTTAAAAATATATCTTCTAAATTTAAACTGAAATTTTACTTGATTTTGAAATTTTATTACATTTTAAACTATTTTGTTCATTATCGATTTATTATTTTTGCTCGGTATTTCGGTATAAAAAAGATCATTATACACTATTAGCCAATAGTATACTTTGATACTTAAAATCGTATTGCTGGTTTTGAGATTCGATATTTGTTATATATGGTTTTTTCTAATTTTTATTCTAGATTAATTCTGTCAGTGCTTTTAGTGTTAGAAATTTATTTGGCGAGAAGCGTTATTGCTAAATTCAAAATAATTTTTTTTTTGTATTACATTAACAACTATAAGTCATTATATGTTAGTGCACGCAGTTTCAATGTATACCTCGGATAATCAAATTTTTAGAATATAAAAATTCTCATATATATTTATCCGTGGAATATAACATCTACAAAATAAATCCTTTTTGGAGATAATTAAGCATCTAAAACTCTTTTAATATATACTGATAATATAACATTGGATGAAATTAAAATTATTAAAACTACCTTCTTAAAATATATTCTACTAACTCAGCTACTTATAAATTCTTATGTACACCAACGTATTATGCGAGTCAAAGTAATCATTATATATTTATGAGTCTCAAATTATAAATTGTTGCTAAATAACTCATATTTATAAACATCTAAAATATTAATAATTAGTTTTTAATGTGAGGCATATATATAATATGGTATAAGCTTAATAAAACTTATAATTAAAAGTTATCATAAAAATTCTATTTTAAAGTCTGGGACCTCTCTCTCTCTAATGTATGAAAAATAACGTGTAGTCACAATATGTTTTCGTACTGATTACACGCGAAGCAAAATCCTTGTGTTTCGTGAATTCCCTTTTTGAGGGGTTGATAAAATAATTTGCATAATTGAAAATGCATAAAAAATATCTATAGTAAAAATTATTATGTATATAAATGCTTTTAGTATGAAGTATTAAATTGTTTTATATTCATGAAATTAATTTTTTAGCATGTTAATGTGTTTATTTTATTGCAATATTTCAAAATGTGTTTTATTATGGTTAATTTTCATAATTAAAAAGTTTTATTATAAATTATGCATATTTCTACATTTTGTCAATAGTTGTATTGCAAACAGTTTGTACATTATTTACATAGCACAGTAGCTCACGTTTTTATGAAGTAAATGTTAAGAAAGTAAAATACATTTTAGAAAAGAAACATGCGATCTCTGATTGCATTGAAAACAAAATAGCCATTATAAACATAAAGGAAATATTTTTGTCATTAAAAATCAACAGTAACATCAAGCATCACAGAAAATTTATTTCTGATCTTTCACTAATTAGCAATTCAAATTGAAAGTTCTTGAGAGCAGTAGAGGCTTAATTTAAAACCCATGGAAACTGAATATTTAAGCTAAACTTATGTCATTGGCCTTTGCTTATGAGGAAAGACTTACTTTCAATAGCAATGAATACTCAAATAGTAACAAAAATACCAGTAATATTTGACTCTTCTGCTTGCCAACTCTCATTTTTACTGATGGTATACTCTGGACAAAGGAATGGAAGAAAACCATTGATTGAAGCCAACTTTGTTGTTAGATTCTATGATGGAATGAACCATCATTGTCTTTAAAAGCAATTTGGGATTCAACTTACAATAATGACTACGCAATCAATTTAGCCATATAACTTTGTATTATGGGTAAATTGATGCTGTAGATTTTACTTTATTTGTTGAACCAGATTCATGTAAAAGAAGAGTTTCTCGAAAAGAAGGATTTCATTGGCTTACTGATGAAATGTCAGTTTCAAAGAAATCCATGCAAGTTCTTCAATGGAACATTAAAACTGTGTGTTTTCCTCAAACTTAAACTCTTATAATTATGTATTCAGCATTTCTCTAATATTAGATTAATGTTAATTTTTATGACAGATATTACTGTTTGTATCTTTAAGGCTTTCATTGTATAAGATCCCATCAAAGGTAAAGTCATTATGTTAGTCTTAGTAGGAACTTTGTTCAACGTCAACATAAACATCAGTCATAACACTGAAATTGTTGCGAAAAACCTTTTTTGAAATGATAATTAAAACCAATTTTTTTTCTCAGTTTTCTAACTGTAGTTAGAGCTTTGCAGTCATAATTCATGCTTTCTCTATGTAACAATTCTATTGGCTTCTGAAAATTGGTTAAGAATGCAAATATTTTTCACGTTTTCGTGGAACATATTGAATACTTACAATCACTGTCCTTAAATGAATATTATATACGTTGGTATAATCTTTACTTATTGTATTTATGAGTTAAAAAATTCTTCCACAATTTAATACATGTTTATGATAATAAATGTTGAAATTAAATTTATTATCAACTTCTTTTAAACAAGTATGAGAGCAAAATAGTTGTAGTTGTACCAGCATGCTTTTATGGCCCTGAGTTGTGTTCTAATAGTTAGCTGAAAGCAGCCGGGTGACAGTCTTCTTGATTTAAAGCAGAGCCAATCAGAAACATTCAAATACTTGCCTCCCACCCTAAGATGTATCATTTCGCATAAGAGACATTCAACCCTGACATATTTAACGTACTCTAGCCATATTTAGTATACACGACAGGTCTTTGGATGAGCTGGGGTTCGAATCCACTACCTTCTGATATCAAGAATGACGGCCAAACCAACCTGGTCCCCACGCCACCTGAACAAAAAAATATACACCAATAAATAAAACTATTTAAATTATAACTAAAAATGTATAGTATTTGGAACAGTATTAGATCAAACTCTAGAATGATAAGCATAAAATAGTGAACTCAAAGAATGTAATTACTAACTGACTCATCTGAGATCAACCTTACATAATATCTATTTAATCTTTACATTTTTATTTATACGGAACACATGTTAATGCAAATAAAATTTTTGTAATGGAATTTAAACATCATAAATACATGAATGTCACAGCTTACTAACTGACAGGCTTTTAGAATTCACACACACACAAGTATCTAAAAGTTTAAACAAAAATTTCTAAGACAATTAATTTTGATTTTTTTTAAATTTTAAATTACAAATTCACAATGCACTCTAATTTTCCAGTTGGCCCCGTCACTCTGTGATATGACTTAAATTTAAAAATTTGACATTTTAAGGGGAAAATAAAATGTTTAATAAAACATTCGTTTATTTTAAAGGTAAGATGTTATACACGTTTCAACTATTGTCATGGATAATCTTCAGTTTGATGCAACTTTACAAGAGGAAACAAAAATTTAATATTTTCGATAGTAATTCGTCACATATTTCTAGACTGTACCAAAGAGTGTTGAAATATTATTGTTTAAAAAAGTTCTGTTGGAATAAATTATTATTTTCTTTTTTTAAAAAAATATACACGATGATTTAAAGATTCAAATTAATGAATCTATCAAATGATATTCAGATTATGGGAAATTTAAAACACCCACACAGTAAAATTTAATTATACAATTATAATAAACATACGAGATAATTTTAAAAAGGCTTTCACAAGAAATCTCAATTAATTGATATCAAAGTAATAATATTCACAAGTTTTTACTTTATTTTCTCTATTCATTTCAAAATTTCATTTAAAACATAATAATAATCTTTGGAAACTGTCTGCAATCACTTTCAAAACAATTCTACCTTATATAAAAATATTATACGCATGTTCTTGTAATTACTAATTTAATAATCATCTACATCTTCAATTGTTGCTTTAGATATTATTATATGAAATCATCAGCAATTTTTTTATGAAGAGTTTTGGTTATGCATGTTAAAAATACTTTTTTCAATAAAATCAATAAGATTTTTTATTTGTGTTCTAACCTGTAAAACATATTTTTACTTTGCTCAGTTAATTGTTTGTTTTTCTTTCACTATCGAACTAGTTTTTTAGACGTAAACTCTAAAAACATGTCTCAAGAAATAATTGAAAATTTTCATTTAATGAAAGCATAGCGTAAAAATTACCTTTAATTAACAATAGGTGCAGCTATAACAAAGTTCTCAAAGAGATTATTTTGTTTACTTGAGAATGTAATTAACCAACACATTTAAAAAAAATTAAATTAATCAGTAATATAGTACTGAAATAAATTAATTTTATAAGCTCTATAAATCCAATTGAATAAAAGGCAAATATGAATAGACTAAAAATTTTTCATAAAATAATAATAATAATAATAATAAAATCTCAAATTGGAAAATTTTAACTGTTATACAATAATATGATATTTTCCTTCTATTTCAGTGATTATTATTTGTTTGAAAAAACATGCAAGTTAAATTCTGAAAATTAAAGAAAAATATTGCTTTACATATTTTCTTTCCATAAAGTAAACTAAAGAAATAATTTGGTGTTTTATTGTTGAATATATAAAATAAAGAAATGGAGAAGTAATTACTTTTTTCAAGTAAAAGAAGTATAAAGACTCAATATAACGTTAAGATGTGTCAGGGTATGAAATTTAAAAGATAATTACGTGCCAGATGTTTTACTTGAGGCATTTGTGATTTTTTAAAAAAATAATTTCTTTTAAAAATGGATTTTAAAAATAAATTCATGATTTTTACTATTTTTTAATTAATATTTTTATGTAGCATATTTTAAATCTCTCATCAATATCCACACGTTATTATGAATACCTGCATCAGTATATATATATATATATATATATATATATATATATATATATATATATATATATATATATATATATATATATATATATATATATATATATATATATATATATATATCATAACATAGGTATTATATATTACTAATAATAAGTAAATCACAATTTAATTAATAAGTTACACTTCAAAATAATTTGTCACATTGAATACATGAGTTGACACTTTTTATCATTCAGTTGAGGAATAATCATATTTTTATGCAGAATTTATTCTTTCAAATTAAAATAAATTTACATATTCTACAGAAACAACTTAAAGTAAGCTTGATTAACATAAGATTTTTTGTGTTTGAATTTTTTTAGTATTTTATAATGCACATATTTTGGGAGAAAAAAATGGCTAAATTAAAATTGAACATACGCAAAATTATGATTATCGGAACAACATTAGCAACATAGTTTTTAATTGAATGCTTAATGAAAAGGAAGATCATTCATAAATATTTTCATACTCTTTAAAACAGAGTAAGCTAACTCAATGGACTTAATCATTTTTGTCTTTTCAAATTAAAATTTATTTCCAATAACTATAATTGTAATTTAAAATAAATCTTTAATATTCAAAGTTCGATAAATAGCTAGTGAATAAAGTGCTTAAAATCTGTCCCAAATCATTTGTAATTTAAATGAAATTTGTGATACATTCTAGAATTAATAATAATTGTAATATAATATCATATTAATTTATGCATTGATAAGTTATTTTACTTTATTTTTTTTCAATAACATTATAATCAAAAACACATATACAAATGATAACATATCATATACAAATACACATCACACACAAATAATAACATAGGTTAAATTTGATAGTTTAAAAAATCATTAATTACGAATTTAAAGCAAAATATTTGGACACTCTAATAAAACTCAGAATCTCTATATTTGACTAAAATATGAGAGATATTATCGTAAGAATATAAGATATTGACTAAATTTCAAAAATATAATTTTGGCTACTCCTTTATTATACAAAAAGCAGGTCTACCTCTAATAAGTCTGAAAATTTTGAATCAACTATGGACTACATAATGAAGAACTAGAAGAACTGAAAATTTGTGCCATGTATTAGAACATTAGAAAACTCCGAAAAATGATTATATTTCAATACGCGTAAATCCGAAAAAACAAAGTTTTTCCGGTCTGTTACTCAAATAAAATCTCTGTTAATATATGCAAGAAAATGACTACTGAACATGAATTCACATTGCATGAGGTCATCTTGGTATGTTTGAATATCCCTGGAATATATGCAATGGTCTCTGCAAGCAACAACTTGTCCGTGCAACAAACAGAAAGTTCTGATTTGTATTCAATAACGAAAATGAAACTTAAATAGGTAAATATTAGAAACAAGTCATATTTTGAGCGATAAATTCAAAGTTATGATTTTGAAAGCTATTTAATATAGCCCAGATACCAACGTCTAACTCTTAATTAGAGAAAAGGTAAAATGGTGAAAATTTTAATTTCTTCCCATTATAGACATCGGTTGGATTGAGTATTAAAATACTTATAAAATAATTTGGGATGCAATATGTTGCCTTTCGTTCATGAAATAGTGTCGTTTGAAGGAAAATTTCGATTGAATAATGATCCAAAGCACACTTCCAAAATAATGAGAAATCTCTTTATCGCTAAGAAAATTGAAAAATTTGGGCTAACCGAGTCTATCAATTTATTTCAATGCAATTGAATACCTTTTAAAACATATTGGAAGAAAAATATGGGCAATAAAGAATTTTTCAAACTCAGATTTCTTTCAATCTTTAAAAGGAGAAAATAGATGAAAATATAATTAGATTCTCCTTATAAGGCTTTGTTTTTCCTATGCCCAAACGATGTGCTGGAATTGTCAAAAATAAAATGATATACGACTGAATATTAAAATTTGCATCATATCCACTAGAGACATTTAATGTTAACACAATTTTAAAAAATGAATCATATCAAAACATTTATTTAAATAAATTTTGAAGTTTCAAAATTGTATTTAAAATTTTATTAAAGTAAATTTTGAAGCTTAAAAATTATTTTAATTCATGCGTCTGTCTCAATTTTTCTATGATGCCCTTAAGTGGGCTTAAAATAATATAAAATTAGCAATATACTTCCTTAAGAAAATTGTTTTCAATAAATATATTTATGACATAAGAAATACAATTTTAAAACCTGTCAAAACTTATTTATTATAATAATCTTGTGTAAGTTGGCATTCTAAAAACAAACTTTAGAAAAGAAACTTGTGCAAGAATTATTTTTAAAGATGGCTGCACAATTTGACTTATGTTAGTTTCAAACACAGTGGAATAACGTACAAACAGCATTAATAATCAGTGATATATTATGTGACGGGATTATATTATATATGTGATGTGTGATTGGTGGTTATGTCATGTGTGTATAAAATACTTTATCTAATTTTATTTAAATAATAAATTTATGGAATTTGTACAACTTATAACTATGTACAACTTATAATTAATAATTTTACTCTTAAATTGAAAATGTTATGCAATAACCTGAATTTAAATAATATGGACGCAATAAATGCTATGGTTATTCTCAGTTGTCTGCCTTGTCTGATGAAGTCAGATAAAATTTAAGAGATCGTTGACTTATGTGACTAAAGATATCTCCCATTAGAAATATAAGCAATCTAAAATGTAGTTCACAGACGCCTTGATGGACGAGGCGTTTATTGTTATTCCATTTCTAAAATAAACTTAAGATTAAGGCAATAAAATTTTTTATATGATACATACTATTAAAAAAACAGAAATTTCAATATTATTTAAAAAGTAAACCACATGTTCAAATAAAAGTAGATTATTCAAAGATAATATAAAGCAATTTTTTAATAGTATACTATAATAATTTTTAAATGTGTTGTAAATAAATTATTGATTTCGGTAGCCTCTGGTTTAGCAAAAGTAAATCCATTAAAGTGGGTAATTTTTATACATCAGTATAATGTTAAGTAATCAAAATGATTTTAAGTACTAGATAGAAGAATTATTAATTTTTTTTAATTTAGGAAAATAATCGTTGAGTATAAGTGGCTAATATTTGGGTTCGATCAATTTTATATTAAGATGATGTTTCTTTTCGGTTATACATATGTTTTTTTCAATTCATTACAAACTGGTTTTTTCTGCGTGATACTCACACACATACAAACTGATTTTATTATTTAACTAATTTTTTATAATATTTTATGTATTCACATATTAAAATAGTTCTACAATTACCCTTATGCATGTCTAATTTTTATTATCTGCAGACGGACAATAAAAATTAGACATGCATAAGGGTAATAAAAATTAGAAATAAATACTGTACACCTTCCATTCGTGCAGTCATAAAAATATGGTCAACAGTTAGTTTTCGTGAAGCGCTGGTACAGACATACAAAAATTTACAGTAGATTTATGTAAGTTTATCTTTGTTGAATATTGAATTTATGTCAGATTATCATAAGGATATTTAAAAAAGTTTGAACATTTTTGAAAGATTATTGTTCTTTGACTAAAGCAAAAATAGTTTAAGTATTTATTTTCTAGCAGCTGTACTTTTATATTTTTCAAGAAAACCAAGTATTGAAAAATCGCATTGAAAACTTTAAATCTTAATCTAAAATCTATTTATAATTATTATGTTAAAATTGCATGACATTTCAGTTAATATACAACTAAAGTATTAATCTTGGAAATTATGAAAAATATTGTTAAATTCAGTTGCTAAATATAAGTCATAAATAAAGCAATGTATTTGAAGCAGATAATTGAAAAATATTTCTTATAAAATCTAATTTTACTTATTTATATTTAAATTCAGTTAAAATAAGAATGTTTTACAATTTTCAATAGAATCCTTTTGATAATTTATTTAGCTATACCGCTAAAAGATAAGTAAATATGTGTCTGACGTGGTGGAGGGATAATTGTTGTACCCTTTAAGGAATCACGGATCTCCATTCGAAACAGTGGATGACGGGAAGAATGCTATTTATTACAGGTCATGTTTTTTAGGTAATGCCTCATTTTACGTAAGAATTATTTGTGAAATTCAACAAACGCATTTAATCTGTGATGGGAATTTCGGAATTTACCAATCACTAAATTTACATAACTCTTTTAACAGTTACTGAAGCCCAAAAAATAAATAATTTTAATATAATATGCTTATATAATCTAAAGGCTGACTTGTAAATTTTAGGTTGTTTGAAGAAAACCTTGAAAGCTTTTTTATGCACATTTTTTCGTATAAATTTCTTCCTATTTACTTATTTAAGTAAATAAATAAAAAAATACTTTTTTAAGAAGACACATAAGAGTCACATAGGTACTTAACTAGATAAAAATTTACATATAAAATATAAAATCAAATTAAAAAAATGTATAATTTGAATTTATAAAATGTAGATTGATTTAATTCATTTTTAGAGAAAATATTCAAAATTCAATTGATTTCACATGATAATAATGAAAAGAAAGTAATCGATTTTACTGATAAAAGTTAATGAATTATATATAGTGAAACTCACGAAGAGATAGGTTAATATATCTAAATTAATACTGAGATAAAATAGAATGTAAAAAAGAAATTAAAAAAAGAAGCAAGACTTAATAAGCTACTTTAATAAGTATTGCACAGTTAATTTATTCTTCTCTAGCTATGTAAATTCTAATATAAATACGCAGAATGAGATTATATATGTTGAAGGAACAATATAGTCCATATAATTTAATTATTCACTTGTCTTGGACTCATGTTAAGATGACATTAAATTTTCCAATAGGCTTAATAAATTTCAGTGTAAAATTAAATTCCTTTAGACACGAGTAGATATATTATTCTAAATCGCTTATATGTTATCGCTTCAATAGAATTGTTTTTAAAAATTAATACATGATTATGAATTTTATCTGGAATATAAATAGTAATGCCCATATATTACACTTTTTAAATTGTTTAATATTTCTGTACAGATTGTATTAAAAGATAACACTTAATTTAGTATTCTTAATATTATAAATAGAATATTTGATATTTATACATTATCAACAACAAATTACTAAAAAATTCATTGTCACTGAAAATTTATCTGAACATTTAACGTGATGAATTCTTTATTTTAAAATATGTGTGTTCAACTTTCCATTCAGGCATGAAATTTCCCAAATGATGTAAATTTTATTTTTTGGGCAATCGTTTTGTGTAACATTTAATATAATAAAATATTATTGTAGTTCATTTTAAATGCATTGTTGTTATTATTTTAATCTAAAATGTGAAACTAAAATTCTTTTACTCAATTATCTGTCAACCAGAAAGTATTTCTATTATTTGCATAGTTTAAAAGAACTAAATAGGAATGAAAACGTAAGAAATCTTTCAAATGAAGGTATCGGTTAGAGTTAAGACTTTGAATTATGGGACATTTATCTATAGAGCATATAGATATGTCAGACTGGTGAATGAAATTGATGTCAAATAAATCAAATATTTACAAACATCCAGGAATCTTTTGAAGGAATGAATAAAATTCATCATCAATGAATCAAAAAATCTTCTAAAGAGAGAAAATATATTTAGAACATTAAAAAAAAATTGGCATAATGAAATGAATCATTTGTACATAAATATTTTATCATTTTTTTCTACTTATTAAGATGTATTAAAGTCAGAAAATTGTTATAGTGCAACATATTTAATTAGATCGCATAAAAAATAAATTCTAATAATAAATTCGCATAGAAAATAGACTCTAATAATAAATAATAAAAAAATTGTAAGAATTAATTAAATTCTAGTAATAAATAATTCTAATGAAAAGTAAAATAAATTAAATTCTTCATTGACTGTTTTTATAAATTTACACAAATATTTAAAACATTTTAATTAAAATATATGAAAAAAAGAATCAAAATTATAAAAACAAACACACGAACATTTAAGATATTTTTGAAAATTTGACGTATTTTAACTAAAAATAGTTAAAATAAGTAAAATAGTTCTGCATAAATTCTTTGTTGCTCACAAAATAAAAGCTGTAGATATGTATACATGTATGAAACATCTTCACAGATGACTATGCATCTAGATAGTAATTGGACTCATTTGACATAAAATACTTCCAATTACTCACTCATTGACAATAGAAATTGTATTCTAGAATTAATGTAGGACAGATATTAGTTTCAGTTGAGTTCTTTTCACTGTAGTAATAAAGAATAAATTGGGTCATCACTTATTAGAAGTTCAATCTCTCCAGAGTGAATTCAGATTACTTAAAATGTTTGCTGGTTGAAGCACATGATGTATTTGACAGAGCAATACTTAGCAGACAAATTTTAGTGTACACCCATGATGGAAGTAAGAACATAATTTATCACAGCCAAAACAAACAGTACCTTAGACATATGCTTTATGATACCTAGAAGTGAACAATTTTCGAATGCGATCTAAGCTCTCTCATGATGTATCTCTATTTATGTCTTGCTTATTGCAGTCAACTTTAAACGGAGCTTTTTATACTGCCCATCTGTAATATTTACGTATAATAAATGCCATCATGAAATTAAAAATATGAATCGATAGTAAACGAAAATTTGTAATTTTTAACATTTTATGTTTCTTGTTCATTTTAAATGAAACATTAATTCTGTAAAATTTCTAACCATGTGCCTAACGAATAACCCAAAATAGTGGTTTTGAAAAAATGTAGATAAAATCAATGGTTTTTATTGTAGTAAGTAACCTCGAATATGCTGAAATAGTTTAATAAGTTTTAACTCGCTTGTTGTTTACTACGCTGGATAATGATTTTTGCTGTCTTTGATGATTCACCAGCATAGACAGGGCAATTTGCAAGCATCATTCATCGAATCACCATGGATATATACATACTGGGTGAGCCAAAAGTTCGTAAGAATTTTAAAAATTCATAAAAAAAGAAGAAAGTGAGATAAAGAAGTGCGGTTTGCAAGAAAGGGCTCACAATGTAGTCGGATTTTTTTTAGCAGCAAAACAGTTTTAGTAAAAAAAGTCACCTATAGATGGCGCTGACATCGAGAAATTCAGCAGAATTATGCAAATTAATTTTGCGATAAAAGGCCGTGATACTCGAGAATTTCTCATCCGCTTTCAGAATGTTATCCTTACCCGATTGAGCGTTGTTGGTGAAGTTGTTCTATTTGAACGGAGAGTCAGCAACTATTGCGTTGCGAAAATTTCGCACGACGAAAGGACTAAAGATGAAGAAAGGCCCCATATCGTGTCCTGGAATAGTCAAGCGTGTCAAGAGGTTCGAGGAAACTGGCTCTTCGGAGGATCGGCCACGCAGTGGAAGACCCTCGTTGGCGGAGAGCCGAATTACTGTGGTGGAAACCACAATGAATGATTTAGCGGCGGAATCGTCCATTGGAAGTAGCAGTGCTCGCGAAGCTGGAAGAATATTGGATGTGCCTCAATCATCGATTCGACGTATCCTCCACGGGATATTGCATCTCTATCCCTACAAACTGCAGTCACTGCAGGAGTTACAACCGGGAGACACAGCTGTGCGGGAATCATTTGCCGAGTGGGCTATGGCAGGAATGGAAAACGACCCTCAGTGGTTGTTCAACGTTTTCTGGACGGATGAGGCGCACTTCACACTACACGGGGATGTCAACACCCATAACACTCGTATGTGGACAACATCTAATCCTCGTGAATACACGACGAAATCTTTGCATCCAGCCAAGTTGACAGTTTGGTGTGGCTTCACCTCATTTTTCAATGCGGACCTTTCTTCTTTGAAGAACCGTGTCCCAGATTGGGCTGGAAAACGTGCACAGTAACCGCTAAGCGTTACCTCACTCTTTTGCGTGACAAAGTCGTACCCGCATTAAATCAAAGAGGTGTGTTATCTGTAATAAACTTTATGCAGGATGGCGCACCACCACATTACGCCAATCCAGTAAAACGATTCCTTTTGAGTACCTTTGGTGAAAAGAGACTGATCAGTCAAGGTTGCAAGGTCGCATTGGCCTCCACGATCACTCGACCTCACTCCGGTCGACTTCTGGTTGTGTGGGCTATTTGAAATCACGTGTGTACCGTTCATCTCCTTCAACATTGGCCGAACTCAAAGATTCCATCTGTCGTGAGGTTTCTGCAATTCATTCCGACATATTGCATTCAGCTGTAACAGGCGTTGCGAGTCACCTTAGTTGTGTCGTACAATGTACTGGAGGTCATATTGAACAACTGTTATTATCATAATAAATGAATGGAGCGTACTGTTGTCCTTTTCATTGTGTTTCGGACAGTCTGCGCCATCTATAGGTGACTTTTTTAACGAAAACTTTTTTTGCTGCAAAAAAAAAATCCGACTACCTTGTACCGCACTTCTTTATCTTACTTTCTACTTTTTTTATGATTGGCTCACCTGGTATATATATATATATATATATATATATATATATATATATATATATATATATATATATATATATATATATATATATATATATATATATAATATATATATATTATATATATATATATAATATATATATATATATCTAAAAATATATGAAAATAAATTGAAATCTCTGTTTTGAAATTAAAAGGACACGTTTTTGATTTTATATGCATTTGACATTATAAACTGAAAAATTCTTTAGAACAATTAAATTGTATAGTTAATTTTATTTATGTTACTTAGAAACAAAGTTAATGTTGAAGGAAGATAATAAAATATATTGAATGTGGAAAAAGTCATAGGGTTAAAATTTATTTGAAATTCGCACACACACACGTTTTATATATAGAATATTCATATATTTCATAAAAAAAATGCATTTCCCATCGAACTTTAGAAATGGATTTTCATATTTTACTGCACATGGAAACAAAATGCTTAATCTTATAAAGTCACATATATTTATAATGAAAATTATTTCTCTAAAAAGCATATAATTAATAAATTTATTAAAATAAATGCAAATTTACTATCGAATTATATCAAAGTTATTTGATATTTGTTTATAAAATTTTTGGATTAAGAACTCATATCAAATCAAATATATTCATAAATATTTTAAAATATTTATTTACAAATGCCGAACATTAGCGCCTAAGCGATTAGTTCACGGTCTATCCAATACTTTTTAACAATTCTCTCATACTTAGAAAGAACCACACACTTTTTTAAATGTTCAAAAGTCATTCTTTGTCCAGAGTCACACAAACACAGTCCCTGGAATCCACCACTCCAATCCTATAGAGATGGTCCCGCAAAGAATCATGTCCAGTTAGACCTCTAAAAAGGGCCACCGCAGTCTTTTTTGGAAAAACGGGAACAGCTCTTTCCTCCCACAAAATCTTCCCTCTCTTGTGCATCGACCGTTGAACCATATCTTGTTTAAGAGTCTTGTTGAGAGTCAGGTTAACAAACAATTTAGTTGAATGAAATGAATGATAATTGAATGAAAGGGGGGTGTAAAGTAGCAGGCCTCCTCGTGGTGCTCCATGGGTAACGCAAAATCTGTTACAGCTTTGCTGCGCTCTCCTGAATTCCTTTTGATGATGGTCTAGATTTCAAAATATAAATTGCTGGGGATTTAATGAAAATTTGAATCATAATACAGAATTAAAGCATTTATTTCCCTATACATTTTAAGAAGAAGCTTCTTGTAGTCAAATTCCCCAGTTAATTAAAATATTTCGCGTTGGAGTTCTTCTGAAATTATATTCTCATATATTTTAAAATCTTTAGTTATACCATAAATTTATGTGTATCCGTGGTAGCATCATAAAAATGATTTCAGAAAGTTAAATGATAAATTTTCTTTTTAATTTTCTTTATCTGTATTTTTATGTTATAATATTAATATTTTTTAGACAAATATTTATAAAAAGCTAATTTTAAATTGACATAATTATACCTGCATATGTATTATTTTGAAGTAACACCAATAATTTGTTTAAATAGCAAATATTAATTTCAAAAGTTCTGTCTTCTTGGAATTGAAGTAATAGCAATTGAGTTAATATAATCATTTCATTTCAGGAAATAGCTTTAAAACGATACTTTATAATGTTTATCATGGAAAGCATGCTGTAGCCTAAAATTAATATACTATTAAATATTGAGCTACGTATGTCCTTATCAACACATTTGACAAAACCATCTTTTTAAAGAATTCTTGTAAGTATTTCTTAATTGGAATTAGTATTAAAATCCTAAAATTATTGCACAGTTTTGTTAATGTGTATGCATATAGTATGTGAAACTGAAAAATATGTGATAACTAAAATTAGTTCTTAAAATCTAATATTTACTTTTACATTAATAGTTTCTTACGTGGCTTGATATTTTTTAATAATAATTGTAATCAAACGAGAATGTATTTTACATATCAGTCATCAAGATGAAGGACATTTTTAAATATTAATTTTGGCTTTTTAAAATTTTTCAAATAAAACATTAATAAAAGAACAATAATAAATATTTTTAATGTGGCAGCCTTTCTTGTTCATCTTTATCCATTTTAATTTTAATTTAAAGTCATGTAAGCACATATTTGGCATGGGTGATATTGATTATATATGGTAATATAAGCAATCTGTATAAGAAAGTGAATTCATTGACAATAATTTACTATGGTATTCACATATAAGATAAGCACATGCTTTTGAGAAATGAATATGTCTGGTACAAAGTCTACCATTGTTGAAAAAATTGGAAATGAATAATAGAATTCTATTTTTACGTGCGTATCAGTTTTAGTTATTGGCTATAATCTCTTCCTTTACCACCTCTTAAGAGAAATTTTCCTCGAAGGTAATTTGTATAACATGTTTTACACTAAAAATTGTTAAAATATGCAGGATATTTAAACTATGTTTTACAATCGTAAGAAGGAACATGAGCTGTATTTAGGCATTCATATTTATATTACATTAAATTATATCAGTTTCAAAATTTAGAATTTACAATAATATGTTGAAAATTTGGTTACATATGAATTATTTTTGTGCCTTTATTTTTTCAGTATAAGTTTTAGAACAACCAATTAGTTTCACATGGTTAAGGATAAATCTCATATTTTTTGTGCATACAGTGATCTCATTTTACTTTTGGGAGTCACTATCAATATTGATGGTAGCTAAAATAACGTGCTTACTATAAAAGTCACCAAATATGAACAAAAATCAAAGTTTCAAGGAGATCAAAGAAAAATAATTCTTATATTCCCTCCTTTGTCAAAATTTTATTTATGGACATTTTCAACTTCATCCCTTCCAACTAATTCAAGCATTGTCATTCACTATCTGATTTTTTTTAATAAAGATAAAGTATAAATTATATCTAAATTCATGTTTTTAATTGCTTTATTACATATTCCATAAATGAAATGGATAAATACATTTGTCTCTCAATATTTTTAGACCCTCTTTATCTCCATGACAAGTTATCATCAAAATAAAGACTCTTTTTAAAATATTAATTTCACAGTCTAGAATTACGATATTAAATTTAAAATGAGAGTTCTGCAATCTTTATTAAAAATAGATATAAAAAATAAAATAAAATAAAATAAAAAAAACCCTCATACCCACAGATATCATTATATATATTGTTATCATAAATATACACCAATAAATCAAACTATTTTCAAATCTGCTATTTAGTAGATTACGCAATTTTCAATGTTGACGTTGAGAAGCTAATGCGGTTAAATAAATGTTGCAAACAATTTTTCTGAAAAACATTATTTTATTCAAAGCATTTTCTTGATTTTTGAAATTATATCAACAGTAATTAGTTTTCAATTTTATAAATTTATAAAAATTTCAAAACTAATCACTTTCATATTACTTAGCGTTAAAAAAATTGTTGGCTGTCATTTGCCCCTTCCTTAGATCTTTATTATAAATTGTCTTAGTTACGGTTAAGATCTTTCCAATACATATTTTTGAAGCATTTAGATACCTTTCAATATTCAAGAAAGGGAGCTGTGCTTTTATGACCACTTGCAGTCTTTAAATGTTAAATTTACAGGCACCAAATTTTGTAAAATGTATTAAGCATTTCATTTTAAATTTCATAGTTTAAAGGTTTTCCTTGAGTAAGAGGGAATTATTTAAAATATAATATTTTAAAATATTTTTATTATGCACTTCATTTTTAAAATTATGAGTCATGCGCGTTTTATTAAATATCTTACTTTTAATCTTTCGATTTTTTGGAAATTGTAATGTTAAAATTATGTCTTCTTCTATTGAAATAGTATGGCTAAGGATTATGTGAAGTTCAATAACTCTAATTACATAATCGCAATTTTAGACATCTAACTCCCAGATATCTGTGAATGTTTCTCAAATTCAATCCGGAGACGAATCATCATTAATGAGTTTCATAAATTATCAACTTCATAATTATTATAAACGAAGTGCTTCATTTATTGAAAAACTCAACAGGAATCTATATTCTGGTAACTCTTTTTGTGTAGTATTTAGCTGTGTAATTCAAACAAAATAGACATTTACTTGACCTTTCTCCATATAATGGAATCAAGTGATGCCTATAATCTATCAAGTGTTGACCAAATATTAAAGTAAAACATTCATATTTGGTCAACACTGGATATACGTGTATTTTCTTTTGCTTATCAAATCTTTTAATATAAATTTTAAAATTCTCAAATAAGTATAAGAAAAATATGGTAAATATAGATTTAAAAAGTAATTAGATTTCAAAATAAAGAAATTTTGTACTCGTGCATATTCATGAAACGTTTTGTTTAAGTAGATGCTTTGTCAAATTTTTTCCCTTATGATATGATGCTTATATGGAAGTTGTTTTTTTACAGAAGAGAGAGAATAGCTATTTCTATTTCATAGTTTTTAATGAGTATTCTCAGCTTTAAATTTCCAAAACAAGACACAAACAAAAATTTTAGGTGCTTTTTATTTATTTAGATACCTACGACAAATAAAAATTTTAGATACTTGCTTTTTCAATACAAGGAATCTCAAGGAAATGCTATAATGTTCTACAAATATCAGTGGAGGTATATTTTTCTATTTGATTTTGAAATTTAAAATACTAATTTAATTTTTAATTTGTTATAACATTATTTCGAAACAAAAATTAAATAATCATTTTTCTTTAAGATAACAAACAAAAATGCTTATGAGAATAATTGATAAATATTTGAATGCATAATGCTGGGTTAAAATTTCGTTTTCATTGATTCTGTTATTAACTTTGGCATCAGCAAAAATCTGCATATTTACTAAATTTAAAGCTGCTATATCCAATATGTAATTTTGATCAATATTTAATTACATTTCCCATTACCAATAGTCACAGATTTATCTATTTGAATGAGATTATCTCATTCAAGACACTAAATTGAAGTTACAATACACTAAATTGATAATACACTAAATTGAATACACTAAATTGAAGTTTCGGCTCTAAATCAGAATTCACTAATATCATTGCTTGATGCATGATATTTAAAATCATTTTAAAATTTAAAGATGTAATTTTAACTGAGAACAGTTTTAAAATTAAAAGTATAGAGATGCCCTATTACTATAATTTTACAATTTTAAACTCCTTAATTTTAATTTTATTTTATGAAATTCAGCCTTATTTGAGAAAATATTTTTACACAAATTTTAACATTTTTTTTCAAATATTTAAATTTTAACATGATATTTTTATATTATGAATATTAACATTGTTATCTGCTTACTTTAAATTTAATTTTAGACAGCTTAAAAATGCACTTGTCAAATCACTTTTATAAAATTTGTGAAAGGACTTAGCACTGCTTTCCTGATAAAAAAAAGATGATTGATCACTCTTAAAAACATATCATCATTTTTTTTATATTTAAATTTGAAAGTTATAAAACTCTTTGTTTGAGAATAGCGTGATATAATTTAAAGATTAGTTTTAATTAAAAGTTAATGTTTAGGCAAGAGTATATTTGCTTAACCTTTGCTGCAACAGCTTTTTTATGTTTCTCAAGTTAATTACATTTTTAAAATTGTACGTCTTCATTACTTACTGAATTTACAATATTAAACTATCGAAAATGTTTTAATAATACAATGTAAAGGAAATATTATGTTTATATTTAAAAACTGTAATATATATATATATATATATATATATATATATATATATATATATATATATATATATATATATATATATATATATATATATATATATATATATATATATATATATTAATTTATTTTTTAAGATATAACTTCTGATTTAGAGTTGAAGGATATTTTTTCATAATTTTCATTGATATGAAGTATTTACTGAATATTACATTGTAATTTGCATTATTTAGAAAATAAGTAATACATTTTAAGAAGTTTTAATAATGAACTTCTTAAAAAACATTTAACATTTACTTATTAAAAATGGAAAATAATATTACTTATATGATATTTAATATGTTTATACATATAGATGAAAAAACCTGGTTCATTTCAAATTTTATTCGTTTGAATACATTATAACGTTTTCAAATATTTTTTTGTTATTTTATAGTTTTTATACCTTTTAAAATATAATTATAATTTCTCTCCTATCTATTGACAACCCCACAAACAATACATTTTTAAAGTGGGAATATGCTATAAAGTTGAATATATATATTTTGTGATAATGCTAATATAATACATTATCTGAAATAAAAGTGTTTCGTTATATTAAACTGTTAATTTAGAATTAAATTATCAGGAAAGCTATTTTTGCTACATAATTGACAAAGTTAAAGTTTTAGCGTAAAAGCATGTAAGTTGAATAATAAATATTTTCTTCTTTGATTTCTATTTTAATAATTGTTATAAAATTACATTTCACATTTCTATTTCAAATAAACTATTTTATTAATTTTTGTAATAATGAAAAAAATGTATTAAAAACAAAAAAATAGTTATGGGAAATTATAATGTCAAACTTTCAATTTGATGGACTTAACTTAATGATTCACAAGCTTTATTGCTATTCAGCCACATTCAGAAGACTTCAAAATTAAATTTAGGCTTTTATTGTAGATTATTTTAAAAAGTTATATCTTATTTAAATAACCACTGCAATAAACCATTCAGACAAAAATATTATATTGCCTTTTTTAATCCTGTTAAAACTACTAAGTAAGATTTTAATTTTTCAATTTAAAATATAAAAATAAAATAAACAAATTTCTTAAAATTGAGATATTCAAATTGTTTTTGTAACTGTCATTTGAATTTTTTTGATTCTAAAATTTTATTCCGTTTTAAAATTCAAATAAGTCATGGGCATATTTTTGTAATTCTCAAATTTAAAACGTTTTTGCATACTGATTATATATATATATATATATATATATATATATATATATATCTATATATATATATATATATATATAGTTATTTTATAGTTTTTATACCTTTTAAAATATAATTATAATTTCTCTCCTATCTATTGACTACCCCACAAACAATATATTTTTAAAGTGGGAATATGCTATAAAGTTGAATATATATATTTGTGATAATGCTAATATTATACATTATCTGAAATAAAATTGTTTCGTTATATTAAACTGTTAATTTTGAATTGAACTATCAGGAAAGCTATTTTTGCTACATAATTGACAAAATTAAAATTTTAGCGTAAAAGCATGTGAGTTGAATAATAATTATTTTCTTCTTTGATTTCTATTTTAATAATTGTTATAAAATTACATTTCACATTTCTATTTCAAATAAACTATTTTAGTAATTTTTGTAATAATGAAAAATATGTATTAAAAACAAAAAAATAGTTATGGGAAATTATAATGTCAAACTTTCAATTTGATGGACTTAACTTGATGATTCACAAGCTTTATTGCTATTCAGCCACATTCAGAAGACTTCGAAATTAAATTTAGGCTTTTATTATAGATTATTTTAAAAAGTTATATCTTATTTAAATAACCACTGCAATAAACCATTCAGACAAAAAATATTATATTGCCTTTTTTAATCCTGTTAAAACTACTAAGTAAGATTTTAATTTTTCAATTTAAAATATAAAAATAAAATAAACAAATTTCTTAAAATTGAGATATTCAAATTGTTTTTGTAACTGTCATTTGAATTTTTTTGATTCTAAAATTTTATTCCGTTTTAAAATTCAAATAAGTCATGGACATATTTTTGTAATTCTCAAACTTAAAACGTTTTTGCATACTGATTATATATATATATATATATTGAGAATGTATGAAATTAAAGAAACTGGGAATAATTACTAATATTCTCAATATCTAGTTGATTTCTAATCAACTTTTAATGAACAAAAGTCACTCACTTTCCTGTAAATCACAGTGAAAATTTTGTAAATGTAAGGAGATTGCTCGTCCGATTTTGTAAGTGAAAAGCACATAATGTAGATTATTTGAAAGCTTATCTAAAACTACAATCTAAACTTTTTCAATTAAAGACCTTAATTTTACCTGAAGATTATCTACATAATGAATGTATTGAATTTCATTATGATTCTATGAATATTAGTTTATTGATAGTGAATGTGCACCCTAAAATTTCCAATTTAATTAAATGAAATAGATTTTGAACAAGGTACAAAGTTATAGCAAGTCAGAAAATATTCTACATAAAATCAAATCAATTTTTGTATTAGAAAAGAAGAAGCAAATATTTTGCATCTATTTTGTAAAAATTGATTATATTATAAAATAGATGAAAATACAAAATTCGGACGCTCGCATTTCCTGTGTATATAATTTTAATTCCTTGGTAAACAGCAACATATACCCGGAATTAAAATTACCACAAATTAAAAAAAAAGTTATAAATATTTATTGAAACACAATTAAAAAAACTATAGCTAACACAACCATAACAGTTATTAAAATAATAGAAACTATCATTTACTTAAAGCTTGATTTCGGATATTTACACAAATGTAAACTTGAATTATACAGTGGCATTTAAGCGTATTAGTGTAAGCAATAATTACTTGCTAAATTAGATATTAAATGTATACATTAAAACTAATTGTAAGGACTCTAGCATATATGTAAGAATTTCTCTTTTGAGATGCATGAATTAATATTTTAAATTATCATCATGATAGTTTAAAATTTTGAAAATATGAAAGCTTAGTCTTAGCATTGACTGAAGTTGAAAAATTATTAAATCTTTGACGATATTTTTGACTGGTCAATTTTTGAGCTTTGAATAAATGAAAGTTATGATTAACTTTGATTTATTTTTAAGTTATCCTCTTGTTTCTTACATGATATAAAAAATAAGTAATACAATTATAATTACGTAAGATTATTTTTATTTTGATTGTTGGCATAACTAATAAACTGTTTAATAATTAATTTTTAAATAAAAACTGAATGTCATTGTACAGTAAATGAGTTGATTTTCATACCATTTCAGTTTTCTAACTTTAAGAAGAAATGTTTTAAAATATAGCATTAATGTTTAATCATTCATGTGTGTGTTAACATATGATGCTCAGTTATACTTATACACAATAATCTTCTCATTATATTTGACATACATAACTATTTCTATAATATTATAAACACACACACACACTGTATTCACACAAAAAATTTAATATTTATATCACGCAGGAAATTGAAATTGAAATTTTTTATCTGAAGTGCTTATATTTTCATCACAATATGCTGTTATTTATTGTAAGCAAAAATGTGAGACAAAATGTATTTATATTTCCAATTATAAAGAAGTATTTTTTATTACTCATGAAATTAAATAATGAGCATGATTTAAATAAAATTGTTATTACGGATTTTTATTCTCAGAATATAAAAAAGTAAACTGAATAATTATTTTGTAATCAATTTTAAGTATTTTTATTTTAATTAAGTATTTTATATTATAAATTAGTGTTATATATATATAGTGTATAGTTAATAATAGATATAAGGGCTGAGTCCATTGTAATGAAGTGTCAGGCTATTTGTACTTGATTTAAGCTGTTATAAAAGTATAGGAAAGTTAAAAATTGTTTTACTCTCGTTAATGAGCTGTTTTAATGTTCCTCTTTTGGAAGAAAGTATAATTATTGAAAGATTACAGAAAATACGAACTCAGATTTATTCCTTAATTAAAATGATTGAATCAGATATTTTTCATAAATAACTAATGTTTTTAGATTAATACTTTGATAACAACTCTTTTTCACGATGAAAGTAATTTCTAAAAAATATATTATGAATTTTGTCATATCCAGTGCTTTTTACTATGTTACGTTTACGTTTGGTATATAAAGGGAATAGCACTCTCGCATCTGAAAAAATTCTTAACGTTAGATAGACCAAACATTTGGGAATTCTAGACTTAAAATATGTTTCCAATAATTGATATTTTATGAATTCTACGTTAGAAATCATCATAAATTTCGAATTCATTGTTTAAAATTATCGGTTATTGCTTGAATTATCAATTAAATCACATTGTTGTTATGCATAAATAGTAGTTAACCAAATAATCTATATGGTCACGATAAAGTACGATATTATAAATACAAAATAAATATCACGGATGAATTTTAGAGGGTAGATTATGTTAAAAGAATTACAAAAATAACTAATTTAATTGTCATGTACATACTTTTTGGCCTCACTGAGAAGATTAAAGACGCTTGTGATTTTGTTATATTTCATGCAAAACTACTTCGAAGTAAAAATATGCAAAATTACTGAAATGTCTGTAGAATTCTTAATTTCTTGGATCACTGAAAAGCGAGGTGTTATTTCTTTTATCACTGATGTTCATTGTATTTGGAGACTACTCAAAGGCTTGAAAAATAGTATATTATTCACCTAAAATTTTCTCATCAGAGGACATTTTTTATTCATTTTATTAATAACAATAAAATGTCCGCTGTCACTGAGGTAATTTTTTAAACAGAATTGAATTATTATTTTCGGTATAAGCAGAATAAAGAGTGATGTTTACGATGCAATTTGGGTTTTAATTAAATATCAACTAGTGTAGGGGATGGCAAATTGTGTATAAATAAATTATCTAGACTTAATGTTATTTTTCTTGAATCTATAGTTTTCGGATTTACTGAGATGAATTGGTATAATTACAATTAAATATTAGGTACATTTAACAACAAATTCATAATACATTTATATAGATAGTATGAAAGAGGGTTAAAAATTAAATATGGAAATTGTTTAAATAAAATTCAACTCCACAATATTTGGAAGTAGTAAATAACGACATTCCGTCATAATTTACGTAACCCAAATACCTATTGCCATGGAATATGATTGGAATCAGCAAAATATGCGAAAAATATTTCAAATTCAAATTTTGATTGGTAAGTTTTGTTTTTAACATGACCAATAATTTATGTAATCCATCTTGGGCCAAATTGAAACTCAGTTTTTTAGGCCGTATGATAGTGTATAAAGAATGGAATGTTCTGGTGAAGGATAAATAATTTCAAATTAATAGTTTCTAAAATTATTTATTAATTGGTTACCTATTTGAAGAATGTGAAACATAAGGGTATTTAAACAGTTTAGGAAAGATTTTAATACCCCATTTAGAGGGTTAATTTAATACTTTCATATAAAATCAAAAATATTTTTCACTTCGGATAGAAAGCAGGACTGAATAATTTTGATTTATGGACAAAGTGTTAGGTTATACAAATATTAAAAGAAAACCTTCAGAGGAAGTTACAGATACTTTTCAGTTATTTCATGCAAGTTTGGTTTCATTCTCTTATATTTTACTAAATGGTCAGTTTTTTCTAAAGAAAGATAACTATACAAAAATTTAAAAGTTGATTTCCCACACACACACATAAAAAACTACAAGTATTACTGGGGGATTCAAACCTTTAAACTTTTGAACCTAAGTTATATGACATAAATGATATTTATTTTATTAAATATAATGCTCTTTTTAAAAATTGAGAATGTGAATTTATTTTTTCAAGAAAATTTTAAGTTATTGGATTATATTTCGAAGATTATTCTAAAATACATGAAGGTCCATAAATTTGTGAAAATTTAGAAAAAAAGTCATTATGAAACAAGTAATGTTTAACAAGTAACAGGAGTTTTCATGAATATTTTTTTCACATTCGGAAGCCTTTGGATTTTTTTCCATCAAGAAAAAAAATGATTGAAAATATTTGATAGAAGGCTCTCATACATCATATTGATTAGCAATATGTAAAATAGGAATGCACAAACATGTGATGAACTAAAGTATTATGACTTTACACACCGCATTTCATTTTAAAACAAAAAAAATGTTCAAGTGATCATTAGAATATGATATTTAGCAAATACGAGGCATAAATATGACTATGATAGCTGATTATAGCATCAGATTATCAATGCTTTTAGTGTAACTGAAATTTTCCCTTCAAATGGTAATGCCATTGTCCATCGGATGACCTTAATTCCACTAAATTCGTTGGAAAGCAACATTAATCTAAGCCTATATATATATATATATATATATATATATATATATATATATATATATATATATATATATATATATATATATATATATATATATATATATATACTTACAACCAAAAGATTTCCAATGTCAGATCTAGTGACCATGAGTTTCACATGAGTTCGTATATTCAGCTAATCTTTCAGTCTTTAATGAAAACTTCAAGGAAAGGACTATTTCCTTCTGCTAGAACGTCTTGGCAGTATCTATAATGTGTAAAACAGGTCTCCCCATATATTGCATGCATTTAAATGCACGTAAAGTAATTCATCTAGAACGGAATACCTAGTAAATGCTTAAGGTACCATGACAAAACAGGTTATGTTACCATGATAGAATAGGTTTTTCAACCAGATTATGGAATTGCAGTCTTCAAAACAAATGACTTAGAAAGATGGACATGATGAAATCCCACCAAACTGGCACATAAATAGAACTTAAAGTTATGGTCGTGCACTTACCAGTTTGTTTTCTACCAAATGCAACTATATTTTACCCTAAAGTCACCATGCTGTGAAATTTGGGTTTATGCGTCCACATGATTTCTTGTAACTATTTTTAATTGAGTTGCCTTTTTTCAACCATCTATGTTGCAAAACCTTGTTCTTTTGAAATTTGAAAGGTATGTATGTTATACAAATGAATTTTTAAGATTCTACGCATCATCGGATTGAAGTTGGTAGAATCTACGTTTATCTTCCACTTTTATGATTATTACTTTATCTCATTAATGAGTCAGATGCCAAATTTTCCATGGTACATTGTAAAAGAGAGATGTTATCTGTGTTGATACATATAATCTGCTTTTCCAGAGAAGGTTTTCCAAACTCCTCATTTCCTCAGAACCTTTAAGTTATTCTAAAATTGTATACAATAAAATCAGATTTCATTTACTTTGATTTATTTTTATTGGAATGGAGTTATATTGAGATTGCTACCGAAAGATTAGCTTTTTTAACTTTGTTTAAGAAGTTCATTATTTCCAGTTCCACCTCAGGCTTGTTTGTAGTGGTTTGGAATACTATACAGACTGTAGGTTTTTGTATAATTACGCATCATGTGCAAAAAAGAAACGTTGAGTGATAAAACTAATCAAAATAAACCATGTGAAAAAATGCAACCGTCTGGATTAAATTTTTTGAAAAACAATATCGAGGAAATATCGTACATGTGAAGAAAATACACGATCCGATACAAGATTAAGTTGCCAGTATAGAATATTTAATACATTTCTAGCATGTTATCTTATTCCTAGCTTAACATCTATAAGCTATCCAGGGATGATGCTTAAGAGCTATCTGTTTAACAATTTTAAATTATTTTATTATTAAGGGGAAACAATTCCAAAAGCTTTCTCTAATCATATTCAAACAAAAAAGTAAGTTAATATAAAAGTAGATACGAGGTTATTTTACAAGGATTTTTTAAAAAACTTTCTTGAATTTCTGCCCTTTTCTTCATTTAAGTATTAATATTAATAAATAGTGTATGTATTTTAATCATTAATACGTCATATTTGATTTGATACATAGAATAAATATTTCTTTGCTTACATTTGAAAATATTTGATAATTTGTATTACATATCGTGCGCCATGTTCTTATGATAAGTATTATTTCATATTTATAAGATAAAACATTTCAGCTTTATTATTTAGTATTACAACTATTAACAACATCCCATCTATAAGTTTATATTAAAAGGCGGAAAACATTCATTTGATTTCATTTTAAAGAAATATTTCGTTTAGATTTTTAATTTTGTCCTGTTTTTTGGATAGAAAATTTATATCTCTAGTTCCCTCAGAACTTACAACATAAAATCTTATTTTATTGCTTTCAACATAAAAGTTAATATGCATAACCCTCACTTTTGTTGATACTAAATCAAAGAACTAATCTTTATAGTTTTTCTAAAATGTTTCATTCACACGTTTATCAAAAATAACTTGCCTTATCGAGATTGTTAGATTACAAATGGAAAAATGGGACGGAGAGGAAAAGTACGGAGATATTTTCACATTAAAAGTTTAAAAAATAAAATAAAATATTTTAGGAATTATCTTAACTGCCTGTCAAAACATATTTGACAATTTTTTTAAAAAATATGATAGTAATTAATATTTTTTAATGTATTATTAAGTTTTATATGTTTCATGATTAAATGTAAGTTTCGCATATTTCAAATTTTAAAGTATTTGTTTTGATACTTGTGAGAAACTTGCGTTTCCAGAAGCTTTAAGAAATGTTTGTAAATGGTATAGAAAACAGGAATATAATTAGCATTTAATTATTTACTATGGAATTAAAGGTGTGTTATTTTGCAAAATTTACTTTAAATTCAAATCGATTTAAAAAATATGAATAGAATTTCTGAGCAGGAGGTTTATTTCAATAATTGATCATTAAAATTTGGGAAAGATGTTGGCCATTTTCTGAATTGGAATTCAAAGTTGTCCTCTAGTATGCCATAGAAAATATATTTTTTTGGAATAGAAATATTAAAATAATTCGGTCCAAAGTGTTTGCTTCTGATAAACTTAATTAGTCAAATAGTGGAATTTCTTCCCAATTATTTACTAGCTTATTATAATATATGTTTGGTGTATCTTAACATCTAGTTATGAGCTACATAAATCATCGTAAATAGTTCTTAAAAACACCTCAGGTTTTAAAATTCAATCACTGGTGCGATGAGATAGATGGGAAGTAGATTACAAAAGAGCAAAATAGATGGGTAAAAGTCAATGTTGTTAGTTAAAAGTATAGTTTACTTGTCAGTTTATTTAGTGTCTTTAAATCAGTAGAAATATGTAACTTGAAAATCAAAGTTATCTCATCGCGAGAAAAAAAATATCATCGCAAGTGCTTTATTTGAAATGTAGATCAGGAAAAAAAAAACTTGTTGGAGATAAAAGTATTAAACAAGTTGGGAAACAATTTATAAAATTATTTTTCTTATGTGAATATATTTAATTTTACTTATCACTTTTCGAAATATGCTATGACTATTAAATTGACATTTGTATCAAAAATTATTTCAATATAAACTATATATTATTTGAATTTCAATCTACAAAACATTCACATTTCATGCAGTGGAAATGGACCTCAAGGTGCAAAAATGACTGTCAATAACTACTTTTGCATTAAAAGTACAATAAAAATGTATCCATGTAAAGAACATAATCCTGGTATATAATTCCCATAACAGAAATTCTGACATTCAATTTTCACTGCAAACAGAAATTTTTGTAAAGATCTGGATTTCACTTTAATCTGTAAATTTCAATTGAACAAAACAATTAATACTCAACAAGCATATTGAGAATGTAAGCCAATGAAAAGGCTTACATTCTCAATATGCTTGTTGGACCTTACTCTTTCATCAATGTTTCAATACACTTCATTTGTTACCTTGATTATAAATTTTTGAATCACAGACTCTTCGTCTCCTGAAGCTAGGAGTTAGTTAGATGCGCAAAAACAGAGATATTTGAACAAATTTTTTTTTTTTACAAAAATCACTTTTAAAATAGCTTTATTTCAGAAAAACAAATCAGTGTAATATATGTTATTTAACGAATGCGAATAAAATAAGTTAAAATTATATAAAAAGAACAAAAGTTTACTAGAGAAGTATAAAAATATGTTATAAACACGTGAAGATTAACATTAAGATATATTAATTATGCATGTGTGTATATAAATCTATAAAATATACATATGAATTTATGATAGCCAATCTGTACATATATACAATAGAGTACGCCTTTTTCCTTTTTTATAAATATATAATCAAATTATGAACTTCTACAAATCATTTATGGACTTTATATAATTAAAATTGCAGTAAATTGGGAATAGCTGGAGTGTATTATCTAGAGACTTATCTGTTACTGTTCTCTTGCAGATTTAAGTGTCTAGACATGGAATTGAAATTGCTTTTATCACTCTATTGAATAAATTGATAGCTTCATTCTGCTAAATCTCGATCTTCTGAAAGTGTTAGAAGTACAGACACGTCATTCAGCCACGCAATCATATGCATCATGCAATGTAAATATATATATTTACCAAATGATCAATCGAATTTTAGCATTATCATATGATGTAATTTAACTCATATATAAATCAACATATATATATATGTGAATAAATCTGTGTATGAGAATGTGAGTAATTCACTTATTTAAGTTCAATTTCATTTAAAAGGAATTTTTCAAGTCTATTAATTTTTATATATAAAGAATAAATGTTATTTCTGTAAAACTTGCACAATTAGTATATAGAATCAGCAGTATCCATTTAAAATTTTCTAATAATTTTTTTTTTTGTCAAACTGAATGCATGTTTAAATCCAAAAGGAAAAATATAATGGAATAAAAAATGTTCTATTTTTCTCGATATAAAATGAATTAAGTTGAACTTATAAATGGTAATTTTGGCTGAAAGCTTAAAGAATAGCGTCCTCACAATTAGCTGAAAAAAAAAAGATTATTTAAAAAAAACTTTGAAGACTTTTTTAGAATTAAGAGGATTCTTCTTTGGAAAATATTTCGGGGAATATTTAATAAACTATTTAAACTTTGCTATGCGAAATTTTTGGTGCTTTTAAAGGAAGACTTCCTTTTCATTGCCAAATTGAAATAAAAAAAAAACTACTTATTTAAGTTCATAAAGATTTTGTCAGCATAAATTTTATGAAATAAATTCCTGATTTAAAATTTATCCACTCCTTATTACTCGCATTTGTTCAATATGATTTAATGCATCTTAGCTGGAAATTTTCTTTGCGAGAGATCATTTTTTGAAAACAACGGGCTTAGATGTGTACTATGTACAAAATGATTAATGAAAAATGAGCAAAATTGGAATCCTCATACTTATAATCCCCCTTGTCATATAAAGTAAAATAAAACTATTTATAAGAAAACTTAATTTTGTTCTTGTCTATTTATGAACGGTTGAACAAGTACTAGGTATTAATCTTGAAAATTATATCATAGCAAATTTGACATATACCTATCATAATCTTTAAAAGTTGAGGGTGAAGTTCAAAAGTATATTTATACTACATAGTTATCTATGCTATTTATAAGATTATTGTAAGTTTGAGTAGATACATCAATTCTACATTTATTATTAAAAAATCAATGCATCATTAGAATATACTGGAAAGCTTTCACTGAACATTTCTATGAATATTTTTACAAAATGCTGCTTATGTCATAGAATATAGATTCTAATGGTACTTTATGTGATTAATTCTAAATGTGTCACTCATACTTCAGTCTATTAAAATGCATTTCATAACACTTATGTATTCTTTTCTGTAGCATCATAGTTTAGTTTTAAAAGTTGTTGCAGAAACTAGCTAGAGAACGTTATGCATAGCCTGGGAAGCTTTTTATATAGAGTAAATTAGATGGAAGATTAACATGTTGATGAATGCGTCTTTCCACTAATTTCCCTAGACCTATAGGATTTAGATCCGAGATTTGTGGTGGCTAGGAATGTTGTTATATTTCAGTCTGATATATATTATATTCAGTAAATCAACTTTAAATATTTTCCAGAAACTGTATAGTTACTTTATCCTTTATAAAGTATAAATGGCTACAAGATAAAAATAAATTAATTGCACATTTTACAACATTTCAGGATGCATTTTATCTGCCAATATGCGCAGATATCTCATACATGTTTCTTCATTCTCAAAGAATATTAGCGAAACAGGGAACTATGGCAGAGTAACATGTCCCGTATTATGATACTTTCAAAATGCATGAATTCATGGATACATTGGTTCAACTCGTCAAGTATAACTTATTTTCTCAGTGTAAAATATTGTGTAGCGTAATCCATGCAACCATATAACATGTTTCCTGTCCTTAGATGCCCAATGTCTCCTTTCCTGCCATCGCTGCTTGCAAATATTTGCATACTGGCCAGAAACTAATGATTTTCTCACGATAACCCGACTTTTGTTTTTTATCTCTTAGTTTGAAATATGTTAAGACGATTATGTGTGAGGATTCCATCTTTCGAAAACTTTTTTTTAAATTTTGAGAACCAGAGAGATTTTGAATGAAATTTCCTGTTTTCAAAATTTAGACTCTTGTTAAATTGCCACAATCAAAAGGCTCAATTTCAAATGGTAAAATATCTTTTTTCCCATTTTACATCATTCATATGGGAAGTACTCTTACACATTATTATGCCAGCATTCTAATGATATATTACCCGTGTAATATAAAGTAAACACCAGCAGAGGTCCTTGTACCTAACTCTGAAAGGGTTTTATCAGATTTGATGGACCCGCTAGAGAGAAAAGGAAACGAAACACAGCACATACAAGACAATACAATTATGCTTGCAATCATATGGTGATGCTGGAAATTATTACTTTTAAAAGTAAAGAGTGTAGTAAAGTATACTATTTAACACAAACTGGATTGCAATTGAGAGTTAACACGTGGACACGTATGAAGCATTCAAAATAGGTATCAGATAAAATACATGGCAGGATGTGGTAAGACAGGCATATAAAATACAAATCAAATTGCATGCATATAAGAAATAAGGAAAATAAATGGAAAAACAAAAGGAAATTAAAAATGATAAAACAGAATTGAATACATATATCTGCACTTACTGCAAATTAATGAAGTAATAATTATTAATAATTAATACATTTAGTATATGGATTTGATAGGGTGTATCGACTCAAAGTAAGTTAGGTCATATGAAATTCTAAGCTATTTATACAAAAAGTTTAGATAGGATAAAATTTAGAAGGGTTTCGAGAAATAAATAATCAGTAATTAAATTTGTTTGAACTAACACAAGTTCTAAAACTGCTTCCAAATTTTTCTTATTAATTTTTGCAGTGAATGCATAAGTGAATATCTTAAAAATGATTTTTGAAGTCTTTGAATTGTATTTTTTTATCAAATTACATTCATATAAAACAAAAGAGATAACAATTATTTATTCTAACAATTTATTTTGATATACTTTTATACCAACATTGAACAAAATTAAACTGTGATTATATCACTTTTTTCAGTAGTGATTGAATTGAACATTAGATCATCAAAGTATGCAACCACATCAGTTAATAATATTTTCATTTAACTAAAAAAAAGGATTTTAGTTTTTTTAAAATTTTAAAATTAGTTGAATTTATTGAAGTTCCAGTAAAGCAACCATATTAGTCAAATATTGAACGAGATATGATGGAAGCCGTTGTTCTATTATTTCATTTAAACCTACTGGAATATTCAATCAAAATAATTTTTCTAAAAACATGATGTTACCAAGAAAATTGCATATAAAAATCAAGATTAAATTCAAAGCAAACAGCGTTTTAAATGAATATTTTCTTTTCGCATTTACCATGTTAATTTAATGTAATGCTTGGAAAATAATTTGAAGAATTGAAACTTGATATGAAAATGTTAGCTGTGAACAACTAGCGATTATAAAGTTTGTTTTAGACAAAAATGGCATTAGATTTTTATGATATGTGTGCAAATATAAATCCTTAATATTTAATATATTAATGATAAATAAATTTTTTTGCTAAAATACTTCTCTTAACTTATTTAGTGCATCATTATTAAAAAAAACAATTTTTTAAAAAACACTAATATTTGTATCTTTTCATGAACTGATTTCTGTTATCTTGTAAATACGAGTTAGAAAATAAAAACATAAAAGCAAAGAAACACAGCAATAAGTAACAAATTGATTAAATTTTTATCAAAAAATGTGTGCTATTACCATGGAGATATTTACTTATTTGTAAATCAAAACTTTACTATCAAAAAATTCAGATATGTAACTTTCTCTAAATGGAAAATAATATTAAATATTATTCACTCACATTCTATTCCTTATGTTATTGACTGCACTTCAAGTATCAGAAAATTAAACATCAAATGTCAATCACGGGATGGTTATACTATTCTTTATTTCATTAAATTGAAATTCTATGTCTAAATATTAAAGACATCGCATTCTGCTGAAAATATTGCAAGTGTATTATAGTTTTCGTCCACTTTATTTGATGTCTTCCAGAATTTTATAGAAAGAAAAGTGGATTTTAAGAATGCAATGCAAACTGTGCATTCGGAGCAAGCTACATTATTTTCAAAATGACATTTTATTCTATCAAATTCAACTTAATTTCTTCATAATTTTGTTTATTCCTTCTGCGTACTTCTTTAACTTCTAAGTTGCACATTGAATGCAATATTAATGTTGAAATACAAATTATTTTTTACTATGTATAAAATAAATACATATTGTATGAAAAATTAAATAACAAATATATATTCATTTTAACATTGTAAAAGTAAAGCATATAAAGAAATATAAACTTCTTTAACGTTGTAAATCATCGATATTTGTATGAAATTTTTGTTAGAGATATAAATTCAATCCAATTAATAATTAAATTTTGTTACTTTTTCGAAAACATCTAAAGTTTCATTAATATTATAAACCTCCCAGTGGCCAGAAAATAGATTATATTCAAATATCTGAAGGAAATACCTGAAAAACTTGAAAAAGAGTGCACTCAAAAGTTTATTCGGAGAAAGCAGAAACAGACGTATTTATATATTTTTATCCTGACATGTTTTATTTTTCAATTAATCACAAAAACTATACTAGAATATATTATACAAGTAATTTTGTAAACGTGATCAGCATCTACTTGATAATATTTTTTGTATAATGGGTTATTTTTGATCGCTTTTTTTCTTCCTTGTTTTTCGCAGATATAAAGTTTCCCACGAGAATAACATCCTGCGCTTGTAACATTTAAATTTCATCAAGTACTTCTAAGCTTTTACATTTTATCCAATAACAATCATACTTATGCACACTGGCATGCGTATATATATGCAAATTTATTTTTAGGGGAAGATTAATTTTAATTTGTGGCTGAAATATCACTGTAAACATAGTGGCTATTTGAGATAATCCCATATGTTAAATATAAGAGAAATTAAAATTAAAACTGCCGATTTCAAGAATAATTTGATCATCACGAAGATATAAATGAAATATTTCTAAAAGATATGCCAAACATCCAATGCTCGTGAGTTTGATTCCCGACTCGAATCTGGAAGTTAGTAGTTGCTCAGAACTTAAATGTGTATAGTTGGTCATCACCTAATACGCAAAAAAATGGCACATAAACAGGTTAATAAATTTAACCAGAATTATGTTATATGATTTCTTATGTAAATACCATATTTTTATTATCATTATTAATAGTACTGTATTTTCATTCTTAAATTCGTATGGGAATTCTCAACTGAAAAATCAAAATAGTGTAGTTTCTAGTTATAGAAACACTTAAATCGCGTTTACTTCTATTAAAATTAGTTAAAAATGATTGGTGTTGTGGATTAAAGAATTAACAATGACTGATATTGCTGATAATACTAGCATTATCTTTCTAATTTGTACGTTATTCGTTTTTTTTTTATCAAATCTCGAACAATATTAATTCTAAGCAATTAATTTAACTCAAATTAAAATTAGTTTTGCTTGGAATTAGTAAAAATTACAAATATATAAAAATAAGTGAAAGTTGTTTTCAAATTCTATTAAAAGTGTAATCATTAATAATGAACTTGCTTGAATTAGAAAGAAACATACAGAGCTGGAGAGCTGGTCATTGAAATTATAACACCACGGAGAAAAAAAATATAAGAAAAGATATATATATATATATATATATATATATATATATATATATATATATATATATATATATATATATATATATATATATATATATATATATATATATATATATATATATATATAGTATGGATTGAAAATTAAATGACTAAATCTGCAAACAGTTAAGTGGTAAAACTGCACTCACCCGGTTTTAATGAAATGTAATCTGGGCTTTGATGTCAGAAATATGCAACTCATTCCAAGAATACGTCACATTTCAAATAACTCCAATTGCTTATGAGAGATGGTAGAGGCCAGTATCTCATAAATCTATTACCAGATATTTTCAATTGGGGAAAGGTAAAGATATCATGCAAAATAAACCTTTTTTTCAAACAAAAATTCAAATGACGTCAATAAGTAATTTTATAATATTGTTTTGAAAGATGACTTTTTTCTAATACCTTAAATATATAGCCCAGCCACTGGACTTGAGTTGTAAAATCTGCACAAATTATCATTCAAATAACTTTAAAATAGTAATATGAGTGTCATGTAACTGATGGCTGTCATAACATCACATCTGATGAAGGTTCCTTATGTAAATATCAAATAGAACCAGAGCGCAACGGTTATTTTACAAGCCTCTAGATATGCATACAGTTATCAGAAATTTGCCTACAAAGCAGGAACTTATCTGGAAAAGAACCTTCTGCTATATACTATTGTATTCAATTTTGTCGTTAGGCACTCCAGATTAACCGTCTGTGTTGACAGTCCGTGCTGCTCCGAACATTGCGAGTCAGTACGAGTGAAACTTGTACTCATAAATCGTAAAACTCAGACCCACTGGGCTGCAAAAAAGTCTATTTTCTAACTAATGTCATCAATGTGGTAGTTTAGTTTTGATAATCCAACTTCCCACTATGTTTGACCTTTCAGGTCTTAGTCATGGGAGGAATTTGAGATCCTACATACCATTTATTATGACCTTCAGCAATACATTGATTCCATATTCACCTGTCACTGATTCGATTTAAAAAAAGCGCAAGAAGCGATATATGATTATCCATTCTCTTGGTGAGAAATGACCCTAACTGTATCTAATCATGACATTTACTGGTAACATTTCATCGTCCTATTTGAGAGAACACACAATATTAAAAGAAAAATATGATTTTAGAAAACGAAAAAATTCCGTATAAGAAATCCACTGCCAAACTGCTTTTACGCTGTACTTAAGATGTCATTTATATCTCTGGCGTTGTGAAATTGAGTAGAAATGCTAACCATTTTCATATTCTTCATTACATGTGATTTTGTTCAATAAGAATTTAAATTCAATTATAAGTATATCAAAAAACACCAAAAAATATATATCATATACTAAATACATAAGCTGGGCACAAAATAATGAAACATTATAAAGGAAATTATTGCTTAAAAATAATATTGCTGTAATTATTGTAATTATATATATATATATATATATATATATATATATATATATATATATATATATATATATATATATATATATATATATATATATATATATATATATATATATATATATAAGAATAATGAATGTTTTAAAATTTAAACTTCAAAAACTTTGTAAAGAAATTTGAAGTTGAAGCAGTTAATTAAATTTTAGATTATACCATTTGAACGTATTTTAATTTTAACAGAGCATATTATACTTTCCTTTGGCGAACAAAGTTTTTACTGCGGTTTTTTAATATATTACGAGTTTAAATATAAATTTTTATTTCAAATCGAGCTTTAAATGTATCTCTTATAAATTTAATTAAAAAGTAGGCATTCGCAAAGTTTAGTTTCGTAATCAATTATCCATATCAGAATGCATCAACATTTTAATTTAATTTCAAATTTCTAAGTTCTTTATTTTGTTAATTTTTTCATTGAATACCAACCATAAAATAATTAATATTTCTGAATATCAAGTTCTATATTACTTTATTTTTTTCAATTAAACTGCGCAAAATATTTTTGCATAAATCACACATTGCAAATAAATATATTTCTGAATATCATATTTATTAGCTGTCCTAAAATATAAATAATATTCTTACTAAACTTCAAAAAATTTCAATTTAATAATTTATTTATTGTCAGCAAAATAGATTTAAATTATTTGTGCTATGATGTTTAAATTTATGGAAACTATAAGAAATATATAAAAACAATTTAAGAAAACTTGCATACATATGCAATATCTTAAAAACATTTTAATATTAGTGGAAATATTATTATGTATTCCTTTAAATTACACCGCTATTCTCCTTAAAAATCATGATTAAAGGCTTGATTCTGATATTAGTGTGATACGTTGCAATTCTTAACTTTAAAAGACATTATACGCCAATTTTATTCATTTTATATGCTCAGAAGCAGTTGAATTGGAAGGTTGTAGTTTATATGGTGGTCATCAGGTAAAGTATATCTCATGAATGTTTTTAGAATATAGAACATAATGATCTACAATAAGTTTGCTCTAAGTATCTTACTGATGTTCAAATAGAGCTCTAAATTACGTTTCTGAGAATATATGTTAAGCAATAAGAAAATCAACTACAAAAAATTATATCAGAGCTGATGTTATATATTAAATTCCATCAATCACTGATTTGAAATAAATATTTAAGACACATACTTTTTTATTGACTTTAATCAAAGATTATTGCACTTCAGATTAAGATGCTTTTTCACTATGCATTTAAGTTCGAATTTATCCATACACAAACCAAAATTATAATATATATATATATATATATATATATATATGCAATGATATATTTAATCAATCTGATAAATGATATTAAGTTATAAAAGAACTAGCATAATTAGCATTATACAATCAAATAGAGAAAAAGAAATTTATATCCTCCGATACTGAATCACTCACTCAGTGCAAACTGAGAATTTCTGCAACACAGTGTTTGATTTCAGTATGTAATGACTCAAATAGATTTGACATGGCTTCAAAATGGCATTTGGATAAATCTGTAAAGCTTTGAAGCATTAGATCTAATAACAGAAGCAGTGAGATGCCTGCATATTTCCAGACCAGCATTCTTTAAATAATGACAACAATTACAAAATAGTGGAATTGTTGAATGAATGCTTTTAGAAGGCTTAACAGTCTGAGGCTGTTGTAAACAATTTTTATGTTCACTGCGCAATCGCCTTCAGTGGGGGTGGGGGGAGTTGTATAGATTGTGAATCCTAGTCACAAATCACAAATTAGTACATCTAGAAAACTCTCAAGCACATATCCCATGAGGCATGCATGAGGAAGACAAAAATGCTACACCCATCTCCCGTTGTTCAATAGTAGTTGGGACCAAACTTAGGAACTTATATGTATTGAAGAGCCCTGTCCTACCACTAAGACTGTTGTTCGTTTGTAAATAGGTTGAATAAAGGTTGCAAACAGAAATGAAGACAGCCTCTGGAGATATATTTCTTGCGATAACCATTTGTTATGATGGGACAATTACTTCTCATTATATGAGTTTTTGTTATGACTGTTAGTACTGATACACACAATGAACATCGTTTACTAAATTTTATAAAACAAAAACTAACAAAGTTCTATGATTAGCAAAATCTGCAATTTGCAAAGTTTCCGTCCATAACAGGATAAGAAAAATATGGGATTACTTTGGCAGAATTAGAACATGTTGACGTAATCCTCCTAGAGATGTAAGTAGTTAAAGATAGTAAAATTCGAATACAGTTAGTAGTTGGTAAGTTATGCCTAATTTCAAAAATTGGGTGAACTAAATTATTGTAAGCACAAAAACACACATTGTGATATGTGTATACATCTTAGAGAAGAAAATATTCCATAACTGTCGCATTTTGATGTCATTTTTACTGCCTCATGTTACAATTATATTTCATGTGAAATGAGGTTTTAAAGTCTAATTTAAGAGTAAGAATTTTATGTACGTTCAAGAAAAAAATCATAAAATTATAGTTCTAATCCAGCAAGCTGGTAAAACTGCTCCTGGCCAAGCCAGTTTCTTGTTGGCGACGTCAAGCCGCTCTTGGCATGACACCTGTCATTACCACCACGGGTGATTGTTGACCAAAATAAACCCGGACGTAGCTGGGTGATAGGTAAAAAGCCAATAGTTTCTGGCCATTGATGGCCCTGAAGATGTTGGCCAGCCAAATTAAGACAATTAGTTCTTATTGCTATTTTGAACCCCTTACTGGCAAAAACTATTTTCTCATAAAAACACTTTTTTTAGTGGTTTTTATGAATTTTGCTGATAACTTCGTTCACTTTTTTTTTAAAAAAAGGAAAACTATATTTTTTAGCAGAAATTGATTTTTAATGTTTATTCTTTGTAACGCTTGAGGTTATGACGTTAAAAAACTATAAAGTATTTGTGTCAGAGCCAATGTTTAAGTGATCATTCTCTTATTCGATTATCATAGATGATTATTTTATTAATATTAGATCTTGTGTGACATTTGTTTATGATTAAAATTTATGTGTGAATTCTATTTTTTTTAATTTTAATATATTTTTATTCACAATTTTTTAGTCAATTGTAATTTTTTTGACCAAAATATGTAGCTTATGCATATTTTGTCTTATACTAGTATATTGTTCTTTATATCTTGCCTATATGCTTTGCATTGTCCTTAAACATTTGTTTCTATTATGAGGAGTTAAATTAAAAAAAATTATTTGAAGTACTTATAACTTGTTATTTATATATTAACCTGTAAGCCATTAAAATTATTGTGGATTCCTTAAAAAATATTTGCATATTAAAATTCAGAAAATGTATAAACTTTATAATATTTTATTAAAAATGATTATTTTTAGCATTATACATATTTTAAAATTTATGTAGAAATGGGTTACATTAATTGGCACTATGTTAAACTCATTTAAAATTCTATGAAGGAAAAAATAATTTGTAATTATGTGAAAAAATTTCATATAGAAAACACTGCATTATTTATTTAAAATATTTTTGTAATATTTTGAATATTTACGTGAAAAGATAACATCGTCGTACGTTGCCGCCTCGTGTCTGTATGGTCTCACGTTAAATATTTTATTAAATTTGAATTTATATTTTGTGTTATTTTCAATTTAATGTGATGAAATTTTCAAATTTGTGATTGAAAAGTGGGAATATGAATTAACAATAGTTTTAATCAATTTGTTTCAATGAAAATCTAAATTTACTGCAGTGTTTTTCCTTCACATTTTAGAAAACTGATCAAACTTTGAAACATTTGGTCACAAGTTACATTAATATTAATGATTTTATAGTTACAGTAGATGTAGTTGACAGGATAATGGGTAAATGATGTATTTAATCCTGAAAATATATAAACACACAAATTTAAAACAAATTGTTTTCTACTTCATAGATTTGTATAAAGATTTATAATATAAGGATTATACGTTGATAATGCCCTAGATAATTTTGTCGTATGTTTTGATGTTTACTTATTTTTGATTTCACTTTTAATGATTTGAAGTTAAATAAAGAATTTAAGCTTGTTTCACCAACTTAAATTTTAATAACTGTTGAGCTATATAAGGGAACAACATGATTTTAAATTAAGTAAACTGATAAATTATAGAACTAAAAATCTTATGATATTAGAAGTAGTTAAAGAGAAGTGGTCCGCTTTGATGGTAGAGTAAATTAAATTTTTAATTTACTCTAGCGTCAAAACAGACAAATTAAATTCCTTTAATTTCAAAATAATAATAAAATTTGCATATGTGAAATGTATGATTATTTTATTTTGTTTTAGTATAATAATCATAATTAGTTTAATCTTCTATATATTATAATTGCCAAATTTGGCAACTATTTTAAATTGCGTTATATCCCTTTTTTTGTGGATTTTGTTTGAGTATTTTATAGAGAAAATATAAATTAAAATCAACCGTTTTGATGGTAGACACATCTTTTGGTAAACTTATTTTGTCTTTATTATTTTTACTATCGAAATTTATCTCATACTTAAATTTGAAACCCAGATATTGGATCAAATTATTCAAAACACCACTTGTTATTTAATGTGCAATGTTTTGTGATATCCATCTGAAGAAAATTTTAAACATTTCATGGAAAAAAAGAATAAGATTTAAATTTATAATCTTGTCATAATTCATTCAATATTTTTATAATTGATACCTGCATTAACCTACTGGAAGTGCTATTTCACAAGAGTGATAATGAAATCAAACTTAAAATTCCTATTTGACATTTTAAAGGATTGAATGAATTGTAGGTATGTAATATTTTTTGTTTTATGTTTATTTTAAATTCGACCATTTTCTCTTGGCAACTTGTATGTTCCAGTATTCAAACGTAAATAATTTGGCACTTACTCACCACGACTGTAGAAGATTAACCATATATGTCTTATGATAAATAATAATTAAAATGATTTAATTATTACATGCATCATTAAACATTCTTCAATTGCTTTGTACATTTAAAATGTCTGTCTAATTTCAATATATTAGGTGAGATTGCAAAAAATAAACAAAACACACACACACACACAAATAATTTAATCATATCTCTTTATTTATAAATTTTTCCATTTTGCGGCTACTTTTTGAAGACGCATTTATTAAAAAATATTTTATCAATATAATTAATATAAATATTTTCTACTGGAAATTGATGTTTATATTTTCCTATGAAATTAATCAATTTTAAGTTTTAAAACACATTTTTCTTTTACCCTATACCCAGAATATACCAATTGAGTAAATATTTTCGTGCCTGTTTATAAATGCAAAATAAATAAATAAGCGTCAAAATATCTTTCCTTTAAAGCAAACATATATTTTTTATTAATAGTCCTATCCACATACAGCCGCCATGAATCAGAAGCTGCTATAATTATGGTGTATATGCAAAACTGGTCTATCTTCCTAGATATTTTGTTCTTTATTATACTGTAGTGTCCCGTTTTTAGATGAGTTTCAATCAATAGTTTTATAACTCCTCAAGAGAGCAATGCAAAAGTGCTGCAAAACCAGAAGTGCATTTCTAAGTGAATCAGTTTTCTCATTGCCATTGAGTAATATACCATAATGTTAAAAACATTAAATGTATCTAAAAAATTTAAAAACACAATAAATTAATGGAGTTTTAAAATACTTATCAAATTATATTGATCATTAAATTGTATATTGAGTACTATATTTCACAAAATGTTTAAAATATACATTTCACTTAAATAAAGTGAAATAAATTTCCTTTTCCATAATAATTTTTTGTAACTTGTGAAATTTAAAATTTAATTTAGAAATTATGCAGATTCTTAATATGCAAGTTGGTCAATTAGAAAAATTTAAAAATCATTGCTATAGTAATGTAGTGTTGGAAATTATAATTTTATTTTAATTCATTTAAAATAATCTTCTTTTATTAAATAATAAAAGGAATAGCCTGAAATTATCTATCAAACTTTTGATAAGTATAACAATCTTTGTAATCTTTTGTTTAGTGTTTGATACACATTTACCGTAAGCCCTATTAATGAATGTAAAATTAATTTGTTTGTGGGATTCATTTTACGTTTTAAAAATAAAATTACTTTTTTAATAATTTAATGCATTTATAATATATTTAAAAATTAAAAAAAATAATGGAATTACTTTCATTCATTTCATTTTTATATTTAAAATTCGTAGTTGTTAAGTGATACAATTATAGTGAAAAATATCTATTTTAATGTGCATTTATGTTTAAATGTAATCTCAATCAATGTCCGTATCTAAGCATATATAAATATAAAATTTTCTTTAATTTCTCCATAACTTAGGGAATCACAATCAGATAATGTAATTTCTCAATTTACTGATTTTTAATTATTTGTTAATGAACATAGTTAATATTTTTAAAAAGTAACAAACAACGACTTACTCTATTGATGCCTACTACCTCACATTTTGTTTCATACATTAGCTTTAAACTCGTCGTGTTTCTAAAAACTCCCCACTCCAAAAAGTAATATTTTTTGTTAAGTTAAAAAATAATTTTTTGTAAATTATTTGTGTTGTATGTTTGCTAGGCAACAACTAGAATGCATATATTCAAAACATGTATTTTTTTTCAATATATTGTCATACTTTTTTTTAACAGATCTGAGAAACATTTCATGCAAAAAAATTGAATAAATAAATTACAAGTTTAGGAAATTCAGCAGATATAAAATATTATAAAAATGACTCTTTATTGTGAATTTGTTTTAAAATTAGGGAACTTTTTTTTAAATATATATTTTGATTATATAATCTGTAATTCGAGCTCATTTTTTTAAAAAAAACAGATTTGATCATCTTTTATATTTATTTTATTAAATATTTCTGATTTTGATTTTTTATTATTCCAGAGTATGATTATTTTAATTGTAAAATGTAAAGTGTATGTAATTAATTGATTAAGAACTTCTATTATAATCTTAAAAATGTAAGATTCGATTTAAAATATTGCATTTAATCTTTAAAATCAAATGTTCAGATTTTCTATTATGCCATTCAATTAAAGTTGCTTTAAGTTAACTCAATTATTTGCACATATTTTTAATCAAGCAAATATCAAAATTAATAAATATAAATTTTTTGTATGCCACCTAGTGTTATTTCAATATAAATATAATATTACAAATGATTATCACTCCCCCTTTTATAAAGGGATAAGTAAAAAGATTGCATAGCAAAAAATCACAATATCAAAATAACTCAATTTTCTAAGCATTATTACTTCTGAAGGAAATTGACACTATTATACATTCACACCTATGGTAAGGAATTAAACCCTTGATGATTCTGTTAGGTTATATAATTAAATTATTCAGTTGCCTGTCTTGTTTTCTTTGACTACAAGTTTAATTTTAAAATATTGTGTGTCAAATACAGTTGTGTTGGATTCTCATTTTTGACTGGATAGATAATATTGTGAAATAATATCTACTACATATGTAGAATTATTATACATTACGTATTTTCTGATTTATATAGACTTATCATTTCAATTTTTGCCACATTTTTTCTAAAATTCAACCTTTGCTGTTATTGATGAACATCCTGGTGATTCTATTTTTCTAATTTAACTTAAGCTGTTTATATGTTTCTATTATATTTTCCCAATTCTTAATGAAATTTCATAATAGTTTTAGTCTTCTAAGTGTTAAATAACAGAAAATAACATTTTTTCAATATTTTAACTGCCAATATTCTATAATGGTAAGGAAATATAGTCAAAATTCTCGACAAATATAGAGGAACTCAAATAATAAAATAATTCTTATAACATTTATTATTATAAACATAATAAGCACATTCACAATAAAAAATCTTTAATCATTAAGTTCAAACTGTAAAGAATACACCAGTACAATGCAGAGGGAAAATTTCTTACAAAATTTTCAACATTAAATTTCCATAAAATATGATCTTACTATATACTTTAACTCTACTAACTTTCTAAAATTATTTTTTATTTGAAATAATTCTTCACAAGTTAACAGAAGTCACTGTGTAATTAATAGGATAATCTTTGAAAGTTTGTAATTTATTTCATAATGATTTTCAATTTATGTAAGAGAACCTATAAATTTCTCTCATCACAACTATAAATATATTATACACCTTGATATATGCCAGATTCCTGTAGTTTCACTTTTACACCTCATTTCCAGAAATGTGTCACTGCTTTATCACTTAGTGAACAACCTAATTCCAGAGAGATTCAATGGTCTTAAATCAATCTATAATAAAGTAACATTTCCTTCTCAAAAGACTCACGATAAAGCTTAGAGCATTAATTCTCTCTATCTAAAAGAAAAATTAACCTTATGCATTTCACCATTTTTTTGGGGGGAAAAATGCATTGACAGTTGATGTATTTTCAACTGTCAGGTATCATTATTGAACGATAATGTATCATTTAATCTCTCCAAAGTAGCTCACTGAGTGTTTTTAAGTATAAAAACGAAACTTGCTACTCAAATACTGATTCCAAAATTGTGTAAATTACTCTTATTTAATGATTTTAATGCTGGTTATAGTTTAAGTTAATAATGTTTATTTTAAGACACGGAATATTTTTATTCACTATAGCAGTTAATGAATTAATTAACAATTCTCAATTTTTTTCAACGTGTGTTCGGGGTAGAAAGGAATTTTACTGTAGAACAAATCATTCAAAACTGTACTTTTTCTTCATACAAAACTTCAGTGCAGTATATTCTTGAAGTTGTAAAAAGAAGATTTTTTTTTACATTTAAACAGCCATATAGTATATCCCTCCAGATTTTTTAAATATATGCATTTTGTTAACGAACAATAAAGGTGGTAAATTAAGGAAAAATATCATATTACTGAGCTGATTATTAACGCTTACAGTAAATTTCATTTACATGATTAAAAAAGTCTTCAGTTTATGTTGGACATAACCTAAACTCAAAGCTTTCCATCCAGTAAAAGTTTATTATTCTGCATTCTGCTATTCAAAATTTCTTCTTCACGTTTTATTATTATTTTTAAATATTATTAGTTTTTCTCTAATTAGTAAGTGAGCTTCAGTTCGTTCCTCCTATGCATCTTCATACACAATTGATTCAGTAGTAAAATAGTGTAAAATTCGCTTTAACATTTCTTACAAGTTTCTTCTTATAAATCAAAGAAAGCGCTTAAAGAAGTGTTTTTACAATGTTTCAATTAAAATATGGAATGTAATTTTTAACTATAATAAAGAAATTCTTTTCTTGATTTTTTATTTCTCTTTAATTTTAGAATATGGTGGTATTTTATGTAGCGAAGCTTTTTAGAATATCATATTTGCTTTGTTTATTTTTTCAATTCGTATTTAAAAAAATAAATTTTGATAAAATTGCTTACACATTAACTTGATTTATCTACCAAAATGTGTGATCAGAATTTAACATTTAATAATATAGAACAGTTATTATTGCAAAATAAACTTTTAATTTTGATGTCAAATATGAGCCTCGTTTTTTCGATGAATTCATATTCTTATGTTGCTGTTGCTCTCGTGTGTCTGGCTAGGCTGGCAAGTTGGGGTGCGCTGCTCCAATTTTCCACCTGAACCGTATTTGGTGTGGAGTACGACTTCTTCAGTACAAACACATACCATAGGGACCAGTTAATAGGGTAGGCAACCATTCACACCTCATTCACACACAAGGAAAGGACAAAGACTGGATAGAGAGAAAACACCAATACCTGAACCGGGATTCGAACCCAGGAACTCCCTAACCGTAGTCAGGCACATTGACCACCAGACAAGTCGGCTGGCACTCGTATTCTTATAAATATTTGATATAAATTTATGTTCTGTCTTTAATCCAAAAAAATTCATTAGAAATGTTAAGCTCTTGAAAATTGTGATGAAAATTCTTTTTTTTATATATAAATTTTAATGTTTTCATCAAACGCTAATGTAAGTTAAATTAAAGTTAATGAATATATATATATATATATATATATATATATATATATATATATATATATATATATATATATATATATATATATATATATATATATATATATATATATATATATATATATATATATATATATATATATATATATATATATATATATATATATATATATATATATATATATATATATATATATATATATATATATATATATATATATATATATATATATATATATATATATATATATATATATAATTGGAGAAACTATAGAAAAACGTCAAATCATTTTAATTATTTCAATCTATTAATTTATTTTTAAATTTCCTTCCTACTGAGTTAAATATTTTACTTAATATTTATTAATAAAATATTATATCCTATACTTTGCTTTTGAATGAAAATATATGTCTAACTGAATTCTTGTGAAACTAAAATTATTACATGCTGTAATATTTTTAGTTCACTTAGTTTTAATTTCTTAAATAATTGCATTAATTAGCTTCTGTTCCCCTTATATGTAAAAGGTAAATAGAGTGACTATAAATATATATTTCCGAATATCAGTTGTCTCTTTGGAAAGAATTTATTAGTCTTCTCTCTCACATATGCTGTTGTATTAACAGAAAGAGTGATAAACGTCTTTTGGCGTCACATCTCTCGCAAGTATTATTTCTCTGTATGGATTTATTGGATTCAGTTCAATTATTTTATTGGAAATTTCAGCTTATTTTAAGCAAAAATTTCCTTAAATTTAACGAGAAATAAAATATTAACCTGAACACATTGGGATTCTAAAGTCATTTTCTATAATACTAACACACATTTTTTTCAGTTACGGGTTATTCTCTTTTAAGAACTCATTTGTCTTAGTAGAATGGGTAAAAGGATTTATTTTTTACATCGCACGTAAGCTGATTTTACCTCTTTCATTTTTTAATTTGAAAAATGAATTGTTTGCTAACAAAATTCAAATTTCTTTTGAGACAAAAAGTCAATTTTAGTCAAAAATCATCATTGGAATTTTATTACCTTTAGATAATATCTTTAATAGAACTTCTTCTTTGGCTTATTATAATATTTTTAAAAAATTATGTCTGCAAAAAATGATTTTTTTATTTTTTATTTTCAAAACCTCTAATTTATGAACACTTACATTTTCAGAAACTAGTAGTCAACATTGACACCACAGACATAATAATGACTAACTCCCGTTTACGAAATAAATTTTAAGAAATCTCTTTTTTGCAAATTTTTGCTTCTGACAAATATTCTTTTTCATTATTTTTGTTTTTTATGATGTGATATTTTTCATATTTTTTGTTTGATTTCTTTTATTTTTATATAATACCTGAAAATTTGGCTCATATTAAGACAATGAAGCAGCACGTGCATGTATTCCAGACATTGTTGAAGCAACACTCGAAGACGAATGCATATCAGACATTTGATAGGAAAAATCTGTGGTGTCGAATCAATTTCTGTGATCCCCGTATGTTAGAGTATAGAAAATGAGAAAAACTCTCACCCTAAAGACACACTTAGAATGTCAAACTAAAAATTTAAAACCAGAATATATATATATTAATTGTTTTTTAACTATTAACTAAATTTTTTAAGCAAAGCATATATATATATATATATATATATATATATATATATATATATATATATATATATATATATATATATATATTGTCATCTCAATAATATATATAAGGATCTATGTACATGTATAAGTACAAAGATATTTAAAAGTTAATTAAAATATTTCATGTATGAAAATCTTTAAACTAAGATTTCATGATTAAAATATATTACTTTAGACAGTTTTAAGTTTTACATAACAGTGAATAAGAATCATTTGTGTCAATAACTTATCTCATTTTAATTATATGTTATGCATTAATTTTCATTATTCTAAGCTCTTATATTTTACTGTGTTTAAGAATATTTTTATGAAGAATTCAAAAAGGAGTTTTTAAGAAGATTGGATTATATTATATGTTTAAAACTAAATGTACACTTGGAATAATAGGAAACTTCATCACGAATTTTATGAAATTAATAATGTAAATTAAATTAATTATTTTCATAAAGATTATCCTGAAAAAAGCATTTTTGTACTTTAGACATTAATTGGAAATTAAATTTCCTTTTTTTATTGTCAAAACAAATATATTTAGTTAGCATAACAACATTAAATATTAATCTAAGCATATCAAATATTGATACATGTTTAATATTTAATGCTCTTTACATGTCTGCTACAAAAACATGCCTTTTCTAACATTAATATAATAAGTTTAATATTTATATATAAGTTAAGATTTTTTAAAGCAATGTTTTAAACAATTTTTTTTCACGCAAAGAAATTTTTTAGTGTTTAGTATAACAAATTTCTTTTCAATTTTATAAATTATCTTAAATAGTGCGCTGTATGTAACAGGCCAAGACTCGTGTGAGCTTCATGATCAGTAAGGAACACTGTTTAAGGTTCTGCACTGCAGCTGACTTCATGGATTTCCTATATATTTTTTAATGTGTAGCAATAACGTTATCTCTTTTTAAAATCATAGTTTAGAAAAAAAATGTCTTTCTTTACACATGCATTTTTATTCGTAAGTGATTCAGATAATTTTCATTGTTCCGAATTTATTTTTAGAATACAGGAACCAAAATCCTATGAACATAAAAACATGACAAGAACGTATTACCGGATTCTTGATAGTTTGTACAGTCATTTGTAAAAAAAACATGCATTATCAAATGATTATCGTGTGTACAACAGATAGCAAGTTTAAAATTGAAGCTATTGTGGAAAAAATACTTTCACACGAATATGCTCCATGAATATTCAAAGTGAATATTCTTGTACTAAAACTTAAATCTCCATTTATAAAAGAGTTAAAAATATTTTTCCTGTTTTCATTGAGAATAATTATTTTGACTTCCTATAAGAATTCCCACGTTATTATAAAAATTTAAATATTATCTTGAAAAGATTATAACTCTTATGGACTTCTTTTTACTCAAACATCATCTAAAAGGCTTTTGTTGATCATTGATGACTATCATTTTTAACTGGATAAAATTGCTTGCTTTTATAAGATATATAACCAATTTATAATATTTAATATGTAATTGAATACATTATATTTTTTGGGAAAGAACATAACAATCCGATGTTCATCAGCATGCAATATTCCTTCTTCTTTCAGCAATTGTAGAAACACTCCATCTCTTCATACTCAGCACAATATTCGCCAATAATTTATGTGATTCATGTGTTTTATGTGATTAAAAGCATTAGAGATCATTGGTCAATCCATTATAGTGATGTTTTCGCTTTCCAGTAGTTGCTGAACAGCAAGAGTCCTACATGTAGTCAAGCAAGGTCATCCGTAAAAAGGTGTCTCTTTAATGGTACCTCGGAACAGACACGCATACGGATGGATCAAATTACTTAAATATCAATATCCAGTTACAGACATATATCAAAAGTGAAGAACTCAGTTCTACCGTTGAGAATAATGCTTGGCCTAGACGGTATCATCTAGACTATAGTAACGTACTGTCTCTTTCCATGGTGCTACTGCGACGAAATCGTATCCCAAATTCTTTCAAAATCAGCCAACATGGAGAATCATTTGTAATATTGAAACTAATGCATAAAGAAGAAATAACTTCATTGAAGAGATGTTAGTTTCTGTGCCTCTAATACCATATTAAGCGATGGTGTCGACGATGGCCAACATTCAAAAGAATGCAGCGTTTAGACGAAGAGTCCTCGTTTGTGAATGCATTTGCACACAGTAAATCACGACAGTTGTCATACAGTTATTGTGGAAGGTTGCTGAAGAATGTCGCTTGTTGATTAGCTTCGAAACTTTTTCACTCAAATAACGATATATCGGTCATCCACTGCAATTGTTTTCCTGGGTGGGTCACCATCAACCTTTTAACAGCTGTATATATAGTTTGCAACGCTTTCTAACCACGTGAAATAGCACTTTTGTTAATTCTTTGGCAGTACTGGTCACACTGCTCTTCTCTTTCAACATTCTGACCATTTTATATGTGTGAAGTTGTCATGATGATTTCTTTTAACCATATTTTATAAGAAACTCACACTTGAATGTCTAACTGCGTTTCCATCTTTCCTTTTATTGAAGTCTTGAACAACGCGAAACGTCCACGCGTGTTTTGTGTATACTCAAATTGTCTGTAACGCTTAGTTCCTGACATTTGTATAAACTTGTTTCTTCTACCAAACACTAAGTTTATTATGCTGATTAAAAAGAAACCACTTTTCTGCAGTTTAATGACTATCTACTTAAAATTACATTGTTTCATGAGTTTTTCAGACCAATGTAATAAAAAGAGAGAAAATTTATATTTAAAAGTATGCAAAAAATTTAAAATAATTTCAATTGTAATTTTTTATAAAATTATATGAAGTGGAATCCGGAAGAGAGCAATTAATATGTATTACAATTTCTTTTATAATACATTTTTTAAAATAAAAATATTAAATTAAATGTATTATCTACCAAGCTAAAAAATTTTTGTCCTTCTTAGTACATATTTGTGAAATACAAATGCATTTGAATAAGATATCAAATGAAAAGAATATATAGGAGTATACAATTTTAGTTAAATGTTGATAAAAAAAAATAAAAAATAAAAAACTGTAGTAAAATTCCCTGGAAACTAAATTTGCTTCTCAAATTCTTCAGATTATATAAAAAATGATTTGCAGTTTCTTATAATGCATTGAATTCCCGGGAGATTATTACAGATATTTGAGCTTTTAAATTTATTTTACTGAGGTAAAATCCTTTTTCAATTTTTCATGAAATGATTCTTATCTCGATTAATATATATAAAAATAATTTCTATCAAATAATCCGTCTGCTGCACTGAAGAAATAATTTCAGGTTTTTAATTCTTATGTACGAATGAACTTATTATCTAATTTTGCATTGAGAGAGATGAAAACTTTGTCTGCACTTCAACATAAAACTGAAATTTGCTAGCATAAGTACATTAAAAAACTGAATGTCTGAACGGCTATGCAAAAATCATGAATTCTCTAAACTTATATAAAATTATGTACATTTTATGAAGAAATGTTTTAATTTTATTTGAAGTATGCGTGCTTTTAACTACGCAGAATGATATAACTAACATGGTATGGTATTGTAAAAGAAAATGCATTTATAATCATGGATTTTGCCAACGAGTGAAGACATTATTTCTTCATTATAAAGTAGTTCTGAAATTTACCTGAAAAGACATTTGTATTGATAACATTAATATTATTTTTTTTTAATTTTTATGAAATGAATATTAGAACATCAATGAAAACTTTGGGCTCAGAAGGATGGATCTGGAGTATTTCTACTTTTCTGATATGAATGTGAGTGCTCTAATTCATGGTAAAAAAAGTCAGGAGATAGGATTAACTGATGTCCTGAAACATTTCTGGCTGCAAGTACAAATTTTCTTCCTCAATAATTAACACGATATATGAGAAAGTTATTCTATTTATTAATCTAAATGAATGGTTAGGTCAAAGGACTATACACTATTGAAAAGCTAGTCTTGTCCTAAATATTTTAGTGGCAGATTTGCTCAGCGAAGTTATTTGTTTTGTCAAATTAAAACTCTGGACAGCTATTCCATGAAGAGTGACAAGAATTATCCCATGATAGTTTAGTAGAAAAGTGATTGATGATTGAAGAGGAACTGACTGATTTGTTCTCTTTGGAATCACTAACAAGGGTAAGGAGAAATAAAAAGAAATGACATAAAACATTTCTGATTTTTCTCTCAGGAAATTAATCATATTTCATTTTAGAATTTAGAAGGATTTTTGTAAGTATTTCTTCATATCAAATAAGAAACAGTTATAAGTTAAAAACGCAAATAATAAAAAACAATTTCTATTTATAGAAGTTTATATTTTTATGGTTTGATTGTTTTTTCAACATTTATTTTTTGTGTCTTGTCTTGGGGTTTAAGGAATAATAGATATTGTTATTTAATCAACTCTAGTTTTAGATGTAAAATTGCTTGAAACCTTTTAATAAATTGTAGGACAACATAACTGATTTATATTTTAAAATAAAAATTTTAAATGCAGTGAACTTATATTGTTGAGAGTACAACAGAATATAGGTATGTGTCTTAGAAATTTTTAATTATGATTCAACCCCTCTAAACACCTAACAAGAAATTCGAAATTTTAAATTCCATTTCTAATTCGAAAAAATAATGTGTCACTATCAAAATGGTAACAACGAGAATTCTTTAAAAATGTGAAATTTATTGAAAAAAACTAACTAAATTTATATACTTATGTTACAGTAAAAATGATTATTCATGTGATTAGGTATAATAATTGGTGATTCTTCATAATCTCCATTAAGCATGAGATAAACTATTGAACATTTAACACTTTTACCGGTAAGTTTATAAAATCTCTAACTCAAAAAAGAGAAGGTTATGAATACTGTTTATTTTCTAGAGAAATATTATTTTAGTTAAAAAAATAAATATTGTCAAGCAATGATAAAGATTTCATTCTCAAGAATGTAAGGAATATCATTACATTATTTAAAAAATACTTACAATTATATTTCAATTTAAAAATTTAAATAACATTGGAGCTTTTGCACATTCAATTCAGTAGATATTTTAGATGTATCATATAGATGCATGAATTATGTAATATTTACCATAAAAGATAGTAAAAAATGCAAATATGATACAAATTAATCAAAGTAAAATAAAACCCTGCTTGTTATTTTAGTAAGTACTTTATATTTATAACTACAGAAACAGAAGTCTAAATTAAATAAAATAACTGGTTCTTTTAGATAATTATATATTTAGATAAAATATATATATTATCTTTATCTTTTATATATATATATATCTTTTAGATAAAATATATATATTATTTTGAAACCTTGATAACCTTTAGACAATGTGAAATATAAAATGAATTTTTTCAGAGAAAATATATGATCTACTAATATAAAAAACACCTTGTTTCAGTTCAAAAGTTTTTTTTTATCATCAATTAGGATTTGAATGAATTATTGAAATACATTTTGAAGTTAAAATGAATAGTTTTTATAACTGAATTATATATATATATATATATATATATATATATATATATATATATATATATATATATATATATATATATATATATATATATATATATATATATATATATATATATATGTATATATATATATATATATATATATATATATATGCTTTTAAAATTATACAAAAATGTGAATGGAGCAATAAACTAAACAAAAGTTATAAAAAACGTCCCCATGAAAATTATTATCTTGTATAAATTTGTGCTTTGGAAACTTTTTAAAATTTATTTTTGCAAATATTTTCTCTCAAAAATTAAAAATACATTTTAATCTATGATGAAAAGCAATAAATACGATTTTATGTAAAATATAAATTTGGAAGAATTTCCTTTAATGCATCAGCCCATAGTGACCCCAAAGAACAACCATTGGTCCCAATCTTATTTAAAAATCTAATGTAAAAGCTGAATGACAATTGAATGCAAGAGCTTGCTGGCAAGAATTTCTTAACCACTGGGTTTAGAAATCTTCCATTTCCTGAAAGGGTTACTTTTTGTTTTCGTCTCCACACACTCTTCAATAAGTGGAAATGCAGGAAAGAAACTATCTGCTACGTCGAGTATAAATCGAAAAATCACTTTATTGAAAAGAAAAAAGATATATTGAATAGTTATTAATCAATATGATGGTATTTTTATTTGTAATTTTAATTCTTGTATTTCCGAAAAGAAGCTTTGATTAATTTATTTTCAATAAGTAAATATTGGTTAGAAAATGTTATTTAATAGATCACACATAATATATAGTCCTTAAACAGTAAAACTTTCTTCATTTCACTTAAGAGTGTTCACGTAAAGCAGATCCTCCCTATTTTATGAAATTATCTAATGAACCTTATTTTGAGAATAATTTTATTTAACCTTAAAGTATCTTAGTTTGAAATAATTAAATTTAAAAAAAATTTGGGAATTATGCTTATAATTTTAAAATCAATTATTTCAATTTCTTTGAATATTTTATATAGTAAACTTTCAATACTGAAGTCCCGAAAATTTGGGAAGAGTTTAAAATGTATCTGTAGAAAAAATATGTGTAATATATTCTAATTTAATAGGATAAAGTATGTTTAATGCCATAACGTATATAATCAAAGTTATTTCTATGATTAAATCGTTAAATATTAAATAGAATTCTATAGAAGTGTCTGCAAATCTCATGTCTTTTGAGCGTGAATTCTTAATTTGATTTCAATTTGAGACGGTTATCTTTCTTCTTCAGTAGAAATTGAGAAATTGCAAAATCACAGCTATGATAATATAATAATATAATATGGTTTTAATTAAAAAATTAAATCAAATATTAAGTTTACAGATATCCTTTTACATATAAAGTTACATTAAACTTTGAAATGTACAAACATAATTTTGGATTTAACTTAATACAATAAAACTGTAAATTGTATTAAGCAAACGAATATCTGAGAAAATGTTTTAAACTTACTAAACTGGTACAGTTAATGTTTCAGGAAAATAAAGATTTTTCATAATATTTCTTATTAATAGGGAATTAAATTAGAAGAAATTTAATAAATCCAAACAAATTTGCGTTTATCAATTTTGGATTTTCTACGTTTCTCCTAAGTTTAAACATGCATATAAGATAGAATCTTTTACTGGAAAGTTAATCTTCATTTAAGAAAACAGGGAATCATATTCAAGCTAAAAATATTTTAAGGTATATCGATGATTTTCATATAAGCAATTGCATAAAATTCAATATTCCTACATTTGGGGAATCTTATTTTTTATCAACGAAATACATTTCACTAATAAATCACATGATAATTACGATTAGCTAAAATCAGTGCACCATGATTTATGTAAATTATGTAAATCAGTGCATCATGATTTATGAAATTATTAAAAAAATTGGATATTTTTGCAAATAATCAAAAATTCTGAAAAAATTAAGCATGTAAAATTGATACTGGTATTAATATTTTTATGTTAATTAACAATACATACTAAATTAGTAAAACAAAACATCAGAATATATATATATATATATATATATATATATATATATATATATATATATATATATATATATATATATATATATATATATATATATAATTTTTTCCTAAACAAGTAGAAAATTTTAACGTAATATTTTTTTCTTTCTTTTTTTTCTTTGTTATTAGCAAGCGCAATACGTTAGTATATAACTTTTAGAACAAGAGGTTCTATCCACTTTCTATAACAATAGTCACCAGTAAAATAATTTGTATAATTCAAAATGTGTTATGTAATAGGATCATTCATAACATCTCATTCTAAAAATTGTCCATATAATCTATTTATAATAATCTTACCTGAAAATAAATGTAATACATTTTAAATTCAATAATATTATTATTACTTTTGTCTAAACAATATGATTTATAATTATATTGATCTGGACACACACACACAGATATATATATATATATATATATATATATATATATATATATATATATATATATATATATATATATATATATATATATATATATATATATATATATATATATATAATATTTTATATAATATTTTAAGTAATGCTATTTTCGGTAAGAATTTACAGTAAGTATATAAAAATTACTTTCTGTACGATAAACTGAGTATTTTATTAATCAATTAGTAGAACAGTGTTTGCTTATGAATACGTTGAATGCATCAATTTTAAAAGTGTCAACAATATTTTTAACTGGATAAGTCCATAATAAATAAATGTGATGAATAGTTTACCTTCCGAAATTATACGGATATATTTTCTTCAAAACTCTTTGGATAAATTTCTCTCTTGGGTGAGGATTTTATGCATACTCTCAAAAGCATCTGCCAGATTTGCTCTGTTTTGCCTAGGTGAATCATGCCTAATATTTTCGCATGGCACCCACATGTGCCTTTTATATTAATATTTCAGGAATTCAATGAATAAAATATCAGATTTAAATAAAACTTTTGTGTGCTTATTTTTAAGTATCGTAACGGATCTATAGTACAATTGAATTTATTAATACCGTCATATAAATGGAAAAATTAAAAAAATGAATAAACTAGGCTCTTTATTCTGAAAATAATTCGTAGCTAAGATTTCAATTGAATACTTTGCTTTTTTTATTTTTGATTCAAGTGTCCATCGTTTCAAATCTAGCCTCAAGCTGGTTTTTTTTTATTATTTTATTTATTTTTTTATGTAGAAGTTCGATATTTTTTTTAAAGTGTGACCCTCATGCACTAAAGGTATGTTAAGTAACTTTTCTGCAACAAACAAGTATAATTTTTAAATCAATTGATAATATTTGAAAAGAAAATCATAAAAATTGCTTGATTAATAAACTGAAACTCATAAATGTAAATCAATCATTTTGTTCCAAAAATTAGATTTTTCAAATATATTCAACATTAACACTATCAAAATGTTTTCACCTCAGTTACAAAAATTCCCACATATTTGCATGTTTGAAACGTTATATTCTTTGAGTGAATAAAATTGTGAAGTATCTTTTGCTGAGACAAATTTAAAGGGAATAATATTATACATTTTGCATTCATTGATTTCAAAGTTTGCTTTCTAAAGAGCATTAATTTATAAAAATCAAACATTTTACATTTGTATACATAAAATTCACGCATATCAAAGTTTTGTAAATGATAGTAAATAATACATTTATTTACAAAAGAAATATATTTGACCTATTATAAATTTAATACTTTGTAGTTCGTAGCAATATTTTAAACATTTTTATTCACAAACGGCAAGTCATTTAAATTAAATATCATTTTTCAAAACGAGATCTTGTTAAATTTATAAGTGTAAAAATTATCAAGCCTAGATATTTTTAATTGCTATTTAATGTCGCCAAGTTTTCTGTCGCTTGTTGAAAGAAGCAAATATTGCTCTTCAGAAATCATATTTAGATTACCCGAAAAATTAATTACGGTAATACAATGTATAATCTGTACAGGATAATGCAATTACTATTCCTCTTTTAAGAGTTTAATTTTACCATTAAAATTAGTATTATTACTGGATGAATTAATGTCAACTTTGTGTTACGCCAAGACAGCTGACTAATTACCCTAGGTGAATTAAGCGGTTGATTCAACACGTGTAATCCCATTTCCTAAATTTGCATTAATCTTTAGTTTGTAAAGGAACTTGTAATCTCAAATAGTTTGGATATAAACTAAGATTGCTTGTATAGTCAAATTTTGCACTTTCCCCTCTTAAATCTTTTCGCTTTCTAATTCAATTATAATCTGAGGCGGCATCACCTTTATTTGAAAAAAAATTTGACTATATCCACCTAGATATATCTATTTATGTATATGTTTCTTTTGGCAGAACCACTTTTTTGGAGAGAAAAGGGAAAGTTTTTTCATTTCTGAGGATAATTTTGGATAATAGAAGAGAATTAAATTTCTATTTTCTTCATAGACATTTGTCGGAATTAGTGCTCAACAATTTTTTTAGTTCCCTATTTATCAGTTGGGAATCAAACTCACCATTTGTGACGAACGCCAAATAAAACTAATGCAGTGTACATACATACATACATATGCGTATGTGTGTCAAGTAACACAAACAGGATGTATATATATATATATATATATATATATATATATATATATATATATATATATATATATATATATATATATATGCAGGATGTACACTGTATATATATACAGTATGCATATATATGTATATATATATATATTTGAAAAACCTTCCACGCTGTCAAAATCATCAGGAAACAACAGCAATTTTTTCACAAAAAATTGGCTTTTCCACGGTTATATAATGATTGTATCCCAAGTTCCAATACGTGGAAAAACTATAAGGTGAGAGTAAACATATGCGCTATCAAAATCAAAACAAAAAAAAATTGCAAGAATGAACATGTAAAATGAAATTCCGAAAGTAAAATAAAAAACTAGATAAATAAATACCGTTGTATTAAAATGGGAAATTTGATATAACATATTTGTCATAAAAAGATGATGTTAGTAATTAATAATTGAATTCAGTTTGGTGTTTCAAAATGTAAGTAATTAGAAATTTAGTTAAAATTTCTTTAAAGCTCAAACGAGTGTAGAAAATACAGATATATTAATGAAAATAGATTGAATGTAGTAAAGGTAATAATTTAAAAGACACTTTACGTAATCATAACAAACTAACAGCACAATCTAAGATGAAATTTCCGACATCTATTACGAAATTTGAATGCTTGGTTATGGATGCTTTGTAATTTGTTATACGTTCTTTATTTTTACGTAAGCCCTGCTCTACAAAGTATTAATTAAGAACATACATTGGAATTTTAGTGTTATTTAAGGGTTTAATTTGTTTTTTTTACATTCTTAACATTATTGCAAAATGTTATTAAAGATTATTATTACTATAAATTCTAATCAGTTCACTTAAAACTATATTTTATATACAAATGTTTATATTACAAAATACTAACTTATTAAAAGTAAAATTAAAGTCAGTGGATTTATTATAAATATCAGTAAATACATGTTTTTATTTAACATTAATTCTAGTTTTAAAGAAATACAAAAATGGTGAATTTTATTATTTTTTAATTAAGTTTTGTCTTTCACTGTATTAAATTTTAGAAATTGTTTCTAAATATTCCTTCAAAAATATGGTAAAATTATTCATGTAGTATCTGCCAGTTGATAGATTTTTGTATTGCATAAGATGTTAAGTAATAATATAGGAATTAATTAGAAAGAAAACTTGAAAAATGTTATCATTATAGCTTATTATTAATTTTTGAAACAAGATTTCAACATTAAAAATAAATTTATTTTAATTGAATATAATAGGTACGTATTCTCAAAATTTTAATTAAGAGTGTCAAATAAAGAAATATATTTATAGAATATATTAAACGATGAAATAAATCATGAGAGAGAATATTCAATTAAAGAAAATTAAATTCCAAAGAAATAATTTCAATAAAAATAATTAAATTTTAATTTAAGTGTTAAAATAACTGATAATTTTCATATTGTTTATAATGCAGGTAATTTTAGATTTTATGATATTGTTAAGAGAAGTATTTTTTATTTAATAAAAAATAATATACTCAACTATAAAACGCTTATACAATCAGTATATGAAATACTTATGCAAATATTATATTGTATATTTTATTTTATGTTATATATGAATAAAGATTTACTTGCCATACCTAACATTTTAAAATATTAAAATTCATGCAACAGTTAAAATACAAATTTAATTTTTCAAGTATAAAAAATTTTATATCAATGAAAGAAATTTAAAATAGTAAATAAAATCAGTCAAGAATATAAAATTAAAATTTGAGAAATCAAAATAATTTAGTTTAAAGAGAAAAATATTACTCTCAAAAATTTAATGTGTATTTAATACAATTAATTTAAATAAGATAATAGATATCATTTAAAAAAGAATAACGAAAAAAGTAAGGTGTATAAAAAGCAAATTGTATTTAAAATCAAATAAAATAAGTATCAAAATAATTTTGATTAGTAAAAGCTAATTGTAAATCAATAACATAGAGAAAAAATAATAAGCAAGAATTTATCACCAATTCGATTTGTATGGTATCCATAAAAAAGTTTAATAAAAAAAATAGATTAACTTTGCATAAAAAAATGAGCCATACGTTTTTGGAAGAAAAATTCTCATACGGTTGAAAGGGAAAATTAATTAATGCATAAAACATTTAAATTACAAATTAAATTTTTTAATCAAAATATTTACTTTTAAATAGAAAGTATTAACATTTTAGTAAATTTATTAGAATTTTTTTTAGCTGGATAACAATTTAGAAATTACAAAGCTTTGAAAATCTGTTATTATTTTTTTTAACTAAGAATAATTCGTAATGTTTGAGATTTGTTATAATTCTATTTTTCCAATAGAATAAGTGAATTAATAATATGAAAATTAAAACCATACTACATTTTTTATTAACTATTTTAATTTTTTATTATATTTAATCTGGAATTAAATTTTAAGGAATTAACATTTTAAGAAGATTGTTTTGTTACACCAATATAATATAATTTATTGGACTTTTTTCATATTTTAATGAATTATATCGTTTTTAAAAGTAATTTGTAGATCTATTTTTATGCGTGTATCAATTATTCAAATAGAAACTCAATATTTATGCGAAGTTAATTCTAAAGATAACGTGTGTGTGTTTTAAACAGTATATATTTCATAATTTTTTAGACTGCATAGTAATTATAATTTTAAATAAGTTACAGCTAATCCTTTTGTAAATATTAAACTCATTACTAAATATAGTACGCTTTTTTGCAAATAACTTCTTAACTAAATTCATTCAATTTTTAATTACAAAGTAGATCAGTTGAAACATTGTTTTGGCTTCTATTTCACCTTTACTAACATTGAAGATACATCGATGTTTACCGATTTTTGCTTTCTATTTAGAATTCAAATTGTGAATTACTATGAAGTCTGTAGATTTTGGTTTAATGAGGGCATTAGTTATTATTTGGTTGCTGAAAACTGCAGTTAAAACCTCTTACTTAGAAAAATGTTACGTTTAGATTTTTTTTTCATTTTGAAACAATGAAAACTTTCAAAAATATACACAGATATACAGTTCATGATTTCTTTTCATTATTGGGTTGTTAACTGCAAATGCTGCAAGTGTACGCAGCGTTTCACACAAATAAATAATTTTATCGCTAATAAATTCTTTTTCAGGCTTCTTCAAATTCTTCTGTATTGTTACAGTCTTCAAGTTAATTAATATTCACCTTATATTACTTCAAATAAAAAACTACTTTCCGGACTTAAATATACAAATATTCGTACCAAATTATTTTATTCAGTTCAGAAAGAGTTTCTTTTTTTCATGGTTTCCTTCTACGAGAAATTTTAAAGTGAGTAATTGTATTGATATTTGATAAGAAACATAACTTATGTTTATCACAAAGTCACTATTTCTAGTTCTTGATTCAATTAGAATTTCTAGGGCTGTTCTGTATTTTTCCGAAACAAACCTGTGAATTCTTGCAAAGACTTCTTTTTCAATATTCTCTCAAGTTTAATCCGAAATCGTTCTAAATGATTTAAACTTTTTACCGAACTTTTAACTGAAGAAGATTTTTTATCGTGTTTTTCTTTTGATCTGACTTAAATTATTAACAACTAAGTTACGTTTTATTTGTTTGAAAATTTTTGTCTATTTGATATGGTTTGTAAAACTTAACGAAGTTTCATCTCAATCACACTTTTACTTGAAATAAAGACATTATGAAGGTTTTGAAAACACAGATCAAATATTTTATTAAGTCAGTTTTCATAGCTGTTCAAAATTACAAACACTTATTTAATGGATACTTATACAAAATATTTGATATAAGTGTAAACCTCTGTATGCGTAGGCTACACCATAAAATTTGATTTGATGTAAGCTATAATCAACACTGAAATTATGCAGTAAAAATAGTTCAGAATTTAGTAACTTCACACTAATTTTGTATTGTATTACCTTTTTTATCATAATAATAAGAAATTTAATATGTCTAAAAACCACTTGTCTTACTAGAATATTGGTTTTTTGTTGGATAAACCATTATTCTAGCAAGGTTAACTTGTTTCATAACAGGTATGATGTAAATTCAGAATGGAATATATGTTTGTAATCATAGCTTGATTTTAATTTTAAGCAATATTATGATCCAAAAAGAGATATGTGTAAATAAATTTTGCTAAATAAATTAATGATATCAAATTATACAAACATCTATAAAATTGACCAAAGATTGAGAATATACATTTTTAAAATTATTTTGAAATTAAACATGTTAACAATAACAAAATTCTTACGTTTTCCTTACAATAGTTTCAGGTTAAGTAATTTGTATTTTTATTAATAAGGAAGAATTAAATTTACTTGATAAAATTGAAAAATATCACTCAAGATTCTTTGTTTGTTCATTTATTAAACTCTTTACAGAAACGATGAACCGTACTTTAAAATTGCTCTTATCTTTTCAAACAAAATGTTTTTACTACTTTCGTTGTTACATTTTTAAATATATACAGGAAAGTCCGTAGATATTAATTTCATTAACATACAAATATTCCTTTTCTGCCTTGAAACTGTCCTGATTTCGATATGATGTCCTTAATTTATATCACCCACAAATATTTCTTTTTTATATTTTATGAAACTGTATGAACAAAATTCAAAAAGTAACATGTTTGAATTAATTTCCTTCAAATGATGAAGCTGAAGCAAACATCATCATTATTCCTTGTTTCATGTACAGAGTATAATGTAAATATTATTAATTAGTTTTATGTCAAATATTTACAAAAACAACATATTAAAACCGCATCATGGAAGCCAAATATTTTGTAAATAATGAACTTCACAAATAAAGAAATTCGTAAATGCAGCATTGATGATCAATGTATGCAAATTATGTTTCAAAATGTAGTATCACAAACAAATTGCTTTGATTAAATCAGAAATACTGTTAATCACACTTCAAATCATTATTGAACATATGAATAAACATATAAAGATTAAATTTTGTAAATTTCTGTTTCAAGATTTAACATGTGAAATACTTCTACAGCACAAGATTTTAATTTATAATTTGGTTGTTTTTTTTAAACATGTAGTCATACAGATTTCAAGATTTAAAATGCTTTCAAGCAATCATAAAATTAGAATGTGAACAATAAGGAGTCAAATTTCATCTATTTAAAAACAATATTTAGTATAATATAGCCAAAATTAACATCTAGGATACATCTTTGAAGATATGCTGTTCTTGATTATTTTTTGATAATTATTAAAATTATATGGTTAAAAAAACACTGCTAAATAAATTCAAAATGTCAAATTCTAATTTTTAAAAATATGTTAAATTTATAATATATATATTAATGGTAAATTTGACTATTTGACATAGAATAGTGTGTAAATAATTGAAATATTTAAATATTTATAAATATAAAACTATATGTAATTTAACTTTTATTAATTGTATAATCACACAATGTTTCTTATTAATTAGATATGTATCTGACAATAATTTTAGATAAAAGATGTGGTGATTAAAAAATAAGTAACTTTTTATGTCGTTACACTTCATTGGATTATTTAAAAAAAATCTTAAAATGCATACAGAGATTTCACCACAAAAGAATAATATTACAGATAATTAATTCAATGCTTGATGTTAAATGAATCCTACACAAAATCAAAGTATTTGCTGCTGTTTAATTAACTAAGCAACCACTTTCATTAATTAAAGAAGATATACTTAATTTATTTTCTGTGTGTAGTTTAACTAGAAATCTAAAATATATTTCAGATCTGCATTGTTATAATGATATTGATTAAATTTTATTTCCAGTATTTATTAATTAAATATGTAAATATATTAATTAAAGATATTAATAGGTAAACTTATAAATTTATTTTCTATTTTTAAATAAATAAGTGCTATTTAAGAGAACTTTTATGCTGATAATTTTAAACTGAATGTTCTTGTTGAAAGATTTTTATTTAGTAAGAAGTTTTAACTTCAAAAATCCAAAAAAAAATTGCTATAAAAATGAAATGTTATTGATGCTTTTAAATACTGCTTAATTTAGTATAACTGGTCAAATGTGTGTGCTATGAGTATCATGCCATCTACAGGAAGAAAAATCTACGGAAAGATTTCAGAAGTCTGTTGAACCATTACATTCTCTGTATCTATATATTAGACATTGTGTCTCTAGGTGTAATTTACGAATTTATATTTGTATATTGATTAATTAATACTATTATATGTATATAATTTTTTAAAGAAAACTCATGGAATTATCGGTGGTGTTTATGTTTCTGTACTTTCTTGATCCATTTAGGAATTTGTAGGATATATTAATTTTTTGTGCATTAAAATACTTAACTGATACGTAGGTTTGCTAGTCCTCTACATAGAATTTTACATTCATTCAGGGATTTTTAAAGTTAAATGAAAATACTCAAAAGTATTGCTTTCTTATTATTTACGCTATTTGAATGAGGAAAATATTGATATTCTTGTGTATCTTTTATATAAAGAAAATTGTCACAAAAGAAAAGAGTTATAAAGGATGTAATCATTTTTTGAACCAAACTTTCGAGACCATTCTTTTTTCTTCTTTTGATCTTCTCAAATATCGTAAAGGATAAATTTAGCACATAATTATTTTTATCTCCAAAAGCCTTTATATATACGCCTACACAGAAAAGTGATTTATTGTTGGTAATGGACGAACATATTTTGAAAACTTTTCTGTCTTAATAGCTTATTTATATTATTTCTAAGAACTCTACCATGTCTCCTAAAAATTTCATGATTAAGACTCCTTTTTCTACTGTTAAAATAACGAGAATAAAATATTTTTGAGTAAGAAATTTAAATCTGCATAAGACAAGTTTAAGTATATACATATATATATATATATATATATATATATATATATATATATATATATATATATATATATATATATATATATATATATATATATATATATATATATATATATATATATATATATATATATATATATATATATATATTCACGGTCAATAATAAAATATGTGGAATGACATACAAAATGGGATAGAAACCAATAATCTCCTTAAAGCGTGAGCTATACAATGTTTATTCTAATACGAGGAAATCGCTTCCTAGAATTGCCTTTTGCTTATTTTTTATGTGGAACAGTAAACAAAAATGTACTCTTTTTTGATATAAATATATTAAACTCAAGGATGTAACTTTTTCTTCAGTAATTATTATATTAATTACAGTTACTTAATTCACTCATTGGATATGCGCAGACAATTTTTATCTTTCTCAATTTTTCATCACATAAATGATTTTATTATTATGTGATGAATTTATTTGGTTTTTTTATTTAATACTCATAAAAACACTGCTGCTTTGTAATTTTTTATTCTAATGAATTATAGTTGTTTGAATTAAATTTAGGTTGAATCATTTTCTTATGCTCTAAATTATTCTTATATAATATACAATTTTTTGTGTTTTCAAAAAACAAAATGTCTTAAATTTTATTCAACTCTTTAAATTTTTATTGCTAAAAATACGATGGCTGTTTTGCATGCATATAAATACTGTTGTAAGTTTAATTATTTTTCTTAACTTATTGTCATTATTGTCCTTACTTAACTTATTGTCATTATTGTCTTAATTTATTGTCCTTATCAGCAGTATTTCATTAATCACAAATTAATAACAAATAGTTGTTTTTTTCATGAAAACCATGGGCTCTAGTAAATAATTAAATATGTAAACGATAGAGACTCGATGATTGATAATATATCCTAATTTGATACATTTCACTGCCTTGCAAGTGAATGCAATAACGAAGGTTGCCTATGAGATTGGTTTATCTTTATATGCGATTCAAATACAGTTACCAAATTCTTTAAAAATGACATTATGATCATTGCATACAATTCAATAATAGAAAGTACTTCATAACGAATGATGGTTTCATGTTGAATATAGGGAATAGATTTTAACTTAAAAAACTAGCGGACATTCCTCATGATGTACATACCTGATTTTACTTGGGTGAAAATATATTTCTGGAGAACTATACCCAAAGTTAGTGTACCGAATTCGGCATTGATTGGAACAATTAATTAGCAAACTAGGCCAGAAATATCGAGGTAAATGCTTAGATCAAGTAGGAGAATATATAATTGTTGTATATGTAACATTTATTAAATCGGGATAAATATTAGACTTAACAGTATAATATAGAAACGAAAATATGGGAAGATATACATATATATATATATATATATATATATATATATATATATATATATATATATATATATATATATATATATATATATATATAATGGAAACAAAACAATTTACAACTATCAACCAGTTGTTGTTGAGTGCCAGCTAGACTGGAAATATAGCGTGCGCTGTTCCACTTTTCTAACTGAACCATATTTAGGTGTGGAGTCCGAGTTCCTCAGTACACACATGCCATAGGTACCCGTTTATTGGATAGGAAACCCTTCACAATCCATTCATACAAAGAAAGGACAAAGACAGGATAGATATAGAGAGAAAGTACATTCATGCCCAAACCGGGATTAGAACCCAGGACCTCCCTATCCACTGTCAGGCACTCTGACTAGTCAAGTTGGGCGGCTATCAACCAGTTAACGGAGATAAATAGAAATCGATGAAGAAATCCATGGTGTCAACCATATTGAATCTTCATTCAGTCACTTACGAAAATGTCAACATTTTCTTAAATGGCTGAATATTATATTTTTGTACTATATGGAACCAAATATTTAAACTATTTAAATATTTAAATTGTTTTTTCCTACAATTTTTGATCGAGTTTCATGATTTGATTTTACATAATGGTTTGAAAATCAGATGTACCTTTATAGACATCGTTGTTGACAGTATGAAAGGTTTTTTATTTCAAATAATGATTGTTCAAGAAAATCATCATTGTCATGAAGTTTTGAGTCATTTTTCTATGCTCTAAATCATTCTTAAATAATATACAATTTTTTGTGTTCTCAAAAATCAAAATGTCTTTACAAAATTAAGGATTGGATTCGCAAATAGAACACTTTAAGTGAAGAAAAATCAGATTTTGACATATTTATAGATTTCTAGAATTCTGGGAAAATAAATGGAAAACAGGGAAACTCTACTTAGAAATTAAAAAATAAAAAATAAATATATTTTTTGGCTCTGTTGTTTGAATGCATTAATTGGCATTTTATGTTACTCGCTTGTAAGTTATCATCATTGTTTCACAGAAAAATCAGGGCAAATTTATGAACGTTCGACAAAAAATTAGAATAGAGCAAATGAAAAATATTTAAAATTTACTTACTGAAATTTAGTTTAGATAGGATTCACGTTGGTTTAGATTAGAAATTTTCTATCTAATCAATAATTAAATTTAAACTATAAGATTATTATCAATTAAACTGTAACATAAATTAATATCGCTATGATCATTTTTTTGCTTATGATCATTTTTTTTTTGCTTATTATGTATACTTTTACAGAGGAAACTTCACTAGAATATATGCACTTCATTTTCTTAAATTAGTCAGAAAAAATAATTAGATCATTCTTATTGGTCAGTAACGAAAACCTTGTGATGATATTTTTTCTCCAATCGTTTTAACAATAAATTAAAATTATCGAACATTGCAATTCAAAAATGGATGCATATTCAAAGCGTTGATACTTTTTTGTTCCCAATAATTTAGGAGTACCAGTCAAGTGAATTGTATAAACAAGGCAATCATTATTTTTTATCCTTATCGGTATTTCAAAAAGTTAATACAAGATTAATTACAATAAATAAAATCTATTAACTGATCCATTAAATAAAATGTTATGAACCCATACATGTAATATTGCATGTATTCGTTCATTGCTATAGAATTACATTTTTAAAAAGGAAATAAAAAAAAATAAAAAAAATAAAGGTACTGAATATGCACCTGTCTAAAAGCTTTTAGAAGAAAGATGGCTGCCAAAATATTATCTGCTTAAAGTACATATTGTGAAATTGTTATGTTCCGTTATTGTAGAAAAAGCAATGTAGTCAGTGTGCATTATAGACACTTGAAAACATAGTTTAAACAAGAAAATTAAATATAAATAAAATATTTAACAATATGTTTTTAAATTTTATACATTAAAGTAAAAGATATTTGATTTTACTACTAATTTTTTTAAGGAATAAATAGAAATACTGATTAACAAAAGCAATCAATTTTCGAAAGTTTTTCCATTTATATCTATTTAATTGCTTTATTTATTCAAATTGCCACATTTAATTTCCTTCGTAATTACTTAAGAATTAATTTTTATTTTCTATAATGGTCTATGATATCCATATCAATAATTAATCACCCAATCACTAATATTGAAACCTGTGAATCAATTATAAATTCATATTACGTATCTCTTAGCAAATTAATTCTCAACTAATTTTCAGCAAAAATATTTATAAGTATGAAAAAAGTCATTCAGTTACTACAAAACACAAAGTAAGATAATATATCTATTTAAGTAAAAACATTGTAAATATGATGGAATATTTACATTGTTCTGTAAAAAGAAAAGATGAATTTCATTTGAGTATGAATAATGTCGGTAAAATACAATAGCAGAAACATGTAATATATATATTCACACCGTTTTATCATTTAATTTATTTTATTTTAAGAATTGCAATGAATGAAACAATTTTTGTAATTCCAAACACTGTATCAACATTTTTTTTACAAAATTATCTCAGTTTTACCAGTTAATCATTTTACAATTTTTACAACGGTTATTCATTTCAAATGAAAGAATTATTCAAACGCAAATAAATGCCAATGATTTTAGGTTTCATGATAAAAAATTAGAGATTCAGCTTGTTTGTTTTACTCGCAAAGTTTATAATACAAGTTTTGAATGAAAAAAGATAAATTAAATCATATATATATAATTAAAGAAATAAAAAAATAAAAAAAAACCATATTGAATTCTGTATTTGAGTGAATTGTATTTCTTTTTTACTTAAATTTTTAACAAATTTATGCTCTTAATAGTTTTAATTGTAAAGAGTTAATTCAATCAATTAAATATATATTATGAATTTAAAATTGCATAGTTGAATTAATAAAAAAATAAATCCCACTCTTAATATAGTGAAATTTTAATGAAACCCTTTACACTGCTGTTTTTAGCTTTATAAGGGTAAATAAATATTGAATTTGCAGCTAAAAAATCCACATATTATCAAAAAAAATTGTATATTTTTTACTTTATTATATTTTAAAATAAAGTATAAATTTGAAATTTTATTTAACGAGAAGTTTAGTTGGATTTTCACAATGAACACTAGTGCGAATAAAAAGAGTATAATATAAAATATAGTAAATTAAATATAAAAATTTATTTCGTTATTTTAAAAACAATACGATAAAAATTCTCCAATCCAAAAATTCTCCAACGATAAAAATTCTCCAATTTGATTTTAAATGTATAATGATGAACATACGCAAAGTACAATATTAAGATTTTCTCAATTTATTTCCAAATTGTATAGATTTTTGTGCTAAATTGTCTGGGGCTTTACTGAAATGATTTTTTACAAAATTCCAAATTTAGTGTTAGATTTTCTTCGAGTGATAAATTTCCTGGACTTGATATAATGTTACGAAACACAGGAAATATGCAAATACAATAACTTTTTATATCCAGATGAGGTTAAATAACTGGTATTAAAAATGAATGCGTTTGACTTTATTAGGTATAATAGTGATACATTCATTTTTTTTCTTTGCTCAACTTAGTTTTTCGTACCACTTTCAACTAAGTTTTTAATTTTTATTAACTAAGTATTTACTTCAAATATTCAGAAATGTAAAAATCCAGATCAAATTAATTGCATTCGATACATCACTAACACAGACACCCAATTTAAACCTCATCTATAGAAAACGATTGAATTAAACTGTGTGAATACTTTACATAAATGAAGAGAATTAAACATTTCAAGTGGTTCATGGTCTTGGTACAATATAAAATTTGCATTTAATTTCACTTATAGTTTTTGTATGCGATCGGAAATAAAAATTCTAGTGTAAGCAATTTACTTAATAATATGAGTGTAAGTACTAGTTTTTCATATTATAAAAATTATATGCACTATGAGTTAAATATTTTAAACAATTATTTAACCTAATCATTTGTGCCTCATTTAAAATAAAGTTTTATTTTTCAAATAGAAATTATTATAAAGTATAAACTATAATAAAAAATTAGAGTTGCATCTCTAAATATTTTTTAATAAAACTGATTGATCAATACTTTGACTGTGGTGAACATTAATATAGTTATTATTATAAAAATGTTTTAATGCCATGCAATACCATTTTGTGTCCAATAACTAATCTTTTTTATATACAATATATTTAAATTTATCCTAATATAAGTTTAATGTTTGTTAAAAAAAGAGTGATACAGCGAATAAGTTTGATACAAATTATAAAAATGAAGAATTCAGGAAATCTTTGCTTATAAGTATGCGCAAAAACCCATACACACCAATAAAAGAAAAAAGTAGTTCTTGGTAAACTTTCACTACTTCAATGACGTTTCTTGGATAATGTTTCAGTATATAAATCAAAGCTCCCTTTTTTATCCGATGTGATTTTTCTTTTAGATTTTTTCGCAAGGATGGTGATTTCTATTGTATATTGGGGATTTCTTATCACTTTTAGTTGACTTGGCTTGACATGGTTGATAAATGAGAAAATATTTTTTTCATATCCAGTATAGTTTTTTTGTTTTCAAACTAATATTCATTATAAGATATTTAAGAACCACAGTATGATAAAATCAAGTGATGATACAACCTAGGTATGATGTAATCAAGTTATTTGGCCTAAATATAAATCTGGAATACGGGATTTAAAAAATAAATAGTAGTTTGCTTTCATTGGACAAATATATTACAACCCACCAACATGAATTCTGTTAAACATTATTTAAGCGCCTTACATAACCATTGTTCTTTGTAAATCTTTTTTATTCAATTAGCAAATAATGAAATCTTTAAACTTTTAAATAATGTATACCTACTTACTTTAATCGATATTTTAGCCTATATCTGCAAAATAAGTTATAAGAAATGCTTAAATCTCTTATGGGCAACTTAAGAAATTTTGAAACAAAATTACTTGAAAATGATTCTGTAAATATATTTAATGTTGAATTTCTGTAAGCTACATAACATTCTGCGCATGAGACCCCACATATAAGAAAAGGATTAATTTAAGGGACAGGAATTTTTAAATAAAAGTATTTTTATTGATGTAAATAAAAAGTATGTATTTTATATTTTATTAATGTAAAAAAATACGGATAGAAATTGAATTTATTACTACTTGATTAGAATATTGAGTCAAGTAATTTTGAAAAACACAAAAATATCAAATTTAAACATATTAAACAGTTTAGCGTGAAAAATAATTTCATTTTTAATATTTTCATTAAGTCTTCTTGATGTGCTGTTGAATAATTTAGAGTGTAATATTGTGTTATATTTCTAAATATATCATATTTTGAAACACAACTTGAGCACAAATCATGTCGATACGTTTTACATATCGGGTATACAGCTTTCTTTAAGACTGATATAACTAATAGTGCTATAAAAAAGATATTACTTTCTTAGATATATGTAAATAAAATGTTTGCATTACTTGATTATACATGTAAATTTCTAAACTGAATACGTATAAAGGAAAATGCTTAGAAAAATTTATTTAGAAATGATAAAAAACGATCATAACGCATTTTTAAAGGGAATCGAATATTACATTAATTAACCATAAAAAATCATAATTTTATTTTTAACTGAACGAAAATTTGAAAATCTGAACAAAATGTAGGCTTATTTGAAGGTAATTCAAAATTACGTATAACAATAAATAATTTGATAATTATTTTACTGATCATTTCAGTTAGTGAAAAAACATTTTAAATGTCCACATTTGTGAATAATACGTTTTCATCTGCATGATTTATATCGTTAGAGATGGTTTTTACTAGCTATAGTTATGTTGTGAAAACTCAAAAATGAATTTAAATCTGATTAAGATGAACGTTTTGTTCCTTTTGGAAATATTTTAATAGATTCTTATATCTGAGGTCTATATTTTCTATTTCAGTAAAATTATATATGAATACGGAAAAGGAACTTATTTTAAAATTTATAAACTTACTTTTTGTTTCACGTTCAGCGGTAAATCTTTAAAACTGTAGGTTTATTTGTTTAAAGACAGAAAACATTAGGTAATATTGTATTTCATTACTAATTACGATTATAACTTTTAAGTGAATTTTCTAGTTAATAAAGTACATTTCAGTTATTGAATTTTTAACGTTGATAAAATTCTTCTTTTTAAGTAACTTACAATAATATGAAAGAAAAACAAATTATTAATATACGATTTATTGGTCAATTGTTTCAAAAATTAGTAGAAGAAATAAACTGCTTTACGCAATCATAAGAAACATTTTATACTAAAAGAAATAGTGCTTTCATTTTTATATTCTTGAGTTACCAAACATTTTTTATGAATGTGCCACATAATATAAGCAGATATTCCTCAAAATATAAGCTTTCCAATCATGGAAAATAATTCTTAGGATAATGCTATAATAGTAAATCAGAGATTCCTTATTTTTGACATCTGTGATTGAAGATAATATTTATAAATATTATACACAAAAATATCTAGTTATTACTTTTCTCAAGAATTTCAAATTCTAATGCTCTTGGAATTTATTATTTTAAAATGTTGATATCATCATAACTGCACACAATATCAATCAATGCTGTAAATTGCAATTTAAGTAACTTTGTCATGAAACTACTTCACTTTTTTAAAATAAGTAGGTTTAATGATTAGTTTAATGATAAGTACAAGAAATAAAAAATAGTAATAAGTTAATTTTAATAGCAATTTTTCGCTTATAATCGAGAAAAATAATGCCCTAGTAAGACTTTTACTACTTATTCTTAATATGCAAAACAACCAAAGTGAAATATGTTACTTTAAAGAAAGGAAAATTAAAGACATTTTTATGGTAATTTATATATTTTTATCATAATGTGTTTTTTATTTTTCCAACATTGCATTTTTAATACTAAATAAACTGCAAAAATCAATGTATATTTAAATAACTGTTACCATTGAAGTTATTTTGCAGTGTATTTTAAGTTGCTTAGCTTCCCATTAAAATACAAATATTTAATAGTTATCATTTAGCCCATTTTATATATTCATTGATTAAAGAATCTCAACAAATTTGAAAGGAAAATGTTTTCTATGTATTACTTCACAGAACCGAAAAGAAACTTTATATGATTTCATTTGGTACATCAATAATTTGAATGATTTTTCTATTATTTATTTCACAAATGTAAGGAATTCAAAAGTTTCAATCAAATTCCCTAATAATTATCTAATAAAAGTTTTCAACCAAACTAAATATTGAACAATTAAATTGATAGTATTTTAATTAAATTATAGAAATTTATTTAAATTGAAGAATAATTACTCTTTTGTTAGTCTTTCAAAAACTTATATATAAGTAATTTATATGTTTTTCATATATTTCGACTGTTTTAGATTATCATATATATATGAAATACAGTAATTTTAAAAGCAAATGACGTACTCACTGACCCAAAAATATAATGTGAATGAAACATTTATAATAACGTTATCATTCCACATTTTCTATATAAATTTATCAAGGTATATTTGGAAAAAAATATCTTGATGCAAAACACTTTGCTCCAAATATGTATATTATTTTGGCTTAAATCAAATGAATTTATGTACTCATTGTAAAATTATAATTTTCAAATGCCTTATTTTTGTTCTGAATAAATATGATGATATATATTTTGCTTACAATTATAAACCGTGATACAAAAGAGATCCAATTAAGCCCAATAAAAGACAGACATCCCAATAAAGACAAATAATTTGCATGAAACTGATTGCTTTTAATATCAATATGTAAGCATTTAACAGTTACTGCACTTCAATACAACCGAAGAAATAACCGAATATAACATATGCCAATTAAATTAAATGTTATTTTGTATATCCTCATTATCTAGCATTTCAGAATATTGTTCTGTAATAATTAGTTTATGTAAATTTCCCAGAAAATTGCTGTCATATAATGTGAACTGCTTATATTTTAAAATATCAACAAAAAGATGAAATGCATCATTAAAATATTATAGTATATTGCGAATTAATTAATGAAGAATGTTTATAATATTTTATCTGTATTTTATTTCTTATCTACAAGATAAGAAGTAAAATAAATAAAAGATATAATAATATAAATAACGTAATTACAAATAAATTAAGACACAGTTTTATTTTTTATGAGTGTGAACTCATGCATTAAGTACACATTTTCTTATGCTTTTATTTTTAGCTAATATTTTTGGATATGATTTTCAAATCATAACAAGATGTACTATAAATTTCATTCATAACGAAATATGAAATAAATGTTTATTGCGGAGTTTAACTGATTCACATAAAAGTTTTTTTTTAATATATGAATGTAATATTCATAATATATATATATATATATATATATATATATATATATATATATATATATATATATATATATATATATATATATATAATCACATCATAATTACCCTTTATTTTGAAGTACTCAATTAAGAAATTGTTACCATACAACTTTAAACTAGTGACTAAAATTTCTTTACTTGCAGTATTATTTGTATTCAAAGTTGAATTCATGGCCTAATCATTTTTAAAATTGCTTAAAGGTTTTATAAGATACTAAAAATTTTAAAAACAATACATATTAGTAAGAATTAATTTCATGCATCAAAATATTCCTGGTTGTAAATAAGTTGAATGTTTATTCGATTTTCTTTTGCAATAAAAATGCTATAACTGATCAATAAAATCGAAATTTATAATATTTTAATCTATCCATACAGAAGCAATATTCAAACTTTGAAATGATATTTTTCAGATAATTCAAAACATTATATTTATATCAGCATCACTCTCTTTCATGAAATAAATTTTATTGCAATTCATATATTTTAAACTGAAAGAAACAAAAATGAACAATTGTAAGAGGAAATTAATTAAATATTTAAAAATTTCAGCAATATTAATATATAGTTTGCTATTTTAATTCACAAAGATACTATTAACATGCAAGTCCTGCAAGTCCATAAAAAAGACTTTTAAGTAATATTATGTTTTCAATTTAAATATAATTTACTATGCATTTATAATTCTTTACATATCAATGATTTTAAACTAATTGTTAAAATTATATTTCATACTTGTTGAAAAAGTAAGATGAAAATTGCGGAAAATGCCCCATTATTATTTGGAAAACCTCAGTTTTATTTTACATTTATACAGTTATAAGAGAAAATAATCTTTCTAAGAACTATATTGTTTTTTTTTCCAATAGTCAGAGTATATCGGTATGTATTGTACCCAAGGAACCAGCCAGAAATAGCGACTTCCTTGCCACCGACGCCCTTTACAGGGTGGGCATCATTCATACCTCATTCACACACATGGAAAGGACAAAGACAGGATAGAGAGAAAGTACATACATGCCTCAACCGGGATTTGAACCCAGGAACTCTCTATCCGTAGGCAAGCACGCTGCCCACTATACCACTAGACAAGTGACACCGGCAAGAACTATATTGTTTCTGTGTGATATTAACATGTATATGAAATTTTATCAAAATTACGAAAATAATTTAATTTATTAAAAAGTGTAGATTTCAATAACATTTTTTTATATTAGTATTATATCTAACAAGTTTAGAAAATTCTTATTGAAAATATTATATTATCAGTGTATGTTATTTTCCAAATATGATTAAGCATATTATAATTTAAAAATAATTCCTTAAATGCTTGAAACTTCATTTTTAAACAAATATAGAGTTAACACATCTTCTAAATTCACTTTATTTGCAAATGCTTATTGTTTAAACTTTTATATTAGTTATTGTTAAAATTTCTGATTACCAGATATATCATGACTTAATACGTGATGAGCTAATCTTTGAAACGTAAAAAGTATTGTTGGTATGTACGCTCGTAAGACAGTACGATGGCGAATGATACGATTATCGTAATTTTAGTGTACATTTTTTAATAATTCACGTAAAAATTATATTAATTCGTATAAAATTCATTACATAAAGGCATTAATTTTTTAAAGTTATTAAATACTATAATATTTGCTTGTGATAGTTTAGAAGTAAAGCATTTTTATCTTGACTACTATTAATAAATTTTATTTGACAGATTTACAAACGCTACTGTTTGAATTCCATAATGATTTTTAAGTTTTCGTAAAGTCATATTCTTGATACTACTCATGTTGAGTATGAGTAGTATTATATTCTATATATATATACTACTCACACATAAAATAACATTCTTACTATTAATATAAGTTATATAACATCATTGAACCACATTCTTTGACATTACTTTTTTGAGTTTTTTTAAGCGAAACTATGTTTGTTAAAAATTTTGATATTTTACATGAGAAATAAGTTACTGTATATATGTACATTATAATTTTACTGATAAGCAGTAATTAAGACTGATGCATACACTGAAAAAAAAACTAAGTACCAATAAATTTATCAATGAAATCAGAAAATATAATTCATATTCAAAATCTGTTTGAGGAATCAATGCTATTCCGATTATTGAAAACGTAAATTAATGAGGCAATGACACTGCCCCATGAATCAACAGTTATTGCTAATTCAGCAGCAAGGATACACACGTGGACGTCTGGAATTATTGCGACCATTAATCCATTGTATCTCTCTTCGTTAATATCGAATGTTTGCACAGTAGCAGTTTGCCAGACCTGATGATTAAATTTGCTGTAATATCTGCTATCTTTAGAAATTATCCATAGTTTTATGAAATTCCATTTTCATATAAGCTAACACGTTGGTTTTCAAAATATTGGCACAGTTTAATTGTACCTAAGAGTAAATATTCTGCATTTTATAGCATTTCATTCAAATATTGTTCCTAAGATTAACGTATTTATTTCTGTAATATGTTAACAAAGCTTTTACAATAGTCATAATAGTAAACGTATCACGATTTATCAAATTATAATCTGTAAATATAATACGTAATATTTTCACAAGCTTTTGATAAGAACTGCACGTAATTCAACGTTTGCTAAATTTGTTGTCATTACTAATATTTTTACGGATTGTAAAAGTGATATCTAAAATAATATACACCTGATTTTTTAATTGAAAGCATGATTGTTCATCCTGAAAAGAAATTTCTAATCATAAAATTTATAATTTCAATTGATTTATTCTTAAATTGACAAAAGTACAAATGATTACTTTAATTTTTTAAATCACAGTTATTCAATGGAAATAATTAAAAAAATATTTACACAGACACTGTTATCAGAAAAATATTTTATTTTCATGCTTAATTAGAACCTATTTTAAATGAAATGTGGTAATTTTATCAATATTTACACATTTTGTACTGCTACGCTAGTGTACCATGGAAAAACATTAAGTTGCAATAAAAATAATAAATGAATACATGTATAAGTATCAGTGTATTTTAATAGAATGAATAAATTTGTAACAGACATAACTTTTATAAAAACAAAAAAAAAGCTTCACATAGTCTTGACATAAATGATGACATACATTTTATTTTAAATGATATTTTTGATTAGTGTCTGTCTAAATGTTTAGATGAAATTATTTATAAACACACTAAAAAACAATTCATAATAAAATGAACAATCGAAGATGTTACGCAAACTTGAATTTTAACATGGTCATATATTGACACGGAATACCATAAACATTAATTTGACAAGTTATTATTAATCAATTTCCATTGGTAAAAATACTTGGATGTAGGAAATATGTACTAATAGGTGGAATAATGTACACGCATTCTATCGCATAAAATGTATCAATACATTGTATACTTTTGCATCAAAAGATGTAGACTAACACTTTTTATAAATTCATATTTATAATAAAAGCTTAAAATTATCGACTTAGATAACTCTTATATTGACTATTTGAAAAAGTGTAGAGCCATTAGCATCAACAATGGAATGTTGAAATGTAGAAAAATTTCGCTTATAAGGAAAAAAGTTGAATAGTCCTTGATATCTGATGACCGTTGAATCCATATGTTATTTAAGAAATTAAAAGTGGTGAATGTTTCCAGCTAACGAGAGTATTCTTAATATAATATAAAATATATTTGTGCCTGGAATAATTTTATTACACTGTAAAAGGAAATCTGAAAATGTGAAGCCATAAAGATAATGTCTCATAGGAACAAAACGTTTTCTGTAACTTTCTGATCCTATATGTTCGCTTAAGACAATATGTCTCAATGATACTTTGTACCTTGTCATTCTCGTTCCAAAGTTAGAGAACACAAAGTATTCAGATCAGTATATAAAAAAGATTCCATTCAAATTATATGACTTTATCAAAATTAGAATTCATCGAGAGACTTTTTTAAATTTTCAGACAAACTTTAGTTTAGCTTATGTAGAATATAAAAGATTTAGCAGCTGTAAAATATGCGTGTGAATACCCTTCACTTATCCACTATCTTATTGAACTCCTGCAATAACAAATCGATGGTTACATTAGAACTCTACTATTTCTGTAGTCATATAATTTGAATTTGACCACCAACACTTCTGCAAATTTAAAATATTTAAATGAGAAGTATTATATATATATATATATATATATTTCTACTTTTCAAAGTTCCTTAAATATTAAGAGTTATAGTTATTAAATTACGCGATATCAATCCGATTTAAAATAAATGTAACCATAAATACCATTTAATGAATTATATTAAATTACAATAATGAAGTAAATGTATTTGAGAAGGTTAAAATTTCTTCAAAATATTTTAGAAATTATTACTAACTATTTCAATTTATAACTATTTAATAGTAATTATATTTTCATTATTTATTGAAAAATCAACAATTTGAATATTATATCTTAACTCATGAATAATGAGGAAAAGCTCAAAAGGGAAAAAGAAAATTTACAAAACTAGAATTAGAAAGAAAAATAAAATCAATGAAGAAAATGTTGAGAAAAGTTATTTCGTCATTTGTATTATTCATAGAAGTAAAGTACTTAATGCGAAATACTTAAAATGCAAAAAGAGAATATCATGAAAATTTTATTAAAATAATTCTCGTTTTGTTACAATTATACGAAGAAGCATCACAAAATATATCTAAGAATTATAAGTCTAATTTAATTAATTGAAGGTATTTCAATCAATTTATTGATTATTAACATTAACGAAAACTAATAATGAGGTATTAATTACTTTAAAAAGCAGTTATTAAGTAGATAACCACTAATGAAAGGAAATTATCATTACTTGTACATATGTATGTATAACTCTGAATATTTTGATTAACTTTATATGTGATGCGTGCACTTTTAGAATTAAGAGTTATGGCATGCTACAAAGAAAATTTTATTGCAGGTGGTCACATGAAAATTGAATTATTTTTAAAATACAAAACATGATAATCCCATTAATATTTTTATTATGATAGTTTGATTATTCAGTAACATTTTCCCCCTTTATGAAAATCTCTTAAACTCTAAAATCATATAAATCTTTCATTTATTACCTTTAAATAAATGGATATATAATCATAAATACACATTTTATCACAAGATAATTTACCATGCGCGAATTATTATTACTGCAATGCATATAAATTAAACCTATAAGCTAATCTGATTAGTACATCGGAAGCAAGAATATACATCCGAAAAAAGCATGAGAGCACTTGTCTATTAGATAGATTAAAGCACAAAATTTGTACTCAATTGTTCGATGGAGAATATTTCACGTGATCACACCAGTAGAGAGAAATGTTGTATGCATACAGAGACTCCAAAACATAAAATTTACAAAAAAATGCAGTTGATTGAAGAAATTGAACTTGAAGCTATATATCATTTGATGGATATCGTGTGTCATTTTCTAACATCTACTGCATACTCATGCACGGTATTTTCAATGATAAAGGATCATATGGTATAGGAAGAGAAAAATGTCTGAAGTTGATAACTTCCACCCAAATTGAGGGATGCACCAGAAAATATGAAATCCAAAACTATTTTTCTTGTAGATGTTTAAATAATGTTAAATTAAACGCTAATGATGAATAACGCTAATTAAAATGAAAATGCTAATTAAAAATAATGTTAAATTAAACGCTAAATTTAATATTCACACACAGAAATGTATATATACATAGATAGAAATATATTGATAGGTAAATATATTATTTAATTTCATTAATGATAGTAAGATTATTTAAATAAAATAATACTGTTAAATAAATTATTATAAATTGCTCAGTATTATTCAGCTCTAGAAAGAAATTTAAAAGAAATAGCTTATAAATGTATTTGATATAATTGTAAACTAAAATATCATAAGCAAATTCTGTTTTATTTTAATAGCTGTTTTTATAAAAGCACAATTTATTTAATAAATAAAATTTATAATCAGCTTATAGGTTTTTGTTAAAAATAAAATTTGGAACAATACAATTTTTAATTTCAGTTTTATTTTCTAATATAAATAAAGTGTTATTTTCTAATATAAATAATAAGATATTTGTTAATGCATATTTTTTATAAAAGTTATTATTTCCTTATGAGAATAATATTTATGACATCTAACATAAATATTATTAAATAAAAACAAAAGCTAATTTTTTTAAGTTTTTAACACAGGATATAATGTAATCTAATACCCCTCTTTGTAGATATATCGTACTAATTTTTTATAAACACAATCAAGGCGTAAAAAAACTTATAATTAATGAATTTTAACATTAATATATACAAATATCAACATAATCAGAGCTATTAACGTTTATTTTGAACAAGTTAAACACATATATCTCCAATACTTACTTTATAGAATATACAAGTAAACATTTTCTAATTTGAGGGTATTTTTTTCTCACTAAATTCTATTTCAAATTTCTTGGTATAAAACTATTTCTAGAAGGTACTTTTTTGTTTTTAAATATTTATTAATATATTATTATAATTTATTTATTAAAAAAAATATTTTTAAATTAAAAAAAAAACGCTTAAGCAGTTTAAATACTTTTTTAGGAAAAATTATCGATCAAATTTTTACTGGATTTATGGGAAAAATTAATTATTATCTTAATTAACTTATCTCTATCACGAGCAAACAGGAAGAGTGGAAAAGTACATGATTAATTGTTGACGTTTATATCTAAAAGTTTGTATTTATACAATTTTAGGTCTCTTGAGTATCTCCTCATAAAGAAAAATGTTGAGGATCAAAAATATAGGACAATAATTCGTATAAAAATATTCTAATAAGAAGTCTCATTTAAAATATAAAACTACAGCAACCGGGCAAATATTTCCTTTATCAAAATAAATTCGAATTGAAAAATTGTAATCATTAAACAATTTTGTTCAAATATATTCAAAGGAAATATTTTTATTAATTTTGAGAAAAATACCAAATAAGAGATTTTTTTCAAACTGAAGCACTCGTTATTGCAACAATGTGTTATAAAATTTATAAATAAAACTTTTAGAATTGAGACAATTTATTTGATACGGGTTGAAAATTATAATTAGATTTATTTACGGCAATTCTTTTGTATAGTAATTTTCTAAAAATAAGAAGGATAATGTTTAATACCAAAAAACTGTTATTTTGAAAGTTTAATTTTAAATAAATCTAAAATTTTTTATCTAAAAAATAATCTTAAAATTTCAAATAACAATATTGTAGAGTATATATATATATATATATATATATATATATATATATATATATATATATATATATATATATATATATATATATATATATATATATATATATATATATATATATATATATTTCAATTTAATTAATATTTATCTAAAGAAAACCTACGCCAGGTAGTTCATAAACCCAGAGTGATCTTTTCATTTTCATTTTACAAATAAAAGAAAGTAATCTGACTATGAAATGAAAATCTGAATCATCATCTATCATTATTCAATTAATCTTACAAGAAAAATCAAAAGTATATTGTTTTTATTCTAAATTATAATCTTGCTTTAGTGATTAAACAAGACCTAGGCATCTGAAATATTTTTCGTTAAAATGTAGTATGTAAACATAAAGATATCTTTATAAAGTATTATATATCAAAGATTTAAATTTAGGAGTAATAAAAATATTGTTTATTTTATTTGTTTCATATTAGTTTTATATCAATATTGATTATGAATAGAGTGAAATAATATTCATATTTCTTGAATAACAATCGTATATTTATTAGTTTATTTTACAAATAATTTTATGTCACTCAGAAAAAAATCTACTTAAAAATATTTGAATGAAATCAAAAGGACATATTTCCATTTCTGTAAATGTTTAAATTGCCTATTATTTTAAAGAAATAAATTCATTTTGACATGTATACCTACCAATAAGTATTTAGATACTCTGATAAAAGAGAGAAACACATTCAATAGTTCTATAGTTACTCAATAGTTTGTTGAGTCTTCGTGCATGTGATGCAATAACTGCTTTAACCTTTCAATACAAATATTTCTCAAGTGTTTGGATAATGGAAATTAGGATTTTATTTCACTCAGCTTGGATGAGGCACATAAATTCTTTTGCCAAATTTTGACGGTTTCTGCACCCTTTAATTTGACGATTTAACTTATCCCAGAACTGTTCTATAAGATTTAAGTATGGACTTCGTGCAGGCCAATCCAATCGGTTTAACCTATTGTCAGCATACTAATACGTTGTGGACACATTTGCTTCACAAATTGGGTTATCTTCCTGGATAAAACAATCATCCCAGCTATTGAATTGTCATAGTATAGAAAACACATTTTGTTCTAGAATAGTGGGTGAAGTGTTGACATTGTGTTGCAGTCAAATTCAAGTGTTGCAGTCCTTACTATGAGAAAGATCCCTAGACCATAATTATACTTTCCTTAAACATTAATATAGGAACAATGCATTCTAGGATAAAGCATTTTTGGGTCATTAGCCACAAACAAATGCTCTCCAATCCAACTGTTAGAGCTTGTACAATATTTCATAACACTACAATGAACTTTTTTCCACTCATCTATGGTTGAATTTGCCTCACACTTCTTCAAACAAACACCACTGTCACATTCTTATAATAAAAGGCTTATGGAGGCGAGCATGACCCTGTAAACCAAGCAAATGTGCTTCCTTGAGGATGATATTTATCGAAGCAACAATCTTGAATTCTACTGAAATATGTAGTCCATGACAATGGTGCTGCTGTTTGGTATCTATAACTTAGTTACGTAGCTTTTCTTGGTTGAAACAAGGAAAACCAATTTTGGAAAGTTTAACTTACTGAATACGATCCTTTAGAATCAGACATTTCTATAATATTTGACATATATACCTTTATCGAAGTCTAACCACTCTGAGTTCCTTGACGTCATGGCTGTAACAAATGCCAATCAATGCTATTTGTTACACAATATTTAAGTAAAGAAAGCATAACATAAATCAAAACAAGAGAAATTTTTTTTCTTCTTACTATTATTCGTAATATCAAAATATTAGCTTTGCTCAACATATCTATGTTTAAGAAACATTCAGATCGACCAAATAATCATCGTTGTAAACATCATAATAATTGAGTTTAACATTAGTCTCATCGATACCCAGGTAAATTTTTGGAATTCTACTGAAAGCAAATCTAGGAGATGAATCCGAAGAATTATCTCATTTAAAATCAGAAAATTGTCTTACTTGACTGATTCCATCAGTATTCATATCATAATCAATACTATCCAGGTCATCTTGTAAATATTTACAGCTATCATTTAGAGATAATTCATATTCTGATTACAAGTCATAGTCCAAATTACAATAAATTAGCTCCATACGTTTTGAATTATCCATTATTTAAAGTAAAAATACATTGTTCACAAACACAAGTCTTACATTGATAAAATTATAAGGCAATTAGTAAAATATAACCAAAAATAATACACTGAAAGATAAAAAAAAAAATTCGTTATTTGATACGAAACATGCGTGAAAGAGAACCCATACTCTTAAACCAATCAGAATGGAAAACACTATAGACAGCAAACTATTATTTAATGGACAACTATTGTCATTTATACGAATAACTTGATACTAAAAATAGAAAAGATACGGGTGGAGGAGTGAAAGCGAAATAGAAATCAGATTACCCGTATGGTGTGCGGGCAAAATAGTAAAGGCCCGAAACCCGTGCTCATAAGTCGTACGGGCAAAACATGGAAGGGGTTAGTATCTCTCAAGCAAATATCCAACTATTTCTATGATCACACTTGAAACGTATCCTTCAACTTCATACAAAAAATATGGAATAACGCAATACAAGTCTTATTTAGAAAATCAATAATACCAGAGATATCGCATACGGTGACATATAATAATCAACACTTAAACCAAATTCTTATCTAAAATGATCCATTCCCAACTTCTTTAAAACAAAGAAAACGACATCACCAATTTGCAACTGTGGAGGCAAAGAGAATTCATTGCACTATATCTCACAGTTTCCAGAAACACAACGTTTCCACCTCCAAAGAAATACCGAGCAATCACTTACTTTCTAAAATTCTGCCTTGGCAACAGCCGTTTTGGCCAACTTCCAATTTGTGTAATGATAACATTTTTTAAAACTTATCACTGCCCTTTTACACTGTGAGCTATTTCATCAACATCTATGGAGAATCAGCATCAAAAAACAAAAACTTTTAAACTTAAAAATAGTTTATATTTAATGTACATTTTACTAGAATTACAGTCAGTTTCTGTATCGAAACAACATGCATCCAATTTGTACATATTTTGTCCTTAAAATAAATGTTCAAAGACTGTTAGACGTAACCATATTTACAGTTAGGAATCTCTCCTCTGCACAACTGTCTGTCTATAGATAGGCGTCAAATAACTGCATTTAAGGTGGGGATTGATTTCATAAACTATTGAATAAAAATATTTGTCATACCTCTCATACCCTACATCAAATCTCATACTGAGAATCTAATTATTTTAAATCTTCTTAGAAGCAGAATTACGACTGGTGTAAAGAAAATTTTATTTCAATAAATATTTATTATTCTAAATGGTTGCATTTAGTACTGATTATCATAAAATGGTATCTGATACGTATTAGAGATCTAACTCCCAGTTATAAACCATACCAGAAACTCAAATTATTTTGCTAATTTATGCTCCAAAATGATCAAAGATAGCGTTTTTTTTAATTTAAATTTCATTAAATTGAAATCATTAATTTCTAAGAAAAAATAAATAAAATAAAAAAATTTAAGTAACATTAAAAGAATTACTTAAAAATTAATCTCTTCCTCTCAAAAAAAAATTAATAAAATATATATTTAATTACTAACACACAATTTAAATTTAATTTATAAGTTACACTCTGAGAGTTAAAATAATTTAAATATAATATAAATGCTATAGAGGAATTATTTTTGAGAATTTAACTAAGAAAAAATATTGATATTTATTATCCAATATAATTCACTTTTTATTCTTTTTCCCGTAAAACAAAAGCAGATATTTGCTTTATTTGCAGTGTTTTCGTTTCAGCTTGGAATTGAGTAAATGGTACACTATCGGAATATCAGATGTATAAGATGGCGCCTGTTCGGGTGAATGCTATCCGATAGTTGTCTAGAAAATCCAATCTTACAATTAGATCAATCTCCATTGTAACATCCCTTACAATAAATATTTCCAATTCTGGACTTACTTCATTTATTTTTAATTCGATACTTTCCCAAGAGGGGGGGATCCTAATACTACAGTAAGAACAAACCCAAACAATTTTCGCTTCTTCGAAGAATTATATTTAAATATAGTTTGCTCGTTCTCGTGAAACTGATTCTTTCATTAATGACATGCTGATTTCAGGATCAATTAAACTATCTCGTGTTCTTTACTTTCGCTTTTATCATTTTGATTGTTTTAGAGAGAAGATTATTTTAGGTTTGTAATTTAATCTCACAGATTTTGACATTTTACTTATATGTTTTTATGTTTTATATATTACATTTAATTATAATTTTATTATATGAGTATTATGCTAGTTCCAAAGATATCAAGAATATAATTTTGAGGCGGCCCACTAAGTTTTTCAACTACTCCCTTATATTTTAAAATCACGCATTGCATATCCAAACTGATAAAAGTTATTGTGAATGCATTTTTAAAACATTCTCACTTTTAAATCATCCAAATTATGTTTTCCGCTTTTGGGAGAAATTTTCAAAAGTAATGAGCTAAATAAACTGATAAGTTGATGACAAAGCTAATGAGTCAAATAGAACTCAACAAAACCTCAAGGGTCCACCCCGAAATAAGAGAACGCAGAATTCACCGAAGCACACCCATTTTTCCATTTTCAAAAGCTGTTATGATTGAATCTGGTTCTTATTATTAGACCATGGTTGTTCCATGTCTTTTGATATTTTGATATTATGAAGTAGACAGCCCAAGGATAGTGTAAGCAGCTTTCATGTAAGTAGTCATCCGAAGGGATTTTTCATTGATAGTGGATCGTATCCAGGTGTCACAAAGGAGGATATTCCGAAATTTCTCAATCGTTCTTCTATAGATAAACACACGTCCATAGGATAGAACCACAACAACTATCTCACAACTGTATGTGGAAAAGAACTAGTGACTTTTTTTTTAAATTCCAAAGAGCGATATCTCATTTTTAGGTCACATTCAGCCACATTCCTTTATGGCATACTTTGAACAAATATTTGGTTAAAGATGGCCTTTGCTTAGTGTGTTAAATAAGCATCAATCATTTCATTATTAAATGTTTCTGACTTTTAATTTGAAGAAAATCACTCTACCACAATGTGCAAATTGGAAATACCTTCATCACACAGTTTCCATCCATTTAGATGACATATTAAAGTTTTTGAATTCATTTCCAAGAGTAATATATAAACGAAACCTTAGAGAGATATTTCAATAAAAATAATTATTTCATTTGCATAAAACACAAATTCTGAAAAATGCTTTAAAGTTTTTAAGAGCATAAAGCATGTCACATTTTTAACTATAAATTTTAAATTTTAGATTACACATATAGTTGAATTCAACTAAGTTTCATTTAACCGAAATATATATAAATAATAATAGCTATTTATATATTTTCGATTAAGCTTACATAAACGTAATAAAAAAGATTGTTTTACCATAGAATTTTAGCTATCTTGATAGATACAAACACAATTGGTTATAACATGCCTCTAAATAAACTCAGATTTGCATATTTTCAATTCCTTTTCGACAAGTGATCAAACACAGTCTCGACTACCACCATTTCGAAATGTAGCGCAGTAGTTATCTGTGTGAACTATTTATGAAACTTGGAATCATCGCAAACTCTTTTATATAACAACTACACAATGATAATCATACACATATTTCCTACTTTTAATATTAAAATTACTGTAACTTGAAAATATATATTCTGCGGTATTTTTATATTTTTTTTTTCCTTCCAATAGACTGAATAGATCGAACACTCAGTAAATACATTTTTTAAATGTCTGTCAATTGATCCTAGTACTATCATTTTCCTCCTAAAATTTTGAAGTTTTCGTCATTTTCATATTTATTTATTATAAATAGTTATGAAAATAAGAAATAGCAAGTTCAACTTTTCAGAACTAATCCATTTTCAAAGCTGGTCATCTTTTTAATTAGTGTAGTAAGTATATTTTTTACATAACTTTAAATCGCAATTTTAAAGTTCAACTATAGATATTAACTACATCTACTTGTTTTTCGGAATATATACAATATGCTTAAGCTTCCCATGCCATTATATAATTTATCAGATATAGTAAATACAAATATATTGTTAAATTCTTACATTATACTGCCCTACGTGAAACATATTGCTTGATTATATTTTTAAATAATCAAAATCATTCTTGCTAAAAATAACCCTATTTATTATGTTTTTCCTCTTTCTTATAAAATAATAGATTTAAGCTTAAAATGTATTTTTTGGAAAATAATTGGAATGTTTCACTAAATTAAAACAAGAAATGTAAGAAGTCACATCTTTACTTTAACTACTAAACAAGAAACCTGTAGTTTTAAGTAATGGAATACTTACTATAAATATTCTTCACAACATTTATAAATTGCAATATAATTAAGAAAACGTGGATATTGATTGAAATTGAATTTTGTTTTAATTTAAATTTAAATCTAAGAATACTTTTAAGTAAAAAAATAAGTACTTCATGTTTTATAGATATATAAAAAACTTGTGATATGGAACAAATATAATATTTTTTATTTAAAAATACTCCTTCACTATTATTTGAGCGTAATTGAAAAACACATATCGAGTCTTTCTAAATCGAAAATGTTTTTTTTTTGCTTTTTTTTAATGAAAGGTAAAACTTCAAAGGCAAAAAATATCTTGTTAATTGATAGAGAAATTCAAAAAACGCAACTGACATTAATTAGAGAAGTTGATTAATTAAATTTACTATCATAAAAAGTCAACTTCGGTTGACAAAATATTGATTAATATATGTTCATAAAATTCACTATTACATTTCATATGAATAAAATCTACTTTTTCAATCTATATTAGTATAATTTCTATTTATATTAATATATAGAATTTATTATCTATAGTAAAAATCAAATTATTTGTTGATTCATTCTAAAAAAAATTACTGTTCATATACATAAAATGTTTCTGCTTTTTTAACTATTAATATCGAAATTGTCTTATTTTTCGTTACCTTTAATATTTGTTTTAAATTTAGATCAATCATTTATTCAAGGATAATATAGATAACCTTCAAAATAAAATATTTTTTCTTCTCGTATTTTCCAAGAAAATTAATTTTATAAGGCATAGGGTACACAGGCTTGCTATTGAAGTACTAGGATCTGGAAACAATTAACTAATAGTTTAATAAATAAATATGAAAGCTGAAGTAAATAAGACATTCTTGTAACGTGACTTCTATTTTCTTAGAGCTCATATTAAGTAATTCCATTGTAAAATATTAAATAAATGTTCTTGGCTATCATAAACTTATTAGCGAAAATTGAAGTACTGAAATTTCTAGTTAAGGAGATATAAACCAATTATTTTTTTGCGATGGAATAAATTATGTGGAAATGTTTCTTGATTAATAAATTTTGAGGATCATTTTCTTGCTCTGTCTGCATTTGGTGCTCGTAGTTTCAATGTGTCACTAGCATTATTAGAAAAAATTAAGATTTGAAACTTTTATCATTTCTCTTGCTTGCAATTCTGAACTTCCTTTGACACTTTTTCTACATTTTCTGCCTTTTTTATCTGGTTAAAATATGTTTCTGATTAAAATGGATCACTTCATCAATCTCATTCTAAGTCACAAAATTAATTGAAGCTAAATTATTATTTATCAATCAATCATTAATTTTCACATTTGAATCATCTTTTATTTCGCTATTGAATTGATAAGAAGCTCTATTGAAATATTTCGTTTAAAGCCTGAACTTCTTCAGTTCTAAGATATTTCACAATGTCATTTTAGAAAGAAGTTTTTTATTTCAGAGGACATCTCAACTGTTGTATCATAACAAGTATGTGAGGGCAAATGCAATTATTTCCAGTTTTTTTGCATTATGCATAATTAGCGGTAAATGGTTATTAATTACCGGAGGAGATTAACCATGACCACCCCTAAACATGATACATTACTGAATACTTATCATATTTGCTTATAGGTTCCTAACACGTAATGTAAAATGGCATAAAAATCCATTATGGTTTCAAAAAGCATTCAGACTGCTTAACTGCAGAGCTACTGTGATGACTTGCTAAACAACATGGATTTTTAGATTGTTATTGGGAGTCTTTGTAGACCTCAGATTCACGTAATTTGAAAAGTGTTTCTAATACTGTTATAGCAATGGTTACTGTGATTACTGAAGCGCATTTATTAATTAGCCACAGTGGCCGAAACAAAACAAAAAGTTAAAAAAGCTACACAATTGTTCAAAAAAGATGAGATAGTGATGATTTACTTAAATTTGTGTGAAAATCATCAAAAGAAGTCATATGCTCCAAAGAAAGGACTTGTTAGGCCAATGGACTTCAAGTCAATGAACTCAATCTGAAAGTTGCCTTAACTGACAATCAGTTGCAACCAGGAAATGATATCAAATTTATATTTAAATAACAAAATTGCGTGGCGAAATCCATACGGTAGAACTTTATAAAAAGAAACGTGCAGAAATTGAATACCATTTGAATGACATTTTTAATATCTTGGGTTTCCTGTACAGATTAAATTGGAAATGATCTTGAGTTCAACGTAAATTCAGTCAGATGTAAATTATGAAAGAAGCATGTAAAATGTGGCTTAATTCAAAAATAGTGCATGGAAACCCAAGATATAGCAGAAGACAAGGTTTGGTTCAGTGTGCGAATCAGAATGTCACCAATATGTTAAAATATACATTGGGAATCAATTAAACTAATAAATAGTCCGAAGAAATATGCCTATTACAACTTATCATAAAGATGTTTTTCCATGAAGGTATCAAGTGTACTTCTTATGAAGTAATGTTTGGGGTCCCTTTAAAAGTAAATTTGAAAGCATTTTCTTTCTCAAATGTCTGCATACAATATATTAGAATCGAAGAAATTTAAGCTTTAATAGAATTATTTAACAATGCTTCTGATGAAACCGACAATGCAATAAAAGAGGATTCTTATGTGAAAATTAATGATCCATTACTAAATGATTGCATATCAGCAATTAATTTTGCAATTTAAAATGAAAGTGATGAAATAATCCAATTATTTTAACAACACAAGTAAGAAATCAGAAAAAATGCTAAAGAGGTTATGAATTGTAAGCAAAAAAGACTGAATGTTTCAAATCTTAAAATTTCTTTTGGTAATATTGGTGACACAGTAAATCAACGAGTACAAAATGAAAACAGAACAAAAAGTAATTCATGAAATTAATTAACGATAATATTATAAAACTTAGACATTTACCTTTCAGGACGAAAACAGTGAAAATTTTCGTAGTCGTATACCAGAAATCACTTCTCAATTTATGAAGGATAATTATTTTTCTGGCAGATTTTCCAGATCAAGCAATACTAATTCAAAATTGTATTAGAAAATCAGTGATGCTAAAGATGTGTTTTCAAGACAGAATTTAATTCTGATAAGTGCAAATCTTAACCAGGAGCCGAGCTGCCATCCGAATGGTTAACGCTCTTCACTTCGGTTCAACAGTTCGTGGGTTCAAATCCCATCTTGGGCATGGATGTTTGAAGTCGTTCGGAATCCACTTTAAACCGTAGATCCCGATCTAATTAGCTCTCGTGTGCAAAAAATGACCGTTGAGCACAAAGGAACTAAACCTTAAAAATCAGGAAAATCGTAGATCTAAATGTTATTATATTCTAAGTGAGCTTACAAGTGAATATAAATAAATATTGTTTTTATAATGGAGTTTTAATTTACTTGGACACGGAAGTGTCATTTTTATAAGTTTTAATAGCCTAAATTGTTTTTTTTTCCAGTAAGGCTTTCTCTTTTTCCAGGGAAAAATTATCTATAACCACTGGTTAATATTTAGTTTAAAGTTCATATATGTATATAGTTTATGTGCTATATTATATCTAGTACGTCTCTCCTAAAATATCTATTGAAATGAACACATAAAAGAGCCAGTGTTAATTGCTTAACCGAAAGATTATTATAAGGTTTATTGTTAGTAAGCTTGTGGTATTTTTCATATCTTATGAACGAAGTGCTTAATATTGCTGAAAATAATTTATTTTTTCATATTTATTCAAGCATAATTTTTCTGCAAAATAATTGGAATTTATTCCATTCCCCATTACCAGTTGGTTGTTCTATATTTTATCGGTAAAAACGATATTCAATAATTTATCACATTCACTGAGTTTATTAGGTATTATACTTAATTATTGGATTAATGACTCTTTTACTGTAATGATTCCCTATTGTATTATTCTGGTTAGTTAGTAGTTATTCTATAGTGAAAACTGTTTTATTTAGAAATGTTTGCCTCTAAAAAGTTTTACTTAGAACATTTTAAGCTTTTCCACTTTCTAGAAGGATTATGTTTTTCAGTTATAGCTTTGGTTTGTCCATTATATTTTTAAATTTCTATGATTGGAACCCATCTTTCTTTTTTCTTGTAATATTTTAAACTGGAGTTTTGATACCTCTATAGCTATTATCCTCATACGTATTTTTACTTTTTCCTTTAAATATCTTTTACATTTTCATGTTCTTTGCAGTAACAGTAATGAGATTATGGCCATCAACCACAATATTGTTTTACGAAATTTCTTCGTAATTTCTCAAGACATTATATTGTTCACCTGTCTATACTTTTGTTTGTTCTTAAAAGTTCGCATATTTTTTCAGTTAATGGAAGATGCATTTATTTTAAGCTTTTCTCTCATTAACAATCTGAAAATATATAGGGAATAATATGCTAGTATTATTAGAAACTGTAAATTATAAAGGATAATCCTTAAATTAATTTAAAAATATTTTCTGAAAACTATTATTGTATCAGTTGATAGATTATAAAGTAATATATCAATTTAATCTTTCTAGCAAGGAATTATTTATAAACTTTGATCATTTACAATTAGATTGATCATTTACAATTTAGTGCAACATTTTTCCCAATTTGGATATCCGAATTCGGGTGAAATTTCTTTTATTTGAGAGAATACTCATAAGTTAATACTCATAAGTATTTACTAGTTTAGCATAAGTTTAATACTCATAAGTATTATTTAAATCTTAACAATATTTTTAATTCAAAAGAAATAAAATTAGACGATATTTTATTTTGAATAATAAACATTCAAGTACTTTTTAGTATTAAAACTATGCAAAAAAGCATATCCGCTCTGTTTGGTAACTCAGCTGCTTATGTTGCTTAAACATATTTGTATAAAGATCAAATAATATATCAGATATATAATTTATTGTTAAAATCTTACATAGACACGTATAACTAAATTTCACATGCGTGTTAGTGAATTAACATGTAATAAATCTTATATTTCTCAATGTTTTTGAATGATCCCATTTAGCTATTATCAATTTAACGGTGAGTGCAAATATAATTCGTAAAAAGAAATTCAAATTAAAAAAAAAACAGTTTTTATTTTATAAATCTAATTTTGTTTTGAAAAACTATTGAATATATTATTATTTAAATAGATAATGGACATTTTTATTAATATCTTACAGAGACATGCATTACATCTTGCATGAAAAACAAATTTTCAGAAATAAAATAGTGTAAAATTGAAATACTTTCTAGGAATCGTAAATTGCTCTGCTGAAGATTTAAAAAAATGAATTAACCAATAGCATTTTTTCAGTAAAAATATGCACTATGAATGTTTTCACTAATAGAGTTAATTTTGATATTATATGAGAAAATATTATAGTAAAGAAATAACTTTGCTACTCAATTTGCAATACTATAATTTGCATGCCTAATTATAATAAAATGAAAATATAATTCAAGCAAAATAAAGTATTATTCATTTTAAATTTATTAATTAGAAAGAATAATGTTGCAAGTATTATAAATTGCTATCTGCTATAGAAATGAAATGTAAGTAGTTATTCAAATTAATAAATTTTTACAAAAAAGATATTAAAGATATTAAAGAAAGATAATTTAAATTAGTAAAAAGACTCACTAATTAAAAATAAAACTTTCAAGTTTACTTATTTTTATTGTTAACTTTCGCTACTGTATTTCTTTATGCATTTGATTATCAGTAATTTTCTAATTAAATTCGTAACATTATATTGCTCGAACAATGATTTGGTATTTTTTTATTTTTTGAAAATAAAAAATTCCAAATACATGGTCGAAAAAAATTCACTATAAAGAAAGATTCCTTATTTTGAAGTGAATTAATATTTCATTAGTTCACAGGAATTGTATAGTTTTTCGTGATTCAGATTAATTAATCCTTCAAATAAAGAATTAAAACAGGCCTCCTAAATAATTGTTTAAAAGTTAATTGATATTGAGAGAAGCTAATGCTTCTCTTTTAGGAGTTAAAAGGAAACATGTCAACTCATTCTTAATCATCATTACAAACACGAGACATTCTTTGCATCAATCTATTCAGAAATATAAAGATTAAAATTATAAAGAATTTAGGAGATTGCAGAATTCAAAGGAATGATATTAGTGGTAAACAAAAGATAAAAAATAATGGGGTTGAATCAGATCATTTGTTATTAATATTTATCGATTTAATGCACTTGCATGGGTATGTACGAACGTATATTTTATAGATAACTGTCTGACTTTGACTTGCATTATTACTGCCCATTACTGAGCCAAAATGTAAATATTAGTAAAACTGTGTGAGTGTGTGTGTGTGTGCACTTGTTTTAGAATCTCCTTCTTAAGTGAAGGAAACTATTTAATTAGCGGCAAGTCATTTAATTGTGAGCACTTTGCTAAATTCTTGAACTTCATGTTTGCTCTAAATATTTTTGAAAGGAAAACAAGATCAGTATATAATACTTTAGTATAGAAAACATTTTGTTTACATTAACTTCATTGAATATTGCATAAGAATTAAATATTAAAAGCATTAAGAATAAACTTTTCATTGACAATTGATCATAATTTAATTTATTGTATTATGTTCATTAAATTCTCGTTTTGCTTACACCTTTGGAAAATTATGCTTGGTTTTTAATCCATAAAAATGAGAATAATTATTTCAAAACATATTATTCAATTTTTACAGAAGGGTATTTGATGCTAATGTTTTTATTCCAATTAATACATTCCAGAAAAGATGTGCAACTAAAGCAAATCGAAAAGAATGAGGAAAGGAATGTTTTAGTATAATTGTTTCTAAGCATGTAATATAGTTTTATTGAAACATTTAGTAGTAAAACGCATCAAAAATATTCTACAACAGTATTTAATAGGATATATTGATTAATCTGCATCATCTTACATTGTTACAAATATACAGCTTAAATTAATGAGGACATGTTGTGAATGTGACATGCAATAATCGTACGATTGACAGCATTTTTAACAAAATTAATTAGAATGGGTTAAAAAAGAAACTTATTTATGTGTACAGCATACAGAGTAGGAAATATCCAAATATAATTTCAGGTGAAAAAACAACAACTTTTTATAAATAGAGTAGAATGCCACCTGTATCTACTGAGACAATGTAGGGATAAATTAATTGTAACTGAGAATATTTAAATATATTTTGTAACAGTGATCACGATGCATCAATAACTTCTTTTGTTAAATCATAGCTTAAATGCTATTGATTGCTTAGATGTAATTGAAACGCAATTGGTTATATCACCAACAGTAGGTTAATCTGAAACTACCATTCTTAGATTTTTAATATTTTGGAAACAGGGAATAATGGTCGAAAATTGGGAAACGGTTGTATTCCTCCAACAAATCAAAATGACGTTTAGTACTTAATAGTGATGGATATAAGTAATTACACTATGTTTTTTTTTCCAATGATGCCTTCAAAGGACTAGCAGAGAGAAATTTTTCACTTAAACTTGAATACCAGATTTGACTCCTCCATGTAAATTTATATGATCAAGGTGAGAAACCATTATGCTGAAAATAGAATTCGACCACACGATCATTTCAGGTTGATTTGTTTGTTTGTTGCTCAACAGTGTTTTTTCGACACGAAACCAAATTAGACCAGTTCCTACAGTTTAAAGTGGTTCAAGTTAACTTAAGAAAGAAATTAAATAAACAAATGTTTAAACCTATGTCCACAAAGCTAACGATTCATTAAGCAGCTCGGCAACCAACATTTCAGATGGAAATACCAGGCGTATACAAATGATGAAATGAGTCAATTGTTTAAAAAGAAGACACAATAAATTTTCGAACATTGTTAATATTTCTTTATTTGAAATAATATCCATTACTAGCTACACATTTTTCCCATCTTTCCAGCCACACCATATGTGAGTTCCAAAAATTCATCAGTCTTTTGAGGCCAGCCACTTATCAAGCCAAGATTTGACATTTTCGTAAGAAGTGAAGCGATGGTCAGCCAATCCGGGTCCCAATGATTGAAAAAGGTGACAATTGGAAGGAGCCAAATCTGACGTATAAGCTGCATGTGCTAAGGGCTCCAAGCCGAGTGCCTTAACAATATCCATGGTCGGTTTAGCACGATAGCAAGGTACGTTATCATAAAGGAAAATCACTTTGGTCAGCCGTTTCTTGTATTGCTCGCGTTTTTCAAATATAGCATCGTTCAAATCAAGTAACTGTTGCTTTTAGCGATCAGTATTAACGGTTTTACCAGGTTTGAGAAGCTCATAATAAATTGGCCTCTCTTGGTCCCAGAAAATATATTGCATTGTCTTGCTGCCGAAGCAATTTGGCTTCACGATCGATTTGAACGGCTGTCGGAGTCACCATATGATCAATTACGCTTGAGATTCTCAAACTAAATTTATTTTACACCGCTAGTCACAATATGATGGAGATATGACTTGGATTTGTAACGGGAAAGCATCATTTCGCACACGAGTTTTCGGTTTTCCTACTGATGGTCCGTTAGCTCGTGTGGTTCCTATCTACCTACCTTTATTGTCCTTCCCATTGCTTTGAGGCGACAGAAAACTGTGGTCTGGTCAACATTCAATTGTTCTGCAAGATATTATTGCGTTTGACATCTTCATAGAGTAATGCTTACAATTCAGCATCTTTAAAATTTTTGCTGGTCTGCTACACTATTCGTTTCTGACATCGAAATCACAATTTTGAAACTTTTCAAACCACCTGTAGTACTTGAGCATAGCTCAGAACACTGGCATCCTATACATCTACAAGCATATGATACGATTCGGCAGCATTTTCTTCAGATGGTAACAAAAGCTAAATACTGTCCGCAAATCGTGGTCAGAAGGCAGAAAATTCGACATTTTCAACACAGTAAAAACACATCTCACGCTGAAACTCGTTCAAATATAAACTAAACGTGAGTAGCAAAGGTAAAACTATAAAAAAAATCACATGTCACGTTTTTGAAATATAACGTTTCTAATATATGTATGGCGACATCTATTAAAAATCGTCTCATTTGATGTGCATACGCCTGGTTAGTTTAGTAGAGGAATGTGCTGTTCATGTATGAGACCCGCTTTAAGTATATCATGACTAAGGTTGAATTCACATTTTGAGGCCTGGTGATGAGAATAATCCACCATTTTTGTATGAAATATAAATAATATGAAAATACATATTATATATTAGTAGTACACGATTTTTCCAAATGAATAAATATATAAGTGTGCAATTATAAATGCATGCGAGACTTAAAATATGAATTGAAATGTAATGCACTTTACATGCATAAATTTTAGTTATAAAATTAATTGTTATTTGTTTCAATTGTGCTGATGATAGCCTTAAAATGTTTTCATAACTTGAGGAATGCATAATGAAAGGACGATATGATTCTTATAAGCGAAATAGAAGCATTTATAAAATTTAAATTTTAATTTATTTTAAATTCATTTCAATATTTATATTTATTTATCAATTGCTTAAAGTATCTCAGGTTTAATGAGCTAAAAGAGCAAAATCTAGGTCTGCAAAGACCATCCTTTAACTACTAATTAGTTATAGAAAGGTCAAATGAAAGGAATGGAATGGCCATACGCAAAGTAACTGAGGTCTTTTGGAATTCATAACTCACTTTGAATAAAACTAATTAAGATTACATGCAAGTATTTAAGGTTCAAATTCACTTCATTAAACAATTTTTTTTAATATTTAGTTTTTCTTAAATATTAATGCATTGAAAGCAAATTTCTTTTGTTTGTTATTGATGCTCTTATAAGGAAGTTATTTTGTTTGAATAGCATTTCATAATGAACAAAGTTTTAATCACGTTTTTGAAATTCACAGAGTTTATAATATTATTTTCGAAACATTATATTGTTGAAATCAAAGGATGTTTTGTTTAAAAAATATATAAAGTTTTACTTACAATACTCATGTACAATACTTACTGCCCATTCACAATACTTAAAAGCGATTCAACAGTCACTAATTTTTTATTCAAATTTATTGAAATATAGAACGTTTAGTAATTTCCGAGTGCAATCATCAATGCTCCATCGCTTCTTTAAATTAAACATATTCGAAAGACCTGAAATAAATGTAGTAAAAATTTGGAAATATTCAAATTAATTTCAGCCTACCTCAATTAACAGAATCTCGATATGAATTATTATATATTGAAACTTGATGGATGAATTTTTTGTGAAATTTCATTCGATTGCTTATTTTAAAATAATAACCACATCATGTTTTTTTCGTACGATGTTCGAGCATAACGAACCTTCAAGGGGAAGCATAATTTTATACGTTCAGTTTCTTGAAAATATAAGCAATCATTTGTTACCAAAAAAGGTATATTCGAAGAACACATTACAAAAATCTATTGAGTGTGATTCAAATAAACTCAATCAAAACATAAAATAACTATCAACGCATAATTGTAAGGAATAGTTAAAACATAAACTTTATAAATGAAAATCTACAACAGAGAGTTTAATGAATACACTGATAGTTGGTATGAAATCATCACAATTTAAATCGTCTATACATAACTGTAAAAATGTTAGTTTATATTCATAAATATGCTTATCATAGAACAGTTAAGCATTTGAGAATGCATACTAAAATATTTATGAATAATAAAAATGCAATTTTGGTTTAATGATATTTACTAGGCAAACCAAATGTAAGGTTATATGAATAATACATTTTAAGTATATATATTTAAAGAGGTATCATTAAGATAGGGCAGTATTGCAGAAATAAGGATTAATTTATATGGCTACTTGCCAAAGTACTAAGTTAGTTTGTAATTCTCTGTGAAAAACGAATGCTTACTAATAAAATCGTGTTCTTTTTATTGATAATTCCAGTTATCACTTATAAGGAGACACTTCTCAATGAAAGGTTTAAAAGATAATGATTTTTATGCAGTTTTTTTCGTATTTCCACACGCAGTAATTCGTTAAATGTAACTTCCGAATAACATAGTAAATGACTTTTGTAATCTAGTTATTTTTATTGTTGTTTATAATAAAAGTACCAACAACTGAAATTTAATGTAATATTAACTTTTCACAGGTATGCATACCTGTCAACTTTGGAAAAAAATCAGTAGATTCTACTGATTTTGAGAGAAAAAAATCAGGAGAAACTACTGATTTTGAGAGAAAAAAATCAGGAGAAACTACTAGCGACATTTTTCCTTCAAATAGTATGTTTAAAATAGTAGTACCGCAAAAAGACAGTTTTACTCCTTAAATTATACATTCTGAAAATGTTTTATGTTAAATATATTTTATGTCAATCTTATAATATATTTTAATAAAATATTCAGCCACCTCATAACAGGAACTATGAGGAATAAAGGAATATATTAATATAATAAGTAAAAAAAAATACACATCAACATTTATGTCTCAATATTTATTTTATAAGGCAACATTTACTACACCAATGCAATTTATAAATATTACATTTATAAAAATATTTCCTTACATAAACACGCATAAAATACATTTACTAAGTAAATTAATTTCAGTGAGAAATACTTCTAAGAATATTTTTTTCCAATGGCAGATTTTAGACAGTTACAGCTGCAACAAAGTCTATTAATCTATTGTTCCCTGATACCCAAGGAATCAGTCAGAAACAGCGACCCCTTAGCAGCCGAGGCGTTGCCCCGGGTGCACCACAGGGGGTGGGCCACCATCGCACCCTCACACATGCCATAGGGACCCGTTTATAGGGTAGGCATCATTCATACTTCATTCACACACACAAGGAAATGACAAACACAGGATAGGGAGAGAGAAAGTACATTCATGCCTGAACCAGGATTCGAACTCAGGACCTTCCTATCCGTAGTCAGGCACACTGACCACTGGACTAGTTAGCCACCACTTTTAAGAATATAGAAACTATCCAATACTTTGTCCATAAAAAATAAAAATAAAAAAATAATAAAAAAAACATAACGCATTTCAAATTCAAATAACTCATCGCAATTTATTTTTTTCATGCGTTGCTGACTTAGCGTTTTTTTAGAAATGAACTAGTGAACTGCTGTCAAAACATTTTTTTTTCTCATTTTAAGAATATTTTGCAAAAATTAAATTTTCAGAAAGAGAAGATCTGAATTCATTTTTTATTTTGTTATATGACTGAACACCCGTTCACATTCAGCATTAGAATGTAAAACAGTTAAAATTGTAAGCATAAACTGAGAAATATTGGAAAACATTCAGGTGTGTACATTGCCATTGTACACCTGCTCTTGGTTTCTCCAATATTTCTTTTGAAAGGACAGTACTTTGTAGTTTGCAGAATGTCCAATCCTTTATTTAGCTCTGTATTAAGCTGCAAAATGGGAAAGCTGTCAGTAAAGAATTTTACACTTGAAAAGGAGGCATAGTTTACAAACAGCAAACTTCTGCATGTTTTAGAATCTCATCATGAAAGGGAAATTTTTTAAGCATTTAAATGTAATTACACACATTCACATAAAATTAAACAACTCAATAGACTTATTTTCTTGCAAAATTTCGGCAATTTTTGAATTTTTCACTGAAATTGTTAAAAATCAATAGATTTTCATACATTATCGAGAAATTGGCAGGAAGTTTGAAGAATCAGGAGTTTCCTGAAAAAACCAGTAGAGTTGTCAACCATGGGTATAATTTTGTCAAGCATGTTTTATCACTATTTGAAACGTTCATATAGATTATTTTTTATATTTATTTTATTGCCTGAGTGTACAAATGGTATAATTTTCCATTGATAGTGTACATAATGAGTAGTAAAGTTATTAAATATTTGCTTAAGATATACATTTTTATCTTCCCATAATAAAAGTGAACTTGTCATTATTCCTGCGATAAAAACTTACTCTTGTATTAAGTTCATGGAATAATTGAGAGATTTGGTTGTCATCAATTACACTATACGCATCGTTTATTCTCAATATATATTTTCAAGGACCCTTTATTTTCGAATTCTATAATTCTAGAACTTGATTCCTTCCCCAGGATACACAATAAGTATGCAGTGACCGTGAAATTTATTATATAAGGCTTCACAAAAGACCTCATGTTTCCTTATATTTTTCAGAAATGAAAAACAAAGATAAATTAATTCTAGCTCATTCAGATCCCTTTCAACCTAATTTCTTATTTTGTTCTTAAGCAAAATAATGTAAGATATTTTTATGAGGTAAAACAGTAGCTTTGAAAATCTTCGTAATTTAGGCCTTGGATATAACTTGGATAAAACGTGCCTGCCTATATTAACTCGAAAATAGTAAAAGACAATTTATGATTGGTTGTTCATTTCCGTTTATCTTATATTTTGAGAGTTATGTCATATTTTAAGATCTACATATTTATTAAGAAGTTATTATTTTGTTCAATTAGTTTATGTGGAATTTCAGATAAATTCATTAATATCTATCTTGGTTAAAATTATCTTTCTTTTAAACCCACAAGCATAGTAATAAGCTATTTTGTTTCTTTCTTTATAATTTTCTATTTTTCGAATTTGCTTCTAGCTAATTAGACTTTAAACATTAATAAATACAGAACTCTTTTCAGTTCAAGTTTTCCTTAGAACTTAATATATGCCTTCTTATTTATGACATAAAGTTATTAAAATTTACAATTAATGGGATGCTATCATAGATTTCATTATGTCTTCACAGAATAAGAATACATACAATGTTTACGATTCTTTTTAAAATATTTCAGATTCCACGGACAATCTACTAGTTTGCCTACCTTGATGTACAGCACGGTTGTCGAAATATCAGTTGCATTTATCATAATTGTATCTTTTGATGTACGGTGTGCATTCACTCTGTCACAAAATATGGTACGAAATTTTATCATGCATTTATATTCTTTTTATATTTCCACTTAACAGTTATTTATTATTCTAAATTATTACTAAGGAAAAAATGTTGATAGATTTCTAAGGCGCTCCTTTAATTTGCACTTTAGTTATTAAACAGGGAATACTAAATACATCGAGTCACTTATGAAAGTCATTCGTTACTTTAGTTCTTAACACTTAACTCGTTTTTTAATGAAATTCTTTAAAAGGGAATTTTAGAGAATTTCAACTGTTTCTGATCACGTTTTTTATAATAATTCTATTGTATGTACATAGGTCAACAATATTTTAAAAAAACAAAATGTTTCAGTTAATTCAATTGTATTCAGAGGAATTATGAATACTGACACTCATTCTTACCCATCAATAATTTCAAATATTAAAAGATAAAAACCTGTAGCTCTCTTTTTTTATATCATTATTTCGATAACCCCACTTGCCTATGTACATGAACATAAAACTTAATTTGATCATTTACGGCTTGAATAATTCCGTTTTCTCTTCCCATTTTCTAACACAATTTTATTATCTTCTTTCTGCGTATTTCATTGCTATTCTCTTCCTTTCCACACTTATACAATTTATTTACTTTTCATTTCATCTCACCTGATTTTCAAATTCTTGTTTTCTTACACTTTACAACTATCTCTTCTGATGTTGTGCTGTCTCATACATTTTTATACATATTTAGGGGAACTTGGCTCATTTATTTCTTTTAATTTTACAATAAATATATGTGGATCACCCTGCTCGAGCTACTTTATATGTAACAGTAATTTCGATTTCGAAATCAAATAAAAATGAAGCACAAAATTAATTTTTACAAAATGGATCTTCACTTTGCTCAACAAATTCGAAATAAAAATAAATTTTTTATTAACTATATAAGGTTTCCCATTAAATTTTAAAATTTATTTTCAATAACACTGTTGTTTTATTATTGTGGTGGTCTTACAAATAATGCAAACTATGATAAACTGCAAAACAAAAAGTGGGCATCCAAATTTGTGCAAAATTTCAGTTATTTAATGTTGTTATAAATAATAATTATTAAAAATAATATTAAAGTTTATATTTTTGCTATTATATAATTCATTGTAAAGTAATAAACTAATGAATAACACAAAGACAAATTACAATTAATAATTATAATGTGCAACATCAGTAAAATATACATTTGAAACTGTTTTTCACTCTACATTTACATTAAATTATCTTTCATTAAAAAATTTATTATTTTGTTAAGTATCAATAAATAAACAAACTATATAGATTATTCTTATTCTTATTAGTATATTGCGTATTCTTTAAATTTTTTTATGTATCTGTTGTTATAACATTATTATAAATACTGATATATAGAAAATATTATATATCTGTATTTATTGAAAATTAATACGCAAAATTAAAAAAGAAGAAAATATAACTCACTTTATTTCGTCTTCTTTTATCATCGGGGTAGGTGAAAATAACACCAAACTTTAATTTCAGAAACAGTAAACAAGTATTTGTATTTTGAAGAACATATGAGCTCTCAAAAACACTGCGAAGAGAAAAATAAAAAACTTCATTCAAAAAACGAGACTTCTTGACGCCAAAGTCGCCGTTAAGTTTTGCTGACACTGCTTTTTCTTTTTCAGTTCTATTTCGAAATTACCAGTAATATAAAAGAAAACTTCTATTTATTTCTTTTTCCAGCAAAAATCATAGAAAGTCATTGACACATAATGATGGTTTCGTTGTATTTTTCACCTTTTAAGTTACTATAAAAGTCATATGAAATATGTATTCCCTAACATCGGTAAAATATTCTTATAAAACTTAACATCAGATCATTTTTCTAAATGCATTTACTTAAAGTCTTATTTTGGAATTCAAAGGAAATTGTAAATACCAATTCACACACTCATATTGCAAATAACCATGATAAATACTGATGCATCTGGAGTTGTGTTAAACAATTACATTAGAATTTCAAACAACTTCCAAGCATTAACGTGGTTTAAAATAAAATAATATATATATATATATATATATATATATATATATATATATATATATATATATATATATATATATATATATATATATATAATAATAATAAGTTTCTAAAAATAGTATATAACCATAATCTTTTCTATTTTTATAAATAAAATAAGCAAAATGCTTTTAATTTATTTCTTCATTGTCCTACTTTTATGGAATAAATGTGCAATAGTATTAATTTTTAGTTTTATTTAATCTGTCTTAAATCCTTCTATTTCTTCACTCGGGTATAACTTGCATCATTATTCATGAAGGCAGATCATGAAAGAATTTCTAAAATATAAAGAAAACTTAAAAGTAAACTAAAAGGAATCAATGAATATTTTTATTAATAAAAATAAATTGATTTATTCTATTAACATAAGAAACTGGGATAAATTTGCATCCTGTCTCACTATTATGTCTGTATATTCCTCTTCCACAAAAACATTGTTCTCCTGTTTACTTCAGCTTTATTATATTTCGCATTCAAACTAAATTATCAAGATAAACGGCATCAATTATATTTTTTGTTTTATTTAGAGAATCAAACTGTATATATAATATTTATCAAATCAGTTCCTTAAAACACTAGCTATCTACTGTTGAATAGCCAGTTTTTACAAACAATATTAATCAAATCTTTCTTTTACCATACATAAGCTTAAAAAATTATTGAGCATTAATAACAGTTAGGATTGTGATTGAAAATAACAGCTGATATATTATAGTAGAACATGTTATAATGTTCTAAAATGATAACATAAATTTTACACTTTTAAAAAGTTACACAACTTGAGTAATACTAATTTACAATTATTTTAAAATAGGAAAAATTTCTGATAAATTTTGCGTGCCAGATGCTTAAACTTAAAGTCATCAAATTTATTGATTTACTATTTTTTCTGGAAAAGTCATCAGAAGCATATTTTATTATTTTATAGAATAAAATTTAAAATTTAGTTACATTTTTATTATTAGTTCTTTTTTGTTTTGTTAATTTATCGATACATGATTAAACAGCTTGAAACGAGAGTTCACGAGCATTTTTCTTTATGTTGAGAATATAATAAGATGATCTTAGAGTCACCAGCTTCATTTATGTATTGGATCAAGCTATCATAAAAAACTTCAACTTATAATATATTTTGGTTATCCTTCATTCATAAATCTTGTAATTGATAAAATGGGGCATAAATCTTTACCTTTTAAAACTATTTCTTTTTCTTATGTGGAAAGGTTAATTTGTTTCAATTGTCTTATTCAAAATTCAGTTTAGATCAATAATATTTTTTTAAAAAAAATCTGTCCATTTTTTTCTCTCTTTTTACCTAGTTGATCTGATGGATTCAATGTCCCTTTCTGATCTCTACGCAAACACAGCACACCCTCATTTTCCGTTGAGTGATAGAAGCTTTCTATTTTACTTTTGAATATATGCGAGCATATACAGTAGTCCTTCCGCGTATTGTTTATTTAATACATAATTAGTCCAAAATATAAGGAGAATATATTCAGGCGACTGAGTTTTGAAGAAAACAGTATAACCTAAACTTGCATCAATGCAAATAAGTTTATGAAAAATAGTTAAGTAGCGGCCAGCTCTGATTGTAAACCCACAATCAATTAGCGATGCGCTGTAAGTCCTTCTCGAGCATTTAGTCATACAGCCCTTCTCAGAATAGAGTTTATTTAGCAAGTAATGTTTACCTGATGACTTGCTACATATACTGAAAGCTTCAGACTAAATTCGCATTGTATATCACGTTTGCAGCTATAACAGTCGCGTGGAAATTATACATATTAAACCTCATTTCATTACTGAGTACAACTTTTTCCAGTTTGCTACTTTGTCCGTCGTAATATTTAAATAAAAATTTATCACACTCATGCATTTAATTTTTTACTCGCAGTTACTGATTCAGTTAAAAATGTTTAAACAATTAACGCAATATTTCTTAAGTCTATATTATAGTTTATTGTTTTTTCTCTCTACTTAATTCCTAAAATTTAAAATGGGTCCCCTTTTCATAGAAAAAAAATGCAAAGTCAATTTTGCCTAAATAAGCAATAATTATAGAGCCTAAAATGTTAATTATTTTCTTTTTTATACAATGATCCATGGATATCAATTTAACCATATATTGTTACATAAATTAATTTGGTTTTTGAAAATAAGATTAAAAATGTTAACTTTTTGTCTTACTATTTTTTACTATTTAAGGTAAAAAATCATTTATTTTATTATCTTAAATAAGATAAAAAACAGATTTGCTTTTTATTTTTTGTAATGTTTCTACTATATAAAATTATTTGTTTTTACCATGTAAAACATTTATCAAGGGTTGAATTTTCAAATAAATATTTTTAAGTTTCTCTTATCATTTATTGTAATCATATTCGTTTCTTATTAACCATTCTTTAAGCGTTATAACTATAATATTTTATTAATATTACCTAAACGTTCTTGAGTTCCCCATATTTGATATATTATATGTGATGATACTTTTCAAACAATATACACTTTATTTTTAAAGTCCACAAGGGATTAAACTAATATCTCAAAAGATGCTTCCTATTAGGATAGTAGGAACACTTTTGACAGGATCATTAACTTTTCTGTGACTTATTTACAAAAAGGGAAAAGGCAAGAAAGCTGCGTCCCTATTGAAACATTCTCTTTCAACAAACCATATTTTTTCTAAAGTGCAGATATCGAAAACAAATGTACATTTTTCAAATGTGTGAGTTTCTCAAGAAAAAGAGATATAATACCAAGATAGAACATAAACAAAATAAAAGTCATAAAAATCTATTTTCTTTTTTTAAGTAATTTATAATTATCTTTCTTCTTAGACTCTTCCGTTTCTCCATAACTTTAGTAAATTTTACTCACATATTTATATGGAAATAAATTGATTTCACAAACTGATAACACATCTCTGTGTATCAATGATGCTAGTATAAATAACGTCAGTTATATATATCACACAAGTTCATTTGATGTTTGACCCCAATGACGTAGCAATAAAGCATCCATCCGGGTATATTACGAGGCATCACGCAGACCAATTGTCTGCTTTTTCCCGGGATTGTGCAATCCGAACTAACTTACTGAATTTATTTTCCTTTTCTTGTTATGAAACGGGCATCCACCATTTGGTTATTATTACCATTGTGAACATCTTAATACAATATTATATATTTTACTCTCATCGTTGGCAAAAATGAAAATTTTTATTTCCGGTTTGTTAGTAAGAAATTCTAAGCAAATTTGAGTAGATAAGCTAATTATTTTTCTTAGATAAAAAGTAAATATTTATCAATAATATATTTTAGAAGATAAAATTCTACTGGAAAGGAAAAAAAATAAATCGTAAAATTTCCTTATTATTGTTCTTTCAGATTTTAAAAATTAAACATGATTCATATCTGAGGAATACGTACTGCACTTCATTTATATTTTAAAATACTTCCGCAAAAACCGTAAAATAATGTTATCATTATGGCTAACAAAATTCTCCACATAATATAAAATATAATTATTTATAATTTTTATATTTTTATAGTATAAACAAAAGTAAACACAGCTCAACATTTGGTTCTCACATACAATAACACAATTTCAAATAATGAAATTTACTTTAATCTTACTGTGAAAATTTTATTTTAACAGTTCATTTGTAGAAGTGTATATATCTCATAGTATTAACTTGAACAAAATGGCATCGCTCAGGAATTTTGAATCGTTATTTTAATTCTTTAAACACACACTAAATACACACACACACACAAACACATATATTATATATATATTATCTAATATATATATATAGTATATATATATATTATTTAAAATAAATTTTTCAGTGTATTAAAATTTAAATAGCAGCCTATTCTTGAAACTGAAATGGTAAATATAAAATATTTATCAGCGATTACTATACTGAATTTTCAGCTTTTAAATTAATGTCATAAAAATTCATTAGTAATAAAAATCCACAAAGTTTATGAAGTTCATATTATATTTAATAAAAAATGTAGTGCTTGAGGACAGAATAATGCAATAATAATTCTCTATTAAATAATATTTATAACAAATATCATAACTTCATTTGATACTATTGTTTTGTATATCAGACTTAGTTATTTTTAAACTAGATTTTTTCACTCGCTCTTATAAAGACATGTATCTCAGTTTTTAACTTATTTGCACGCTTCATTTCATTTTAAATTGTAATGTTCCTTTATGAAAATAAATTTTATACTTTCCTTTAATAATATAGAAAGTTAAAGTCTTGCTATTTTGAGAGCGGAGTAAAATAATATTTTGATTCATTCACTTGAAAGAAAAAAAAAATTACAGTGAAGCATTATTTCTGAAAGAAAGAAACGCAATATGTCTTTAAATTGTTTGCTAATAATTTACATGTGTGTAACAACTTTTGTTTCATAGTCTTGTAAAAGTTTGTAGATTATATATACATATGTATATAATATTATATATATATATATATACAAACACACAATCTTGTCCAAAAATTAAGGATAATGCAAGTTAAGGCAAAGAAATAGAGAGAAGCAAAACAAATGTGAGTTATTTGTAAAGTCTATTTATAAAACAAAAGGTAAGCAGAAAAACCGATTCTATATGTTTCACATGATTAATAAAAATTGTGATTTTTATTCCATGGAGCAAATTTCAAAAAATAACCTATTAACAGAAGCCAATATAATATGATTGGTATGATGGTTAATACATAGTATGCCCGCCAGAGGATGCAATATAAGCCGTACAACGACTAAACATGCTGAACATCAAATTATCTATCTGATCTTGACAAAAATTACTCCACCCATCAAGCAATGCTCTCCGAAATTCCGGTAGACATGTGGTAGAGATATGAAGGGCTACAATTCACCGGCCAAGCATGTTCCACACATGCTCTATAGGGTTCAAGTCCGGTGAGTATGCTAGCCAGTCCATACGGGTGATATCCTTCCATTAAAAACGTTAATCTATAATGTTTGCAGGGTGAGGACGATTGTTATTATCAATAAACGGAAATTCTTCACCCATGGTTCCCCGAAACAAACGTTTATGCTTTTCCATAATGACAACTCGATAGATGTGGCCTCTCATTGTTACATTCTGAACATTTTTCTGGAACCCAAAAAAATTCCTCCCCAAATGAGCAATTCTGACCACTGTAACGGTGTCATTCAATGGAGCTCTCTTGGTTCTCTTCATATAAAAGTCCGGCTTGAACCTGACTGAAAGCTAAACCTGGAATCGTCGGAAAACATCACGCAAGACCACTATTGCGATGTCCACAATGCATGCTTTCTACTCCAGACTAAGCACAGGTTACAGTGATTTGCGGTTAGTGGAACAAATCTGACATTCCTACGAGCATGTATACCTATGTACCCTAAGCGTCTGTACAAGGTTTGCCTTGAAACTGCCATCGGTAGCTGAAGAGAGCTGACGAGACATGTCTGATGCTGTTTATCGTTTGTTTCTTTTAGCAATAACTGGCAAATTCCAATCCACATTTGACGTTGTAACTCGGGAATGACCTGTGTTGTAACGTGTACTATCAATACCATCATCTTGGACCACTGCCAAAGACTGGAGACGACACTCTGGACGATTCCAAGTTCGTTGGATATTTCATGCTGGGTACGTCCGCATTTCAGACATTAATTCTACCACATAAAACATCATGCAAATGCTTCATTTATACCGTGGTGAAAAGGTGATTGAACTGAAAGACTTTTAAAGGGTTTGTAAGCAATTTTACTTCTTTACAACCATTCCTCATATATATACCTCTTTTACACTCTCGTCATTAAGACGTATTATTGGCGTCATCTGGTATGTTTTGTAATTTTCATTTTATTCTTCAAGATGTGAATGATAATTCTGCATGCAAAATTTTTATTTTAAGGATCAATTTCTGTGTGATTCTGAATTATCCTTAATTTATGGAGAGGAGTGTATATATATATATATATATATATATATATATATATATATATATATATATATATATATATATATATATATATATATATCAGCTGAGCTTCAGAATAATTCTGACATACGAATTAATGTAGTATATTTACATTCTATGCATATAGATTAGCATGTATGGATAATATGTATATGTATGTATTAATAAATTTTGGGGATATTTTTTTAAATATTTGCATGATTATTTTCTCACAATGCAGCACGTTAACTGCTAATGGAAAAAGTCATATGTTTGAGTTACATATTATTTTAATCCACAAAGGTACAAATATTGACTGAAATTAGGAATATGACTGACAAATTATAATTTACATAAAATCTATAGACACCAAAGTTTGGACTAGATTACATATATTTAATTCATAAAGTTCAGCTGAAGAATAAATTATGTGTCTGTGTGAGATGCAAACGTTTTCAAAAATGGATGTATAATACAAAAAAGATGAGAAAGTGATTTATATCTGTTAATGAGATAAATTTTGAACACTCTAGTGTGTATAGGATCATTTAAAAGCTAAATGATGGTTAGAACTTCATCTAGACCTAATGAATGTCAAATGTCCCTCTTACATGTCACCCTAATGAAACCAGTCTTGTATTACAAAAGCGAGATAAATAAGTGATTATTATTTTAGGATACTAGGCTTTTTTATCAAACATTTTTGGCCATAACTCCACGAGAAATCTATCAGAGGTGTGACATATATGACTGACATCATTTTGTACCTAAGCGATGATCATAGTTGTGCAAAAATGAATACAGTTTATACAGGAAGGTATCGAAAAAAAGGCTATATTAAAGACATATTGCGGTTACAGATGATTGTTTGACTTAGTTGAATAGTAACGAGAAGAGGAGCCTTAGTATCGGATATGATCTCGTCTTACTGCAATCGTTGTTTCCCTCCGTCTGTCATTATTCAACACAAGAGTATTCAACATCTCTTGAGAGTAAGAATGTCTATTCCGAAAGTAACATGGAGTTTAATTGTTGGGTGTTCTCCAGCAGATCTTATCGACATCTCTCCAAACCATCCCACACTTATCCTATGAGATTTAAATAAGGAGAGTATGTTGCCCAATCCATTAAAGTGAGGTTTCCTTTTCCAATAGCTGCTGAACAGCTGGAATCCTGTATGGCCATGCATTATTCTCCGCAAATCGAAGTATATTGCAGTTGCTCCTAGGAATAAATTTCATGTGTAAGAACTAATACCATACAGTAAATATCTCCGGTTACAGAAACTTTGTCAAAGACATAGAGCTCATATTACCTTCATAAAGGACAAATCAAGGAGCCTCGTAACGGTCTTTTTCAGCGACATTTCTAATTCTAAACGATATTTCAATTTCTCTTAAAATGAAATGTCACCGAGAATTATGAGTGATTTCTTCAAGTCATATTTCATGAAAGAATTAATTTATCGTTCTTTTTATTACTGTTTTAATTGCATGTCTACTACAAGTGTTTTGCGTACACTCACGTCACTTGTGACGTTTTTTTCCTGGAATTTACATATATGTCCTATTATTACTAAATTGCGCTTACATTGTACTGATCACAAAAAAACCCTTTTCTGTAATTTCAGGGATATTTTAAAATTTATATTGTTGCTTAAGTTTTGCACATCATTATACATAAGATTGGAAATTCCTCCTAAACACTCTAATTTATAAAGGAATCTTTTGAATATAAATTACCATTTGTATTGCTTTTTAAGCATTCTACAGGATTCAACTTAAAAAAAAAATCATATATCTTTACTTATGACGATCACATTATGAAAACTATTGAATTATAAGAAAATGAAAAAAGCAAATACTAGATGAAAAGTTTGAATAATTATGATAAATACTAACTTAAGAAATGTCTTTTGATATTGAAATATTTGACTGGACATTTTCTAGGTTTCCAGCAAGTTTTAACTCAAGAAGGAATTATATTCATGCATTAAATGAAGTTGCAATCACAAAATGCCTGTAAAATACAAAAAACGGAATAAGCGAATATTTGTTGAGATTGTGAATATATTTGAAAAATATAAGTTTATGTCGGAATTTCTTATATTAAACTGTTTACTTGGGCTTTTTTGTCTATGAGGAAATTCATGTCAGTGAGAAATTTTGTCTGTCTTATATGCAATCGTATTTCCAAAATGACCATAGAAATGCGCATAAATGAATTACAGATGATATTAGTAGTAACTCAGGTAAATATCATTAGGTACACTCAGATATTTTAATGTGCTAGAGAGGAACATTTTTATCTAATTAAGAAGGAAGTAAAATCGTAATAATTTTCTAATTTCAAATAAAAATTCATATCAATAAAAGTTTAAATAAAAATCGATTAAGTATATTAAAATCGGAGCTGATATCGATCTAAAAACTTCTGCAATTTTTAAATTCAAAATTAAAAAATATAATATAGATAGCTTAAATTTCTTCCTCAAAATTAATAAGAAACAAACCTTTTCACAATGATTGACTCAATATTGATTCACTATTGATGAAAATGGTTTTGGTTCCTCTATCCTCTCTTAGACTTTCTGACTAAGAAATATCTGGAATTATTGGTATTGATTCACGGTTCTTACGACCTCCCATTTATCTTATTTCTTCAGCCAACATGATGTTGAATACTTTTGTTTAGAAATTATGCAAATGTTTATGTATATAATTACTCGGTTGATTTAATTTTTATTGCACATTCATTTTATATTTCGTACTCTTGCCATAGAACATGCCTTATATGTACTTAAAGCACCTGGATATCTTGAAGTCAGTTCCGAAATCCCGTGTAAGATAATCTTGACTATTTTAAATGATTTCTGTTGCACCGTTCATTCTATTATTTAACAGTAATTACAAATTCTGAAATGTAAATTAAGGAGTCATTATTTAGCAATCCAAATGAAATTTCGAAGTTCTTGCTAAATTGTTTCTGTTCGAACTTTTGTTTTGCAATATGATGTATTTCTGCAACAGCTTTATACTACACTTAAAATGTGTTAACATATCATTGGTGACTCTCTGTATGATTTTCAGTTGATAAAATCTGTCTTTTTGAATTTAAGCACAGCTTAACTCATATTTTGAATTGCAAGACATTGAGAGCGTAGTGATTATTCCATAGTTTTTGATTTGCTGTATCACTTGCGAGATATTCATATATTTATGAAATTACTTATTTTATTTATCTCCTTAAGAGTAGTCTGTAAAAAGAACAATGTGTGTGCGTGTGATTTTTTTCGGGAAGTTATTTCAGATAAGACATGAACTCTGAAAGAATTTCTTAAATTTACGAAATATCTAGCAATAATATGCTTTATTTAAGTTGAAAGATTCTTTTCATAAAAAAGAACTCATTATTAATGAATAATTAGTAAATAGGTGTAATTATTATCGACTAACTAGTCCACTAATCTTGTTCGTAAGCCACATATTGGGGACAAAAGAGACATTACTTTTTGGCCCTATTTATTCTTTCGTGTAACACCAAGGCTATAATGAAGAAGAAAGAGCAGCGGATGATGAAAACCACCATGAATTTCAAGGTGAATGGTTTGAGACCCTTCAATTCATTTGAAAGTCAGATAATCCTCTGACATGTCTCATTGTATAGGAAAAATTAAATAGCAACAAAATAATTAATTTAGATACTTCAAAATTAAACACGAGATTGTTAATGCTAAATATCATGTGCATGAAAAAAATGCGGATAGGAACTTCACAACAACCAAAGAAAATCAAACTCTGTGTTTAGTTATGGTATGCAATCTTATAGTAATGGTAAGATTTCTGATCTGTCACAAGATTGCTAAAATCAGGTTACCATATGCAGATGGCAAATACTTAACATTTGATTTACAAAGAGCTATTTCGTAATTTTAAGAAGAAAGCAGACAAAACTGAAAAAATAAAGAATTTCTACTGTCTCCAAAAAGAGTGAAAGATGTAACAGTCAAAATGTCTTTGAATATAACTCACCAGCAAGTCGAAGTTCTTAAATTTATCAATAGTACTTAATGAATTTTGTGAAATATATGATTTAGCGCAAGTTTCACATTTTGAAAGATTAGTTTCATCTATAAGCTCCAAAGAAGATGTTTCAGAGTTATTGCGACACAAAGTCATTCACGAGAAGAAGATATAACAAATGCTGAAATTTCATGCATGGAAAAACAAAATATTCCACTCCATAAAATTGTTTTCATTCTAACAGCATACAACATCGCCAGTGCAACATTATTATCAGTGAAAAAAGTATGACAGGTGTGAAAAACAGTTTGTTGCTAATTGGAAAGAAAATGCCTATCACGAAATATTTATTTACCCTTACATAATTCGGGAAAAAGTGTTCTGTGCCCCATCATTTCCAGAAAATATTTGCAATGTTTTGAAATGGTCATTAAGATTATCATCTCCACGATCGTTAAAGCTCTTAATCATTGTCAGTTGAAAGAATTTTTATTTGAAATAGAAAATGAGCATATAAACTTTTGCTGCACGAGAAAATGCGTTGGTTATTAAGAGAAAACGTCTTGAAAAGTTTCGAGTCACTAAAAATGGAAATTTAAGGCATTTTTCTATAAAAATGTTGTTCACTATAAGTAATTAACATACTGTCAATTGATCCAAAAATTTCTTTACATGTTTGAAGATACGTCTGATCAAAATTATCTTAATCAAAAATTACTTGGAAAAAAATACAGTTTTTTCAATCATAGAGAAAAGATATTTCACTTGAAAACAAATAGTCTATTTTTTTTATCAAGATTTAGAATAATTCATTTTCCAAGCATGCTTTTATAACACTATGAAAATAATTCTGATATTGAAATATTCTGTTTCAAAACAACAGTTTTAAAAATGAAAAAAAATTACAGCAGATTTCAGAAATTCAGGAAAAATAAAGTGACGTTACTACTTGTTATAAATAAATAAAATAAAAAAATAACAAAAAAAAGTTTTTAAATCTTCTCTAAAAAGAGAGAGAGAGAGAGAGTTTACATTTTTGTATCTTAAATAATGACAACTGTGTCATCGAAATAAAATTTCTGGAATTTAAAAAAAACTAAAATAATTTGGAGCAAGAAATTTGTCGATCTAAGCGCTGAATTATAACTATTGCAGGAAAACAAATAAAAATTTATTTATGAGCACAATATGTGGTGATTATCACAGATTGAGCGCGCCATGACAGATACTGCATTCCACACTTGAATAATTTTGCCATGGAACTGACTGGTAAGACAATTGTTTTGTAAAATTAATCTAAAAAAAAAGTTTACAATCAAATTAAGAATGAAGAGGCGGATATTCCAAAAACCATTGTAATGACTCTCATTGGCTTAAATGAATATGATTATATGGGCTTTGGATTAAGAAATGCTGCTAAAACATTTCACAAAAAGCAAAGAAAGCGTTTTGCGAAGTCTTGACTGCTGTTTTGCATACATAGACGACATTTTAGTCGCTTATACTGATGAAATAGATAACAGAAAAGATTTTACTAAAATTTGAGAAAGTTTATAGATAATCATGGTCTAGTCATTAACTACTCTAAGTGTATTTTCAGTGTTAGAGAATTGTCATTTCTTGGGCTCTTGATCACCAATAAAGGAATCTACCCTGCACCAAATAAAATTAAGCATATAACAACTTTCCCCTACCTAAAACAATAGATAGATTGTATTGTTTTTACACCATGATAGTTTTTCTTAAAGAACGCAGCCGAAGTTCAGGCTTCGTTATACGAAATGATAAAAGGAAAGCCTAAAAATGATAAATTTACTTTACAATATAATTATGACACTCACGAGGCACTTTCTAAATGCCTGCGCACTATAAAAAAACGCAGTTAATCTGGCACATCCTGCTTCCAAACTCTTTAATGGTAGACACTTCTAACATAGCAATAGGAGCCTAACTTCTCTCAAGGAGTCTTTCTTCTAGGATTCTTCTCTCGTCAACTTACCCCAACTGAACAAAGGTATAACACATATGACAGAGAAATCTTAACCATTTACCCTGCAGTTATACATTTTTAATATCTAATTCAGGGATCCGAATGTGTTACATTTAGTGATCATAAACCATTATGCTATGCACTCCAACAATAGAGTGATCGTTGAAATCGTCGTCAAATTCGTCATCTTAAATTTACTTCAGAATTCATCACAGACATTCGCTAAATTAGAGGAAGACATAATGTTGTCACTGATGATATGTCTAGACTCGATGCCTTAGTCGTTGGTGCAAGATTGATTTAAAAACGTTAGTAAACACATAGTCTCTTGACGAGGAGTTGCAGAAACTCTTGAGCGGTAAAATGAAACTACAATTGAAGTTGATACATAGAGACATATTCTCCAAAAGTATACAGCTATGTTTCGACTGGAAATGTCCGATTGTATTAACCTGAAGGATTCCGTCAGGAAGCATTTGATCAGGTAAACAATATCTCTCATTCTGGCATAAAAAGCACAGCCAAGTTAATTAAAGACCGTTTTATCTGGCATCTACAAGCAGTGGTGCCAGATAAAACGGTCTTTAATTAACTTAGCTATGCTTTTATTTAAACGTTGGTAAATTTTGGGTAAAATGATGCATTCAATGTTAAAATTCTAAAATTTTGAGACATACCAAATCTCTACTTGCAACATATAACAACTTATTTCTAGATTTTCTAAAGTACATCTAGATATTGTTGGTACCACCGTACATAGGTTTTCAATGCATGCTTACTTGTATTGACAGGTTTACGTGATAGCCGGAAGCTTATCCAATTTAGGACCAAACATCGACACATTTTACACTGGACAAAAAGGCGCTTTTTGTGTGCCAGTTGCAATTATTACCGATATTACCAATCAAGGCAGGTAGTTCGAAAGCGAACCTTTTTCTACATTAACTAAGTATTAGGTACAGAGTGGAAGTGAATTTATGCTTACAACATTTGTGCAAATTAACTAATCAGGAGATTTTTCAGACAATTGAAAGAATAACTGATCTGTATTCTCAAGTCATCTAAATTTTGGGTTGAGAAATTATCCACAGCCTCACTTGGCATAAGAGTCTTCAAAGTAGATATCGGTGCATTAACTGCCAAAATGGTGTATGGCGTCTCATTACCACTTTCAGGAGATTTCTTTTGTGACTCAAGCAACAGTAACATTTGCTCGGTTTGAATTTTTAGAACGTTTGAAAACAAACATGAAGGAGTTGAATTCAACTCCTACTTCAAACCATGCAATTAACAAAATGTTTTCTCATAAGGAATTATTTCAGACCCTTTATGTATTTGTTAGAATAAATTTAGTCTAACAACCATTAACACATACGTATGACGGACCATTTAAAGTAATTCCCAGGAAGTCAAAATATTTTATGTTGAATATTAATGGTCATAGAAAATTCATTGCAATTTATAGATTAAAACCTGCATTTTACCAGGATTAACCTACTCCTGAAGCAAGCAGTACTGAAAGGAAACCCCCTATTATGATACATTCAGAACACCGTGTAAGGTTAGGTTAGTTTTACCGTACCAAGCATATAGCTTCTTCACACTTGAAGGAGAGTGTGTGGTAGTGTCGAAGAAAGGGAACATTTTTATTCAAATTCCTAACGTGACCGCCAGCACATGTGTGAGTTTCTGTGAGAAGTAGAAAAACTGTGTCTGCAAGAGCACGTGATCATCTTCCAGACTTGCCGTCACCGAGGACCATTGAAATCGCTATTACTGTCACGGAATGTTATCACTCCGGCTACTTGGAAGAAGTACTGGTAGGTAAGCTCCTATCTTCTTTCCTACAACGGCGTTCTGGGCAGTGACACCGATCACTTTGAACTGTGTTTACCTCTACATCGCTCCAGGATGTTGGAGGCTATCTTTAGAGTATAAAAATTGCTTAATATTTTATTCAAATGATTAATTTTTCCTCGCAGGTCCAGAGTTTGTTATTTACAACTTTAAATTTCTGATAGATTACGCATTTTAATAGATTAATCTCTAATGGATTATTGTTAGTTATCTCTTTAAATTTTATGATTGTGTTAATAAATCTCATTGTAATTTTTATCACCTCGAGCTTGATTACAAAATATACAACGCGGATGCAGAGTTGGGACACCCATATCTGTATTTGTGTAACTACAGAACTGAAATTCTAAAGAACTTTTCAATAATCATTAAATGTAGTCACATATCCATTTAGGATGCTTGAGAAACAATTTCTGAAACTTATCACTTTTTTTTTAATTTATACTGTTGTTATATAGCATAAATTCCAAATTTATGTACACAAATATAAAAATAAATTTATTATGCTATATTCACATGATTTTTCTGTGTTACTCTACAGTGTTGGATGGGGTTATCTGGTGCTTTGTTCCTTACATATGAACATACGCCTCTATTACTCTTCCATGTGAATCCGAACACACCTATAAATATGCAGAATACTATAGCTGTGGTCCAGGAAATATTTTTTTGGCTAAGTTATGCAAGTCCTTATGTATCGTACGTTGAAATGCAACCGTTTCATATAGACTTGCAGCCGAGCTGACAGCCGAATTGTTAGCGCTCTTGCTGGTTCAACAGTTCGTGGGTTCGAATCCCAACATGGGTATGGATGTTTGTGTCAGAATCCCACTTTAAACCGTAGGTCCCGGTTTAATTAGCACTAGTGTGCAAAAAATGACCGTTGAGCGACAAACAAAAAAACATACAGACTTGCATGCTGAAGACACTTTCGCACCATACTTGAGGAAATTTTTCTCCATCATGCTACAGAGTGGTCTTCAACACCTTGCGGCATAGAAGTATTTCTTACCCGTCAGGCCGAGCTATAAAACCGTCTTTTGCAGGTGTTGCTACTCTTGGATGGTCTGAACATACCATCTGAATGCAAAATATCATTTTTTATATTGTTTCCTGAGACGGTGGACCACACTGCAAGACATTAAGACGCCGAACGAAATAATCCTAGTAAGCCCATTTTAAACTATCCGGCCACCCACCACCTTAATGACCTGAGCAAACGTCTTATCTCAGACATTGCAAGACTCCACTGACATGTGTCAACAAATCTGCTAATAAAAGTTTAAAATTAACAAAAGCTAAACGTGTGTGTGTGTGTGTGTAATTATGAAAGACATATGTTTGCATATTTTCTCCTAACTCGTATATATCTGTCCTTTTCTTTAAAAAAGAAGTATCTAAACTTTTTGCACAAATTTAAATAAATTCGTTTTTATCATTTACATAAACCATAAATTTATTGTTCGTGTCATCTCATTTTATGGTGAGCTTTGAAAAACATCTTATTTCTTTACATTTGAAAGTCAGTGTATTACCCAAATTGATTTGAAAAATGAACCTACATGGATAAGAAAATTGATTTGATTTCATTTAGATTTTCATCATTTACCTATGCTTTTGTCTTTGTGCACCATGGCGATATATAAGATGCAATTTTTAGTGCAGAGAGAACAATCTATTATATAATATTTATGACAGTTTAATCTGCTATATTTAAGACAGTTCTTTTAAAAAAAGGAAAATATAATATTTGAAAGCTACTGTCAAATTATGTGCATGTTTAATTCTGAAATGACATACAAATAACGTATTGTTGTATATTTAAATAAAACAAGTAAGTTATACATGTTTTACTCTAAAATTAAATACAAGGATCAATTTATAAAAGACACACATATTCTTTATTGACATCAATAATCAATGAAATACATAGATTGTTAAATATAAAAACATATTTGTATCAAACATCTTTTTTGTATAATATAATTTGGAAACTAATAAACTAATATGTAAATTTCCAAAAATTTACACAATAATGTTAATAAAATAATATAAACATACTAACAAAAAGAGAATATATATATATATATATATATATATATATATATATATATATATATATATATATATATATATATATATATATATATATATATATATATATATATCTATATATATACCAATATAAACTGAGAGAGAAATGTAGATTTTCATGCAAATAAAAGATAAAAAAACAGCATAACTGATGCATAAACAAATGATATAGTTTACCATATTTTATTTACTTATTAAACAAACTTTTATATGCTACATATCCATTTCACTACTTGACAATTGAGAAAACAATGGACAATGAAGAAGTTAGAAAGTACATGACTTGGACAGCAATACATTCATATTTTCATTAAAAAAATCATGACATATTTATATATAATTCACTTAATTGTAACAATAATAAAGATAATTTTCTTTTTTTATGATATTTACAATAAAAATATTCAAAAATAGAAGAATGTGATCGTAATGAGATTTAGATTGATTCTTGAGCTTTTATTATACAGTTTAAACTTTAATTTAATATATATATTTAAGAGTTAAATATTTAAAAGAAATGTAGAATATAACGTTTCGCTTACATTGATGCATAACAATAATGAAAATACTTCCTTTATGCTCTCTCATTTATGATTTGAAGTAAGTTTTCTGACATACATTATTAACAAAATTTACAGTAGTACACGCTGAAGTTATGATGAAGTCGATTTCAAAGAGTTAATTAAACAATTATTTTTATGAGATTATAATTTCACATTTGTTAATGTTTTAAGTAATTTTGGATTTTGTTTGCATATAACTGTCTCAAATTTGTATTCTCATGAAAAAGTGGTCTATACATTGTTGATATTATTAGATTGCTAATCTCTGCTATGTATCAGAATTGTTTCAATTGAAATGAACCGATGTATAGAGGTTTTGTATTTTTTTATTTGATTGTAAAAATAAATGTGAATCGTAGTTTGCTGTAAAATTTTACGAAATATTTATTTCACATGTGCTTAAATGAATACAGAAATGATCTCTATCGGTTTTCTTTCTTCAGCAATCCTATAAATTTGGTATCACTGCAATTAGGTGTTTAATATCTTCAGTGTACTAAAACTTTTAATGAAGTATTAAACTTATTTCATAACACAGTATCAAAACTAGTCCAAAAAATAAAATGGATAAGAATAGACATCGAAGTGCATTTTATTGCGATCTAATCATCGAGATCCAAAGAATGGATCCTGCATTTGAGAAGAAATATTTGGATATTCACACACCATCATGTAATTTGTGTATCGTAAGAATGTCAATTCTATTAAAATCATTCCTTTAATATCCATTACATTTAACACTGGTGAATCGCAATAAGTAAATTTCCACATCCTATATTAATACGATGCACGAGATGATGAATGTAAGATTGATTCTGATGATGGTTTGATTTAACTCAACGTAATCATAGTACAGCTACACATATGAAAAAATTCAAGTGCCTAATGCTGCTTTCTGGAAATAAAATATTCATTCAATAGATTCAGATGATTTGGGCACTATCAAACGTGTTTTGATCTCATCTCTTCCTCATTTTGCTTTACATTAGGACTAGTCCAGTGAGCAGCTCTTCTAACTTCATTTCACTGCTGATTACATATTCCGGAAATCATTTTCAGCCTTGTAAAAGATCGAAATTCGATTAATTCTAGTTGTGCGTTCTCTTCAGTTGCACTTCATTGCATATTCCTATCAAACTGACATGCATAAAATGGTAAATAATAAAGGAATCTAAGCATGAAATTCAGCAAAAATTTAAAAAAGAAATGGCTTATGCTGGAAAAAGAAATGGTTTAAAAGAAAAAGATTAGGTCAGTGATTCTCAAATTTTCATGATTTTGTCTTATCTAATAATATTCAAAAAGATTTAAACATTACAATATTTTGCATGTCATATTTTGATTTAAACTATCCATAATGTTATTTATGAATGCATATCTTTGTCAAATGTTCAGTACGCAGTTGCATAAATATGCATGCATATAAGAATTACAAATATTCTATCCTCTCTATTTTAATATTTTCTGTATATTCAACTGGGTTGAGAATTTGATTTATTTGTAGCTGATATAAGGAAAAATGTAAACATGTTTCACACTGTATATATAATTATATAATATATATATATATATATATAAGCAGAAGTCATCGCTTCTGCGCGTTCTTAAAATTTTACGCAATTATTAGATTGCACAGATGGCTATTAATAATACAAACATTTAGAATCACACCAAAATCAATCTATTTTTTATGAAATGAATAAGCCAAATTTATATGCATCTTTAATTATTAAAAAATAAATATCACCATATAGATAATCACACATATATAGGTATATTTTTATTTGTAGTAGAATGCAACAACATGAAGATATAGGACATAATATTTTTGAACTTCTACAAAATTATATAATAACAAAATTTATTTTAGGAATGGATAAAAAAATTCGTGTGATCAACAAAAAATTGGAAAATTTGATATTTATGACAACGTCACTAAACTCTTTTACTACAAAACATAAACCATAAAGTGCTAAAAAAATATAATTACAAAATGAAACGTTAGCACACTCGAGATCAGACTGGAGTAGTTAATTGATAAGGAAGTCAGAAATTGAAGAATTTTTTTACTGACATACTATGATTTTTAATAGATTATTATTTAAACCGACTTCAGTAATAACGACAACTTCTTTTTATTGGACATCATATTGAACAAATTATTTTTGATAATTTAATTTTGCCTACAGGTTTTGCGATATTAATAACAATAGTCGATTCCTATCTTATTTGACAATTTCTCAAGAATAAAAACTTATTTTAAGTAAAATATTTTTCCAGACTGATAAAAAACAATATAAAATTTCTATATTTAAAAAGCAGAAAGCTGTCTTCATTTAAAGAACAATTTCATATTTCTTTACTACCAAATTCTAAATATCTACCAATCAAAACTTTTTCTTTATTAAATGTGAAACACTTTTCATGATCAGATTTAGACATTTTTAGAACCCCTGAATGAAACTTTAAAAGCTTCAAATAAATTTGCGTTTCATATTATGATAAATAAAAGCAATTTAGGAAATAAAAAATTACAGTTTGTAATCATAAAATTCTGAACTTTTAATTTCTTGTATTATAACTACATTCTTTCTCATATTCGCTATTCAACCGTTATGAAATTTTTTTTTTCCAAATTAAATTTCAGGATATAAGAATGACGGAAAAAATTAAATGATTGCTAAAATGCTTACAATTAAAAATATTTGCTCTAACTTTCCAATATATAATTCAAATAATTTAAATTTACAAATTTCTATATATTGGCTTCAGTGATTAAGCAAGTTGGCTTTGTTTTCCTCGGTGATTTCAGCTAATTTTTATATTTGTCTCGAACACGCACTTAAATTTTATTTAATAAAATATTAATCTGATTAACATGAATTTTATCACCCAATATTAATTTGACTTATATATTTCTGTAAGCAATCCCCATATCTATCACACTAACAGAAAACATTCAATGATAAAATGAATAACAGTCACAAAACATAATTTTAAAAAAAGGTGTATCACTTTATTAACTTTAATGTGAAGATATTAAAATAATCAATGTGTTACTTAATGTTTTTTAAGAAATAGGGAAAATATAGAACACATGTAAAGTTTAATTATTACATGTGTAATTTAATATGCACACACACAGTCTAATTGTTTCTTTTATTATTCTTGTTAGTAACAAGATTAGAATACATGCTATTAAAATGCCTCAAACACACTAAGCCAATTGAAATAATAAAATGATTGGTGGTGTAATATTTGCGCTTCTGAAACATTGTTATTAATTGATTCTCAAAATTCTCAATTTTATCAAATAAAATCAATTTTACGAAACGTACCTGGAAATACTTTTGTAAAAGTTAAGTTCCAGATTCCTTGGCAAAATTTGAAATTTTCAAACAATTAAAATACTGTTATGTTGCAGAAATAAAATAAATGGTTTTATAAGACTACAAAGGCTTTTTTACAAAGCTTGCCATTTTTGTTAGTTTTCTCTGAAAAATACGAAATTTGTGTGTTTTATCAAAAACGAAAAGTAACAAAAGAACGGTAACAATACGAAATATTACATTTTTTTTCTATTTATGGAAAAGTATGATTATTTATAAGGATGTATAATATGATAGATAGTTTGCCACAACACAAAAGCACCAACACTTATATTTAAACACTTATATATTCATTTCCATCAGTAAATACATGAATAATTTACATTTATAACGATTGTGTTATATCAATATATACTAATCTACATTTGATTTCAAACAGCTACAAATACAACAATATTCTTAAAACGTCCTCAAGAAAGAAGAATTTCAGTAAAAAAAATATGAAAAATGTATGAATCTAAATCAATATTTTATAAAATACAGCACCAGCATAATTTTTTCATAATCATTTAATCATACATTTTTTCATAAAAATGTACGATTTTTTCATAAATTATTTTTTTCATAAAAATCTGTGCCAATGAAAATGGCATTTATAATATATAATCTAAATAAACGTACATAAAAGGTGTAAATAATATGATGAAATGCAATTTTAATGAACATGATACACATATTTCTCTCTTTAATGATAATTTTCAAGTTTTTTCAGAATATATGAGTAGTATAATTATATTAAAACTAAAAGAGATTTATCAATTTAGTTTTAGACCAATTAATTTAAGAGAAAATAAATATTTAATAACCAACATAAATTAAGCTTCAAAATGTTTTATCTTATTCAACTTATTTTGTAAAAGAGACAAATTTAAGAAATAACAATTTGCTTTCAGAAGCTAAGGTATTAAATAAAACACGATGACGAGACTGTAAATTAATATACAGAAAATATTAAATACATAAAATTAAACAATAACTTTTACATTTCAAATACAAGATGAATATATTCATTCCAGTTTATAAAAAAGTGAAATTTTTAATGGGCTTTCTCAGCCCTGAAATCTAAGCACAATATAATCAGTTAAAACACAAATGGATGTTTAACATTATGAACATATATTAATCTTTTCAATTGTTGAATATTTAGAGTTAATTTTTTCCGATATTCTAACAAAGTGAACATTTTTTTTTACTTCAGTCAGTTTCATTCTTATATGACTCTTAATTTTGATAATTTTTCTCACTTACTATCAATTATTAAACTAAAGTATGATTGCAATGAAAAAATATATGTTTCATATCTTGGATCTAAATAGCTTAAAACTTTACGGATGAGTTGTTTTGCTACAATAGCACTTTAATCAGCATTTTTTAGTATTAGTGTACATTCGAGTTTAAGGATTGTACACATTTTACTATAAATTGTGATACATTTTTACTATAAATTCATACATTTTGCTGTAAATCATACAGCATTAACAAAAACTAATAGACTTGTTTATTTCAAAATTTACAGATATGACGCACAACGTAAAAATGTTGTCAGTTAGGACCATTAATGAAAATAAATGTTTTAAGGCTATTTTAACGTATTTTAAAAATATTATATACATATAGTGTTGAGAATAATTACATTATTTCTTATACCATCTCATACTAAAACCAATAGTAACCATTGAATTATTTTTAAATAAGCACTTATAGCCTTTATTCTAATAATGTAGCTGTTCTGTTAGTGATGGTAGTTTTAGACATTTTGCATCCTACAGCATGCTATTTCCAGACAATCCCTGCAGAAATAAGAGAGCCTAAAATGAAATATATTTTGAGATGTATTTTTCTTGACACTTATTCTCTCTTCTCAATAATCCAAATGTCATATCATGCCAAAATAATTTTGCTTCTTTTCTTTTAAGGGGAAATTTCTGTCAGTAATATTAAAATAATTTTACCCCCAAACTGTTTTTGCATGCAGGAGTTTTAGGAATTTTTTTTAAATGTTAAAAAAAGGTGCATAAATTATATATAAGATAACTATTTGAAATCAAAAATGTAAACTTCTTGAAAAAGAAAGCTCATGATTTTCAATTTATTATTTTAATTGTTTTGAATTCAATTTATAGTGCTAATTAAAACACTGAAATTTGAAAGCTGAAAGAATCTATGATAGCAACATAAAAAATATTTAAGAAAAAAATTAATGTATTTTTCTTTTCACAAATAACTCTGATTAGCATTCAAAGAATATCATACATTTTTATTACTCAATGCATTTTACATTTAAAAGAAACATAAGAATATCAATGATTAAAAATCCTTGGAATTTGAATCATATCCCTTTTAATTAAAAAAATAATAGGGTTGCAGGGGAAAATAAATTATTCAATCTTAAGTAAGGAATACATTTTTATCATACATTCAAAATATGTTAATTTATTTTTAAATAAAAACATACTTTTTATTTAAGTTTGAAACCTTTTAAACTTAAAAATAGCAAACAAGATAATGATCTTGTTTTAAACATATTGTCAATAACTCTCTTTTTTGTGTTCAGAAAATAAATTAATAAGAAAACAAGGCAGGAAATTTCATTCCAATTGCTTACTACGACTAAAAGTATGTTTCTAGTAATAAAGCAATTATTTATTAAAAGGAATATCAAAAATACCAACTCCTGCCTCCTAAAAATTAAAAGTATGTAATATAAGCTATTTGGACATTATTATATACTTTTATGTGTATTCAAACTAAGATAATATTCGGTACATTTTGATTTTTATTTATTTTTTTTGATAAGTTTGCATTATTCATTTATTTTCAGAGGAAATTTATTTTTATTTAATTTTTCTAGTAAATTATTTTCTGATAATTTTTAGAAAGTAAAATATTACTTTTAAAATTTATAGAAAATATTGTTGTACTATGAAGTAGTTATTGCTGAGTCACATTAGAAATGTTTTTCAAATTCACAAGAACTTACATAATGAAGATATTACAGTTAATGGTATGTTTAAAACATAATTTTTAAAAGAATACTTCTCCATATTTATGAAGCTAATATTATTATTTTCTTCGTATAAAATTGTAGAAGTCAAGAAATTTATTAATTTTATAACTAAGATAAAATATGAGTTTAAGTTATATAAATTATTAACACTAGAAACACATAATTTTAATAAAAAATTTCAAACATGAGAGGCTTAGATCGTTTCTAACACGAAAATAATTTGACAAAATAATCTAATATGAATTGGAAAAATGTTTTACAAATTTAAAATTCAAATATATGAATTATATAAACAAATGTTTAATTAAGTTAACATCGGATACTGAAGAAGTCAAAATTAAATAGCCGAGAAGAAACTATTTCTAGTTAAATAGCGTACATTAATAACAATACAGAGAATAATTTCTTAATTTACTTATTGGCGTAACATGCAGAAAATTATGTTTTCTGTAATTTAACGTTTTTAATTATTTGTTAATGAAAACTAAAAGTAAAATATTTTAGATTGTTTGTGTGAGAGATGAAAATATAAAACAAAAGTTTGCAAAAAATGGCATTATATTTAAAAGGTCACTCGTTTCTTTCATGTTTGACAAAGTCCTATAACTTCTCTTGTATTTTTATTATACATTTTCAAATGCTTCAATGAACATTATTTATCATTCGTTTTTGCAAATTTTAAAGTTTGATATGTCAATATCAATTAAACATTGTATTCTATGATAAGAAAAATATGATTTAAGGAAGAGTGAACTACAACAATGAAATTCTTAATGCAAATAAATATGTTTTTGTAAGTGATTGCTTTTGTTCCAATAATTTGTATAATGGTGTAATGGAATGCAAGCTTTCACAGTATATCATCAAGAAAAAATGATTAACTATGCTATCAGGTACAAAAGAATTAGTTTTGGTACACGATTTGTACCAAAACTAATTGTTTTTTCCTACCCATTGTATCAAATACTATCTTTCAGGCATTCTCGATTACTTAAGAAGCATTATATAATTTTGAAAAGAGTTGCATATCATAATCATAACTAAAATCGATATATCAACTGTGGTATTGTAGAAATCGTTACAGCAATTGATGCTGCGATCAAAATTTCAAACAGGAGTTGTAGAATGCCTAATCACTAAAAGGTCATGTTCATTATCAGACATAGTGTGGTCTCTGGATGAAACTGAACATTGATAAAATCAGACAAAAATTACTTACTTAATGCTACCTATTCACATAAAAGAAAGAGGTGATTCGAAGAGAAAGAATGTACTCTTGAAAAAAATAGTTTAAATTCTATTAAAATTCTTGCCATTTGCAGTAAAGCAATGCATCTGAAATAGCGTTTTTGTTAATCAACATAATATGAAATGAATAACTCATATATAAGGATGAATTCTTCCTTTCTTCCAATGTTTATGGTTATTGACTGCAGAAAAGGAATATTCAATGTATAGTTGCATTAAATATTCAATTTATAGTTGTGTATAGGCATATCAGTAGTAGTATAATAGCTACATTTAAAAGCAATATGATGGTTTAAAAATAACACCTGGTCATAATTAGCGTGTTTTGTACACTTTTTAACATGATTTTCCACAGCAGGTGGTAGACAAGATAAGCTTAATCTAATATAAACACCGAATTTGGAAACATATCTTCGAACTTTTAATGTGATATAATGATTCTCAAGATCATTACAACCTTTAACTTATGGAGTTCATTTTGGGAAAGGTAACATACATTTTTAAGCAATTAATAGACTATAATTAAAACGTAATATATCAAATTGGTAAATCGATAAATGAATTCGCTTTTTCATATTTGGAACTGGAATGATTTTACTGCCTAAGGAAAAATGAATTTTTATGTTGTACAGTCTAAAATCTTTTATTTTCCAATTTCATCTTTATATTTCTTTTATTGGTATAAATTATTATAATAATGACTAATTTATAAGTTATGGTACAATTATTTCTGTTTGTGCGCATATTATTTTCTGTGATAGATTTTATTATTTTATAAAACTAATTTTCTGAAACGATGTAATGAACAGAAGATAAAATGAAACTTTATTAATTTTTTGATTGATCTTAAAATAACTTGTAATGATATAATTTTTGTTTCAATTAACATTTCTGAGGAAATTTAGATTACCCCTTTTATATATATATTATATATATATATATATATATATATATATATATATATATATATATATATATATATATATATATATATATATATATATATATATATATATATATATATATATATATATATATAATAATTTTACAAATGTGCCCAACAGTTATTTAATACATAATTTATGGCATAGAAAAATTAATTTATATTTTAGGTGTATTTTCAGTGTCAAATTTATCAACACAACTTCCTTTATTTTCTTCTTTAAAATGAAAGTAATATGAATTTGTAGCAATTCTATCAATGAAAGTGATAAGTTTCCTTTTCTTGCTGTACACTGTTGTTGTAGTACACATTTAAACCTCATCGAAATAAAAATATGATTTTTCCTATTGATATAAATATAATTATTTACTCCTTTAGAATATAATAGGGAACACTGTTTTGAATGTGTCTAGCTATGTCCTAAATTATAAAATTAGATAGTTGATTTATAATTTGTTCTTTTTCGGACGTATTTTAGAAATAGCTCGCATATATATAAATTCCGTTATTTTCACATCATAGTATATTTCTGCTATGATGTGTACTATGATTTCACAAAATAAATTGAATATATTTACAAACATTTACACACAAAACATCAATTATACTTATATATTTATATATATATATATATATATATATATATATATATATATATATATATATATATATACACATTTTTACAATTAGCTCAGAGGTCTTAAATTCTCTAAATGAATCATTTATATTTTAATAATACGCGAAGGGATGAAAAAACAAGTATTTTTATTCATTATATCATATAATAAAAATTTATTAATGCATATATATTTGCATATATTTTTACTTTCATACAGAGTAATTTAAGCTTTACACTTTCCTCATACAGAATAAAAATTCTGAGTTAGTTTAGCTAAAACTTATCTAGTTTTCCCAAATTTATAAAATTGTCTGGTTTTCTACACTGAAAAGCATTAATGATCTCAACTTCTGAATAACGAATTTAATAGGGTCCTCAGTAGTACCAAAAATAATAACAGACCGTAAGAATGTAGAATATGAATTTCATTCAGGAAAAAAAAATAAACCCTTGTCGTTAATTTTGATTTGCTAATGAAATTCTCTTTGTATCATAAATGCTGATCTTAAGATAGTGATTAGGTTTTCTAGCCGTATTGCAAGAATATTTATAGTTTTATATATTATTAAATCTTAAAATAAGTGCATATTTTGTTGTTGAATTAGCAGCATTATTACTTCTTTTACAGTTTAACAATATTGTTTGTTTATATAAAGTCATTTTACGTTTTCAAGAGGTTATTTATGAATAATTTAGTACTTGATATGTGATTTTATAGTAAACTGGATATAGCATTTAATAAGGACATAGCTTATATTTTCATTAATGGTTAGATGTAATTTACAGTTATTATTATAATTTCTGCGAATTCATGTGAAGAGAGAGAAAAAGAGAGCGAGAGAGAGAAAGAATTTCATGTCATCTGAACAATCAAATTGCTTAGGTAGCTTTTCTATTGATGTGATTGGTCATGTAAAGATTTTCTGATACTTATACAATAATGTATAAGTATAATGCTTATACTTATACAATAGATAGTATTCTACCTATTGCTTATACAATAGGTAGAATAATGCAACATGTTAAATAATTATATATTCATGTCAGTTAAATCATAAATTTAGTCTACAGTATTTTCTGAAATTTTCCTATAAGTTCAGGGGATTAGGATAATCTTTCAAAGCAGGCTTTGTTCGACTTACTTTTTAACATTACGGTGTTTGACTCGGTAAAATTATTAAATTAGTTTCACATAATAGTTACATTTGCTTTATAAAATAATAAAAAAAGTTCGTTATTTAAAAAAATGCTTGCATGAAAAAAGTATAATTATTTATTAAAATTATACTTTTTTTCATGCAAACATATAAAATTATACTAATATAAATCATTAAAATGAAAAATTAAATTCATTTTTTGATAATCATTCAAAATTAATAAGCCTTTAATTTTATACAATCTGAGGTATTTTTTTTTTTCTTATAACATTATTTTAAGTTAATTCCCAAAATTAAAATCCCAAAAATTGTTTTAAAACAATTGTTAATCCAAATTGAATCTGTCAGTTAAATTAATGATCAAAATTTTATATGATGTGCATTTTTGTAGAAATAATAAAAAGAACTTTAATGACGTTTGATCTGTATTAATGATATAAGCCAAAATTGAGCTAAGCGAAAATATTTCATTAAATTAAACATGTTTAGAAATGATTATGAAAATGTTAAATTTTTAAAACTCCAGCAACTGGATTTATTTAAATCAAAGGAAACTACATACAACACTATAAGTCCTGGCACAAATCAAGTTTATAAAAAATATAATAAAATTAATGTGTGTAGTTTTACTGTAAAATTCTTGCGCAAGTCTAATCAAATAACGTACGAAATAATACCAATTTATAAATCTTAAAATATATTTGATTCATTCAAAGACATAAAGATACAACTTAAAATTCTATTATTTCATGATCTTAAATAATATTTTTAAAGTTTTAAAGCCTCTTCGCTTTTTCAAACTTAGTTGAAAATAAGAATTTTCAGTATCGATATCTTCATCTTTATCCACTATACCCTACATTGACTTCACAGTACACACAGAACATTAAACATTTATGACATTCACATCAAGTCATCAATTGAATATCATTTGTTGAATATCAAATATTAATTACAGTTAATAGTAACAATACAACACACCTTATATATTTTACATACATTTCATCAATAAATTTACACAATTTATATTTCTAAGTCAAGATTGATCAAACCTAGAAAAATCACTACATTAAATATCAATTTTTGCACAATATATTAATGCAGATTCCTCACATGTTCAGATACAGGAAATAGTTAGATATAATAGTTGAAATATTACAATTTCACCAATTAAAATAAAAACATTCAAATCATCATTTACACATCCAGCATGAATCTTCATTTGAATATGTATTCATCTTGAATATTAATTTTCCTGACATCTAACACTGAGCATATGACGTTATACAGTAATGAGGTTCAGAGCTTTGCCCAATAGACAACATTCATAAAGTACATAAATACAAGAAGAACAAAAAAGTGTAACATCATAAATTCACCAAATACTATATTGAGCCTTATAGCAGGTGTGTTATAGCTTCATTTGTACTTAACAAGGTACTTGTAAGACACTACATCTCTAACATTTTAAATAACATGGAATTAATATGGCATATTCACGTTATACACTGCGTTATTTATGTCATCATGTTTTGAAAACCAATATATATATATCTTTTTACACATCTACCTACAACATTATTCACATGTCCAATCAAAACATTAATATAAATCCTACATTCTATAGGATTATTTAACTTAAATAAATTCTGAAATAAATAAGTGAGAAATCAAACGAATTTCTGATATGGAGATTTTTCAATAAACACACTTTTTTATTAAATTTTATATTTACTTGAAAAAGTAATATTTGTTCATCATTTAAAAATGCAAGTCAATACAGTTAATAAATATTTTTGATTTATTTGCAAATGTTATAAAAACATATTTTTCAAAATGACATACTTGATTTTAAACGTAATCAAACTATGATATTATTGTTAAAAATAAATTCTAAGTAAAATTAAAAGTTCACAATATTTTCAAATTTCGTAAAATGTTACTAGATTGATTCCTTAGCTCCTGCTACAAATGATATTTGATTATGAGCAGATATAGAAAATAATTATTAAAACAATACTGTATATTGCAAAGCAAATCTTATTAAAAAACCAATTTTTATAAACTGAGCTGACAAAAAGACATACATATATGAAATTAAACACTTTTACGCAAACATTTATGCTGCATAAAATATAACTCGTGAAGACAATACAATACAAATTTAATTATATATAATGAAGTTCTACTTTTCACTTCTCCAAAGTTATTAATCCTATAAAGAAAAGCATTTCGCTTACATGTCCTTTTAATTTGAATAAAATTAGGAAGTAAAACTCATAATCCAGTTCAAGTTTTCACAACTTCAATATATCTTAAAAAATATTTATCTGAAATGTATTACAAGTTATAAACTGAAAACAAGCCATGAGTGGATACTTTTCAAACAAAAAAGAATAATGAGCAATGATACGCGTGTACATGAAAGATATTACACAACTACAGTTTTCCATTGTGAGTGTGACAGTATCCGCTTAGTACATAAGTCAATATTCGATTTCTGAACTATTTTTGTTGATTTGAATTCCTTAACGGGAAGGAAAAATTTAAATGCAGAGTAGCTTTATTTATTTCATATTTACATGAGAAAACCTTAAATTTTATGAGTACCTAAAAATAGATAATAATATGCATATTTTTTTCCTAATAAAGTCATGCATAATTTTATTTTTTGAAGTTTGTATCTTCCAAGCATAAAATAAATCTAGTCATTCATGTTAAAGACTAAGTGGTACTCAAAAATCTACTGTTAAGTGTCTGAAATCATAAAAAAATGCATTGCTGTTAACAAATTCAGTAACTCCCAACACTTAATTGGGAACCTTACATGTCATAGACACGGTAAATATACTTACTGTTAAATAATAAAGAAGGAAGTATGCTTCCACGCTTTTCTAGATGCATTCTGTTCTAGTTATCAGATACTTTTCTAGTAAAAAATGAAAACTTTTTTTTCCATTCTTTTTTCCAAGAATTATAAATTTTGTCATGGAGAAAGATTTTAAAAATTTTGTGCACATTATTAACATTATTAAAATTCCACTTACATATTTTAATTTTATTTATTAAAAATGTTTATTGTAGAAAAAGCCAAACGTTTCAAGAGTTTTCATATGAAAAGTTGACTAGCTAACACAGAAGTGGACTAAAGTCAGTTCTACTTTATATTTCCAATTGTACCTCCATTTTATCATAACCATTTTCTTTAACACATTTTGAGGAAGTTTTGAAATCATGTACATTGTCATGTTGAATATATACACCGTAATAGATATTTTGCAGATTAATATTTAGAACAGGAAAACATTTCATAATTTAATTGCAATTTTTAGCTCAGAAAATAGACCAAGCTTATCTTTGCCCACATAATTTATTTCTTAGTGGAAAGAGATAGGTTGTCCAGAATCAAAATTAAAACTACACTATACAGATATAACTTTCCAAGCACATTTATCAGTTTTACACCATACACAATTTGCCACAGTTTCAATCTATTTCAAACGAAATAAATTTTAATTTTTATTTTATTTGGAAATAAAGAGGTTTCTATACATGGTTTTATTTTCCAATCATAGTAATTGAGCATGTGTCTTATCACTTTGTCTCGAGCTCACTTAAATGTATCCATTTAAAAGTTTCAAAGGTAAAGCTCATGCACAAAGTCAGTCAATTGTAAATAAACATTTCAGCCGAAATTGATATTTAATGATATTCCGACAGTTAAAGTTCATCAGAATATTCAATCAGAGAATCATAGTTTTTTAATAACTAAATACTACGATTTATCATTCCTGTTATTATAAGGAAAGCATCATAGTCTTCAAAGTTTTGCACCTCACCAGGAAAAATACTATCTAATTTTTACCATCTTATTGGTATTTATTTTACAATATTTGGTATTCCATAGTCATAACATTTCCTCATTCAAAAGCGTTTTAGATGTATGTACAATTGCGTTTCAACACACTTTCACTATTGAAGAATCATTTTATTAAATCTCTGTCATAAATAAATATTCTTCCATTATACAACATCAAAGGATTAGTATTTTTAAGAAACTATAGGCCAAATGTATAATTAAATACCTTGCTTTTTTTTAAACAAAGAAAAGTAAATAAATTGTGTCTTAAACCTATTTTTTTAAAAATTTCGAAATTAATAATAAATAAAAAGTAACTTTAACAAAGGCTTCATAAAGAACCTTTACACTTCAGCACAGGCGCATTTTGTTATTCTGTTACGCCTTCTCTCGGGAGGTGTTGACGCAGACCTGCCCTCAAGTCTGTCACTCATAGATCTGTGCCTCCGGAAGGGATAATGAGTGTGCTCATTCAGCGATGCAGAATAATTGGTGTCCCATGAATCTGCTGGTTGTCCAACGCAAGATTGAGCTGTGAAGCAGTTACCAATGTCTTTCTTACGATAGACGATTTCTTTGAAATCTTTTCGTAAGTGGACATTGAAGTAACCATAAAATATTGGATTTAGTGCAGAATTGAGCAGAGCAAGGGTACTAGCACCCAAAGTGATATTTTTGGACACGGTTATGGAATAGTTGCTGTAAATCCGAATGTTGTTCACGATGAAGTAAGGAGTCCAGCAAATTATGAAACTTGCAATGATGCAAATTGTCAATTTCAGGGTCTTAATTTTAGCCCGGGGAATCATTGAAGCTGCATTCTGAGAACGGCGCAAGAAAACGGAATGGTTACCTTTCTGTTGGTGATCTTTAGCTGCACTCCACACGGTACGTAAAACATTAATATAGCAATAGCAGATGCAAATCGCTGGAAGAACCAAAATATAAAACGTGAGCCAAGTGAAGTAGAGCTTGCGCTGCCACAAAGCAGTATATCCTTTACTTTCGCATTTTAAGCGAATGACTCCAGTGATTTCATCCATTTCTTCTACCTAAAATTCAATAGTAATTCAATATATTAAATCATGCTGCTGAATAAAAATTAACATAAGAGGCCTATACAAAGGAGAGTTGCATACATATAAATGTTTTTCTTTTATGCTCTGCCAAATGATAGCTGCAAATTAAATTTAAACAGATTATCTCAAACCTTTCTTATTATATATATTTGATTAAATATTTAAATTTAATGATCATATTTATTTTACTCATGCTTCGATGTGATTTCAGAAAGTGAATGTGTTGCATATTTGAATGTATATGTGTGTGAATATGTATATAAATTCATAAATGAATGTATATGCACTATTATGTGACAGTTTAAGACTAATTCGTTAATAAGCTGGGAAATTTTAAATTACCTAAATTGTGATTCATGTATAAAAATTTTGCTGTATCCCTTTCTCTAAGTACAGTTAAAAATGTGAAATAATTTAAAAGCTTATGTGTATGGAAGAAAAATATGTTCATATAAAAAATGGCTTAAATTCAAGTCTTTTATGTATAAAGTAATGAAATATATTTTTATTTATGGTAAAGATGTTTATTCAATATGGACGAAGTGACATATTTATTGAGGTATGTAAAAAAGCACATTAATTTCAAAAAAGAGAGTGACTATTGGCGAGATTATACTGAAGCTAATGGTTTAAATTTTTCGTAAATAATTGGTTAACAGTTTTATTAATAAAACAAATTTATCCAAAAGTATTTATTCAAAGGAAAAAAATATTTAGAACAATACTTATTTTTAAAAAGTTAAAAATCATTGTACTAAAATGTTTTGATAGCGTTTTTTTAACAAATCAATTCCAAAAATTATCATTATTTATTCATGATATTTATTAAAAATAAATATTTAATCAAGAGTTCTATGAAGGATTTAAAAGAAGAGTAAATATAAAATTGTACAAATTTAATATAATTCTTTTTCATGTTATTTGACTTAATTTTAAGTAATTTTCCGGATATATGATTAGGTAACTGTAACATTTACATTTTTTTAATATGCATCTAAATTTAGAGTCTTTTTAAAGATATTTTAATGAGCTCGACAAATTATAAAATATTTCAGTTGGAAATAAGATAAATATTTAAATTTCAAATTTATTTAGAAATGAAAGAGATAGAAAGATCGTTATCATGAGAGTATTTTATTTATTTTATGAATAAATAATTTCAGTGAATATGCATTTATTAAAAATTAAAATTAAAACTGAATGAAAAAAATAAAATAATATTAGTGTGGAGCTAATTTTTCATTTTGTGTTAATATCATCTTATTATTTTTAGTTAAAGTTGTTTTTTTGTATACTGGATTAAAAATTTAAATGTATTAATTTGATGGCAGCTTTTAATTTTGTTATATGAAGATGTTAATTATTAATTGATTTACAATATAATTAATAGTTTTATTCATAAGAAAAATCATATAATCAAAAGCATTTGTTTTAAATCTTTTAATATTTAGTAATATATTTTTTAAATATGATTTCAATGTAAAACAGTGAATAAAAATGATTTGCTGTTACTTTATTTGAAAAGCTCTTATGTATTTTACACTTATTCTAAGGATTCATCAATTTTATTTGTTAAATAAATTTATTTTTTAAAACCTTTTAAAATGAATAAAGCTATAAATTATAGAATAAGTGTGTAAATGACTCATATATTCAATCTACTAGAAAAATAAGATTATTGTAAAGATTGCATAATATTTTTGTGTGTTAAATTATTTAGCATCGTAAATAACCTGTGTTTGTACGAATAAATATTTCGAAATTAATGCTGTTGCCGCTTTGATAAAATGTTGATCAGGCGATAAAGTGTGCCAATTATGACAAACTCCTGTGTTGTTGTTTCTCTGAAAAGAATTCAGAAAAGAATTAAATCTGTAGCGGTATAGTCCGCGTTCTGATTCGAGCTACCGTGCTCAAAATAAATATTTGTTATTGTTTTGTTATCAACTGAAGGATTTATTTAAGTCCTACCACATGCAAATATCCGCTTATTGAGTGATGATTTTTTTTTATCCTATTTTTTAAATGCACAATATCAAATAAGAAATTTTTTTCCTGAATTCAGTTTAAGAGAATAAATTCCTCTAAAGAATATTCTTGCCGCAAAACTTCTGGAGAAGATTTCTAGTAAGGTTTGGTTTTTCAAGATTTAGAGAGAAAATAAAAGGAACTAATTCTAAGGGGGCTTAATTTATGGGAAATCCAGTACTACACAAGGAATTCATTTCTTGGCGGAATTGGCTATATACAGCAGACTTTTCAAAATGATACCGTAACACACATTTTGAGACTTTTCGGATCCACCTGCAGTAAGATAGGTAGAGTCAATGTGTCCTTGGGAAGATAATACTAGATTAAACTTGGAAATTGTACAACACAGTTTCGTTTCGCAAAACTATATTTACTGTAATAGCCTGGGGAAAAGTATTGTGCTTGGGTGCACTTAACGTCCTTCGAAACATGCTTCAAACTTTTTTGGTATTTAGCCATTAATTTTACCAATCATTGGAAAAAAGATTTGTTCATTGGCTTCCCTAATCATGGTAAATACAAGAAGCCGATAGAATATAACAGTAAATCTCACATGTAAATTACGTGATTAAAATAATTTAAACATAGGATTGATTCCTGTTAATTGTATTTTAAGCAAATAATTATTGTACACACAAATAGAGTGCTTATAAAACTGATATTCAACAAACTATGTATCTACTTATGTTCATGTACAATACTGGCAGAAAAGTGTATTTGACTATTTTGTGTGAGTATTCAAATTTATCCAAAAACCAAAATAAAGCATAACAGCAGCCAACATGAAATATAATTTTTCACACAAAAATTAAAAAAAAGATTAATAGTTACATATTATACGAAATAACTTTTAAGTACAGGATTGATTTTAACTAACTTTGCAATTGGCAAAATAGTATCATGTAAATGATGTGTAATAAAATCGTCAGTCAAAAGTTATTAATGTTTTATTATATTTGGTATTTTTGATTATCAGATATTTGTGAAACATATAAAAATTATATATATATGAATAATAAAAAAACACACATTAAATCCTAAATATTCTAATAAAGGAAAATTTAGATTAAAAATTGCTGTATTTTTCTCACTTATTAACTTGATTTAATTTAAAAATAGAATCAAGTTTTCTATATTGAAGTTTTGAAATTGAATTGAGTAGTATTTCAAAAAATATTTTACATAAAAAAGTTTAACATGCATATAACTCTCTTACAAATTTTTATCATTATATATTTTAAATTAATAAAATGAGATTTTGATAATCCAGTGTTTTGTTGAATTTGCAAATGTCTATGAAACTTTGCATTTGAAGAAGTCATAAGTTTATACATCTAAACCATAGTTTGTTCTGACACAGTGTGTAAGCACTATGTCATATATATATAAATGTGTGTGTGTGTGTGACGTCAAAATGTTAAGTGTTTACTTGATACACTAACTTCAAGAGGAAACGTGTATAAATTTTTATCAAAAAACACAAGATTATAAATTTTCTTACAATATTTATTTTTAATTTCATAAGAGATAACAGGTACTTAGAACATCTTTAATTAAAAGTCTGTACTAAACTTTCATGCGTTAGAAATCATTTTAATGTTTTGCAATTATTATTGTTCAAATAAAACGTTGTAATAAAAGTCAAGTAGTTAAAAGTAAGCCGCATAATATGATCTGTTTCGCAATTAATTTTTATAGTTTTCCGGAGAATTTTTCTTTTTTTTTCTTTCTTTTTTTTTTTTTTTTTAACTTTTTCTGCTTTAATAAACTTGGGTAGCATAAAGAAAATGCAAAAATTATTTACAAAATTAAAAATCAAACATATTATTAAATTAGTCGTGTTTCTTTTTTTATCAACAAAACTTTAGAATAATATTATTTTCCTTATAAATAATATTATTTTCCTTATAAATATAAAGTTATTATTGAATGTGAAAGTATTTGTTTAAAATACTTTATTTTGTAAAATTAGTACAAATAATCATATTTTTATTCATCTGATATTTTTCTACTTTTTATTTATTTTTGATATTATTATTATTATTTTGAATAAAAGAGAAAATTAATAAGAAGTTTTATAAGCGCATACTATTTCCGCATATAATTTGTGATAAACTTTAACATTGACCACATTTTATATAATTGTAAATATTAACTTCAAGTTGAAATAATAATTAATTGAATGATAATAAAGGAACTACAGAAAGAGATAATTGATACATTCATTCTAATTTTAATCCTAAAATTATTTACAATTTTAGCATTCACTGAAACTATTTGCTTATCATCCTAGAATTAAATATTTTAAAGGTACTTTATAATATATCGCCTGCTTAAAATTTTTTCTGGTTGTTTATTGTGTAAATATTCAAATGCTTGTCTCGAAAAACTATTCGTTATATTTGTTTTGCATTTTTAAGAATAAAACAGAATTGTAAAATATCTAAGATTACTAATTACTAGCCATTATTTATTATTGATTTATGATTTGAATCACTGCTCACAAATACTGAACTCATCACATGAAACTTTCATTACACATCATTATGGAGTATTAGACTATAAAGAATAAATTATAAATTATATATATATATATATATATATATATATATATATATATATATATATATATATATATATATATATATATATATATATATATATATATATATATATATATATATATATATATATATATATATATATATATAAAATAAGTAGTAATGTAGTAATTTTACTTTATGCTTGTAAGAATTACTGTTGTTACATTTACATATCATCATTATGTTACGTTATAATTCCAATTCATACCATTGAAAAGAATTTTATTGAAATTATATTGAATAAATCATAAAAATAATTTTCAATCATTTAGGAGGCAAAATGTCTTGCCTCAGTTCTTAAACAACTAAAATTCAATATAATGTGACCTTTCCTATGATATCTGTCTAATTTGTTTAGCTAATGGTGACCCTTTATGTCTTAAAAAATCATTTTTTACATTTTTATTAAATTTTTACCATGATTTTAAATGATATAAAATTTTAAAGTGCATAAATAATTTTTATGTATTGTCCAATTTCAATTTAAAAATGATTTAAATTTAACACAAATTTTATCAATGCAAACATCACATGCATAGGATGGAAATGTGTAATACTATACCTATATTTAATCATAACTTACCTTACAGAATAAATGTATATTTCAGTTCCCAGCTTTTACAACAAAATATAAGCTAGCAAATTTAGTAATAAAAGCAAATACTTATCTCTACTATTCTGCGCATAGAGTGTAAATTTGCGCATAGACTAATAAAAAAATTCTTACTTACCCTTCGAAACTGAGTGACCTTTCCATTACTTAAAATCATTTTATACATTTTATTGCAACAAAAATTACATAGAAACATTCATTTTTTTACCTCAACAAATATAAATATCTGAGGAATGGCAAAGATAAACGCTAAAAGCCATGATCCCATTATCATGATCTTTGCTTGCTTGACACCTCCAGTTGACTTCAATGGCCGACAAATTGCCAGGTATCTGTCATAACTCATTGATGTTAAGATGAATGTGGTGCTGGCCAGTGTTACAATTTGAGCGTACACAATAACCTTGCAAGCATATGGACCAAGCTTCCATTCACCAAACACCTAGAAAATTAATAGAAAAATAAATTAAGTGACTAGAAAATTATTCAATTGACATTCATTAAGAAATTAATTATAATTAATTTATGATTATTAAACATTTATTTTACTTCTCTTGATAATTCTTTAAAATTTGATGCTAACATTTTCCATTAATACTTTGAGATGCTGGCTAGTTAATACTGATCGACGTTTGGTTTGTGTATCACTCATTTTTTGAACACGAGTACTAATGAGACCGGAACCTACGGTGTAAAGTGGATTCCAAACCACTACAAATATCTGTGCCAAAGGTGGGTTTCGAACACACGAACTGTTGAACCAAATGCAAGAGCGCTATTCGGCTGCCAACTTGGCATGATGGATGTTTAGATTTCACGAATTTTAAAGAGGAATAAAATCATTCACTTGAAGTGCGTTGTTCCAAATATTGAAATAACTCGATAAGCGACATTCTTTTAATAAAAGTTACGCGATTCTGGTACAAATTTCTAAAATTCAGTGATCGGCATTAACTTATAGAGTTTGATCTTCTTGCATCTCTATTAATTATAATTCTTCAGATACTTTTTGGGACATAATTATATTGGAAATGGAAACCTTACCTTTAATTCTATTAATTAAAATGGATTCAAAGAAAAGAACAAGAGACGATTTAGAATATTTGAAGTCTTGAAATCGATTTCGGAATTCCGTCAATATTCCTTCTAGCTTTTATATAATCATAGAGTTTTTCTTGCTATGTATTAGAACAATTATTTTTAATTAAAGAAAAATAACTAAATGCTTTATTTTTAATATTTTTTGAAAAATTGTAATTTAGTTTGATAACAAAACAAACAATGTTCAACCTCAGCTGTTATTTTATCTTTCCCTTGCACTTGTAAATTCATTGATTTCAAATGTTCCATGACATCAATCAAAAACATTAAGACTTATAACCACTCATCATCAACTAATTCTAAATAAATCATTTCCTTTTCTTTTAAAATGCAATTATCGAATCAAACACTTCTACAAATCGATTTAATTCGTTATAGCTAGATAATCATTTAACAATGCAAAATAAATTAATGTAATTTGAAAATTCTTCGCCATTTAATTCAAGGAAATATTTGAATTGTCGATGATTATTTTCATTAATGCAAATGTAATTTTAATGTGTAACATTGTTTAAATAACATCAAGACATTTTAAATATGATGCTCTCGGTGAACTATGCAGTGAATCAGTATGAATTGGAGAATTTGTGAATAATCACTTAAAAGCCCCATAAGACCGTTTTTTTTACCCAACATTGTCAAAACTGCCTCAGTTGCATTGCTTCCAAGTTTATTAAGAAGCATATCAAAAATTTTCCTTATGGAATCTAATGTATTTTTAATATCAGCACCACGGGTTGACTCTTGAAGTGCTAAAATAAATCTAATAATTTTTCTTTTACAACGAAATCAGGTAAAATAAAACCCATGAAAACTGCCAATTGTGGAATATCTATGACATCTATCGATTCAATAAGGGCAAAGCTGAATGCAATACAGTTCAAATCATTTTTTAAATTAAAGAGATGGATTAATTGTAGCTATGTGTCTTTCGATATTGAAAAAAAGATATTGGTCTTAAGATACTATAACAGCACATATGATTCTCTGCACTCTCTGTTCAAAATATATTCTTTGCACCATGCTTTTGGTGGTATCAAGTATCAAACTCAATACCCCACAAACGCGAAGGCTCGCATTTGGCCAAAAAGTTTCCATTAGCAATTATCAAAAGTATGTAAGCCTAAAATTTTTCATTTAAAGTGGAAAATATCAATCTTCTTGTAGGAATCATCATAAACAATTAATTGTTCCATTTATAATTCCTTGAAATAAAAATATAGTCACATTCCAAAAATTTTGAATTTATTTTAATTTTTTTTCGCTAGCAAAACAATTAAGAATGATCTTTTCTTAAGCATCATTTATTTCACATATCTATTATCTCAAATATCAATATATAATATGAAATATCAATAAAAATCAAACATCGAAAGTTTTGAGCAACAGAAAATCTGAGGTTCTTGAAGCATAGCAGTGATATTCTCAAATTACTTAAAATAAAGTAAATCTAACATCAGTTATAACATATCAAAAGGAATAAAACTTCACTGATGATGAGTCAAAAGTCACAGTTTTCCAGTTGCATGGCCGTTTCGTTTCCCTGACCTCACGCCATGCGATTTTTGGCCCTGGGGTTATTTGAAATCTCAAGTTTATGTTGGTGGAGTATTAAATTCGCGTCAATTCTAGATGACATCACAACAAAAACAGTGTGGAATATTCCACATGATATATTACCCACGTCAGTGGAGAACGTTGGGCACCAATGCACGGTATTATTTCGGAGAACTGTGCTCACAGTGAATATGCCTCACCAGGGAAGTTAATGTGTTGTAAATAAACATTAATAATTTAACTGAACGATTATGTGAATTAGTATTTTTCTTTTCTCACATTTTATACATTGTAAAGCGCCACAAAATACATAGTCGCCTACGCGCGATAGAAATATAATAAAATCTGGTTGAATTCAATTGATAAAATTATTCTTAGAACATGTGCACTTTGGTTTGTTGAAGGTATTTTTATTACAAGCGGTCAAAACTATTATTGTCATGTTAAAAACAAGCACATTTTGAAGTTTTTTTCATAGATAATTTTTCAGACATCTGTTTCAAAAAATATCATGTAATAATTAAAATGATTATAATTGTAAATTGGATGTAAAATGAAGCTCAGATAAAAAAAAAAGTTTGCTTTCATTTCAGGACTTTTTTTTCCATGATTTAGTTTTTCCTTGTCACTCTCGACATATCTATTTGATGTACAAACCTGCTTATTATACTTATTAAAATAGAAAAAAATGCTGCTGATGTAAACCCTAATATTATGTAAATCAAATAGTGATTAATTACGAAAGTTTCATTTTTACCTCTTAAATGAAATTTTATTTCATACTGAAATTAATTTAGATGTGTTTCATATGTAGTGCATTTACATATGAAGAAATACATTTGTTATTTTTCCTTAAAAATTCTTTGTCAATTGCTAATGATCAATGTCTCTAGTCTTTTAGAATGTATAATGTCCAAACATTTTCCCTACCATTAAGTATGTATGATAAAAATCAACTGTTTATCCTAAAATAAATTCAATTAAAAACATTTGAAGAACAATAAGAATTAAAATTTTAATAACTATTTAGTGATAAAGAATTAAATTTCAAATAAAAAGAAGAAAATTTGAGAACAAATGTAACTTTCTGTTAGGAAATTTTTTCAAAGGTAAAATTAGAAATATGAAAGAAAGTAATAAAATATTACAAACTAAAACTGATTAAAATGCTGGTATACTAGCGTTTGCCGATAGCAGGTATATAAGTGTTTGAAAATAGCTGGTATATTAGTGTTTAAAGATAGTTGGTATAATAGTGTTCCAAAATATCTGGCATGTTAGTGTTTGAAAGTAGCTGGCATACTAGTGATTCCTCATTGTAGACAGCCTAACTGAAAGCTGCTGCAATGCTTTTTAAAGTCTACCACAAATCATAGCCTTTTTTGAATTATTATTATTAGACAGATAGCCGTGCTAAAATATCGCAGTAAAGGAAAAAAAAAAAGTAAAAACTTAAATAAAAATTTCTCAACAGATGTGCATGCGGAAAAAACTAAAACACACTACCCTCTTTTCATTATTCAACAGTGCTTGGAACTAAATTTAGTAACTCTGAAAAGCATAATTCTACTATTAGAGCACAGTGTGAATACCACAGCTATTTACAACAGAATCTTTATCATGATATATAGGGAATGGTTTTTTGTATTTGTGAAATAGGAACCTATGATCTGAATGATGAAGTTTAGATGTGACTTGTCTTTCAGGAAGCAACACATATATTCATGATGTGAATCATTTATTATGACCTTAAGAGGGGAAATAATAAAACTAATCGAAGGAATATATAGTCCGAGCTGTAAAACCAAACATTAACACGACGCTCATGCATTGTGTACAAGGAACTTCTACTTGAATTAACGGCTACGAATGATCCTAGGTATATTTGAATATTGACTCGTTTCCTGAAACATCAAAGCGGGGTACCACTCAAGTACGCACATTAAGGTTTATGGTTATTTTTTCACAAAAATGCTTGCTCTCACGCAGTTAATATGATCAAACAGTTCCTGGTAAGAAAGTGGATGGTACAAGTTGAGCGTGCTCCATACTTGCCAGCCTCCACGCTTCTTCCTATTCACCGACTCAAACTCAATTTAAGGGAAAGAGATCTGACAATATTATTGACACCCAACGAAACGTGACAAGGTTATTGAACTCAATCCCCACAAAAAAAAATTTTGCAAAGTTTCCAGGACATGTATAGGAGATATCAGTGGTTCATAGATATGGAAGATAATTATTAGGAAGCAAGTAACTTTCATTATTAATTCATCTACGTTATTCTTACAGGGCTTTTCACCGAACTTTATTGTCAGAGGTTGTGCACACACACGCACACATATGTATACACATGCATACAATTATATATATATATATATATATATATATATATATATATACATATATATATATATATATATATATATATATATATATTATTATTATTATTAATCTCTGAATACTTGGGTAACCAATTTATCCCATTAAGCAGTTAGGATTAAGATTGTTAAAATAGATGGAAGAGTGAAAAGAATAAGAAGAAAAAAAAGAACATTCTACTTTAAAGAGGAGTAGTTAATATTTTACGAAGAAAAAGAAATCCTAAGTTACTGTAAATAAAATCAGCATGCAAAACTGTTTTCCCTTCATTTTAATCAAAGTATCAGTTTAAAAAATGAAATGAATTTCATTTAGATACAACCGAATACACAGAGGCATATACTACGTCTACCTTACAAAGAAAAATTTTTACTCCCATTGCTTTCTTCTCTAGAAATTCAATACAGTGAAACAATTACTTTAATGTTTTGACAACTATGACATATATTAAGAAAAATTTTACCTACATTTATCCCACTTAGCGATAAAATGTGATAGATATCACGTATCACATGTTTGTAATTCTTTTAGTGATTTTCAAACTTTACGTAAAAAAATATATGTAAAGAAATCTCTTAAGAAATATTCTATTAATTTTAATATTTTTGTTTAAAACAACTTAATAAAATATTGAAATACATAAAAAGTGTTACGGCATTTAAAAAATTATTGACAGAAAGGAGAAAAAAGTAGGAATATCAGTTAATCAATGATATTAAATATAATATTTTAGTGACTTTAAAACATCTATGGTAATATATTCAAAACATTTATATTAATATATTAAAAATTTAAATCACTATTATATAATTTTATTTATTATAACTAAATAATACAAATTTAAGAATATTTCACCACTATTATTTTAGCTTAAAATGAACTTATATGCCAACTCACAGAAAACAAATGGAATTTCATGAATATAATTATAAAGAAAAATATATATGCATGCAAATTTTGAATTGTTCTCTTTACTCCAAACAGAAAATTTAAGATAGTTTAAAATCGTGTGTTTAACTTTATTATTTCTGTGGCGCGGGTAAAAGTGATGATAATTTGATGTCCACTTAATTATCTGCACAGCAAATTAATGATTTATTTGGTGTTTTTTTAATAATCGAGAATGTTTTTTTTTATTTATTTAACAAAAAGATTAGATTTTACGAACATTTTTTTTATATCCTTCGTTAAGCAATTCTCAATTACTGATATAGATCATTGGAATGTAATTAATTTACCAGAATAGAAGAATGTGACCATATAACCAAAGGGATTGGATTTAAATTCACTGGATTAAAAATAGGTTTGCTTATGAATCCCAATATAATTTATAGTTTGATTAGAATTTTTTTATTATTGATAGAAAGTGATACTTGTGTGCGTATTTGAAATATACATATTATTGAGGAATCAGACTAATGGTGCATTCTCGAACCAGCAAATTTCAGATTTGGGAATAATTTGTAATTGCAAAATATGCAGATTAAAAACTGAGTGTTTTGCATTTATTGACGAATTCATTAATCTACAAAATTATTTGAATTTATAAAAATCGTCAGTATTCTTCATAATTTTATCAACAACCTCCGAGAATCCATGTGAAATCGATATGCAGCAATGATTGCAATACGAGATCACATGTCATGCAAACTCTTTGTTTTTTTCTAAACAATTTATTAAAATCTGTTTTTATTATATAAGAAATGAAACTGTTATTTTGAAGGTTATTTTCATGATTTTTCTTCTGTTCCAAAGAGAAATAAGGGCTATATGAATTATTTTATCTTTCATTCCTGCAGTGTTATTTTTGTATCTCTCTTTCCATTTTGTATCCATGCAAGACAACGATAGCCGTATGGTGATATGCTGTAATGTATCACAAATATAATTGACAAATTTGCAAGAAATTAAAATATGTAAGATATCAAATATAGGTAATTTTCAGCCTTCCACTTTCCAGCACAAGCTTTTCACCCCACTAATTTTAAGCTGATTGATGATGTTACAAATGTGAAAGTTGGCCATTATAATTTTTTGATGAAAGTGTTAATCATTTAGCAGTGTACTTGAAAAGTTTTTATTTTCGTTAACTTATTACTTGAAGCAGTGTTGTTTTCTTCAACCAGCTCTAACTATTCTATATACAAGTCTCAAGTTTTAGAATTAAAAGACATGGCCACATCCATTATGAAAATTGATGGTAGAAATTGTATATTACTGTTACATTCATGGATCTGTGCTGTACAGGATTTGTATTCGCTTAAATTTGATGCATGTTTTATTTTATAAAATAGAATAAAACATGTGTCATTATTACTAGCATTCTCTCTTAAAGTTCAGTCTTGTTTGTGTTGCGTTCATAATAAATTTTATAAATCAAATAAAAAATAAAGGGAGACTTGTCATCCAACACATGCCATACTTATGCACTTTTTTTTAAGCAATGCTACTTTCCTCTTAATATTTTAGTATTACAATGACTTTGTTTCAACACTTCAAGCTTTATGAAAGAAGTTCTCGATAATTGAGGAGTATATCAATTGGAAGTTTAAAGTCAATTAAAGTAAAAAAGTTATATGGGCTGTGCGTGAATTGATAAATTAAAAGAATTTACTGAATTGTTGCAAATTTTTATAACGCCAAACACATTTATTTCTTCCCAATTTTTTTTCTGCTTTACATTTGAATAAGCTTGTTTTATTTGTAATGATACTTTTAAATATTATTTGATTCTGAAACAATTCAACGGAAAATTGCTTAATGAAAACGCAGTTTTTCCTTTTTTATTTTTCTTCAAAGATCCAAAGGTATTTAACAATATTTAATTATTTCTTCTCATAAAAAATATAAGACCGTTGGGAATAATACTAGTGATTTCTAATGTAGAAGGTACTTTTTATTCTTGTAATTGCTGTTGAACCTGTCTAAAAAAGTATTCGCAAAATAATTAGTTGCATTTGCATAAAACCAATTGAAAATACAAAAGTAGAAAAACTTTAAAACTATGTTTTATATAGTTAGTCATCTAGAAATTTTTCTTATAAAACTGTACATAAGAAGTAATGAATTTTAGATACTTTGGAATAAATATATAATGTGTTTAATTTTTCTGTTAGTTTATTTGAAATTATTTGAATATTAATTAATACTTCTATATTACTCTTAATTTCCAATGTAGCATTATTATTTATGAGGATTTTATGGATATTTGAACTAATGCAATATACTTTTGTTTGGTAGAATTAAGGAAATTTTAAATTTCAACAAGTTTTTTAAAAAAAATCTAGCTCGTAAATCAAATAATTAATTCATGCATCATAAGCAAAATTCTCATGTGAGCTATAAAATATGTAAAAATTTTCATGCATTTTTTAGTTAAAAGAAATACCAAATACCCGATACCTAATTCCACTTTTTAAAAAAAAAATTACAGGGGAAATTAAATTTTTTCATTTGCTTTATTATAGAAATCAAATATAAGGCATTAAATTTTGAAGGAAACACCTTTCAAATTTGTTGTAATTTGACATTTTTGTGTGAAAATTCTGTCTATGTGAAACAATAATTTTATTAAAAGCTCTTTATAAGTTTTAGAAATCGTATCCTTGGTTTTTATTTTGAATATAGTGCTTAATTTTTAATTTTAAATGCCACTATTTTATACCGTGTGAGGGACCTTTCTTATCTGACATAGTACAGTGATTCATCTTGAAATTATTTCCATAAGATATTGAAAAGTCTATATAAAAGAATCTCAAATAAATTTTATGTACCTATCAGTTGTATTAAAAAATCGCTCAAAGAGAACTTTAGATTTTGTTCTATATATGTTCGCAGAAATTCGTGTTTTTATATCTATGAAACTGTTTATGGAATTACATTAATCTCCCGATTTTCTTCTTAATATTGTGTCCATCACGAATAAGACCACAAAATTAAGAAAGCAGTTAACAAATCATCACAAATATGGAATTAAGCAGTTTATACACTTAATAACTCAAAGGAGAACATATTTAGTATTTAAATAATAATAAAGTTAATCCCGATTTAAAAATCTGTGGCTTTACTTTTCCTTAGAAAATCCATTAAATGCTTATTCTTCTTTTTTTTTCATTTAAATACTTCATATTTAAATGAAAAAATGCTAGGCTTAAGAAGTATATAAATTGTCAGAGACGAGACTTAAAAATCATGGTATATTTTTGAAGGAAAGTATACTCTTTTAAAGAGTAACTATATTTGCTTTATAAACTAAAATAGTAAAAGAAATACATTTCTTACGATGTTTAGAGAAGACAAAGCTAAATCCGGCAAAATAAAATTTGGTGTTTGAAAGTTTGGTTGGAATTCTTGACAGAGAGTGTGAAATATCTTAAAGATAGTTTTTTTACTACTATTATATAACTTTTGAGGACTTTTACTCCTACGTTTCAAAAAGATTTCTAAGTTTAGAGAAATATTTTTGAAATATTCTTAATATTTAAAGTATTTTTACAATTAGTATATTGCTTACTTTATTCACAACAATTTAAGTGGAAATGAATGTGTAAACTTAACAAACATAATTTTCAATACTTTTTTTCACGATATTTTTCGAAAACATTTAAAATTTAACTTACATTCGAAATTACCATATATTTTTCTACAGAAAACAAGAATCTTAAAATTTGATTCTAACAAACCTCACTTCTCAACTCATATTTTAGAGACAATTTCTAAATCATGATTTAGTATGAATGGTAGGGTATCATATATATATATATATATATATATATATATATATATATATAGTAAATAAGTATCCTTTTATATATTTACAAAAACTAGAAAAAAAGTTACTTGGAGTTAAAATTAATCTGCCTTTAGAAATTCATCTTTTATTTCGAACTTTTCAATGGTAATTGTATTCAAAGCCTTTGTCAGTCTATACATCTAAACGACTTTTTTCTCTATACTTACTTTCATTATGGGTATACAATTCTTTCAGAATTTATTTTTAACTTTTTGTTGACGAAAAATAAATTAGAAAGCTATCTACTTAAGTAAAAGAAATCAAGTTTGTTTAAAAAGTGAATGAAAAAATAAAAAGAATGCAAGAGAAAGATAAAATTAAATACAGAATTGAAAATTCTCAATCTATTTCAGATAATTCTTTGATTTAAAGAGAATGATTTGTTTCAGAACTATTTCATTTGAAATCTAAAATTATTCTTCTGAAATTAAGTAAATTCAGAAATTTGATGAGTTGATCATCCAATAAATTATATCTCACAAGCAAAGAGTGCCGTAACCCAAAAGAGGCTTGTTTCATACATCATTAATTCTCTTCGTTACTACAAACTGAAGTACAAAAGAGTTTCAAACTATGAACTGAATGCTCACTTTATGATCTCGGATCCAATTAATAAAATTTGGTGATGCTTTTTTAAAGCCAGGCTAATTTATAAGCGATCAGTTTCATTTGAAGTGCTTACTTTTTAGAATATTTTTTTTGTGTTTTGATGATGTAAACATAATTATTAAATAATAATTGTGCGTTAACTTCAAAGGATAAGAAAGAATTTGATTTTTTTGTTAGTGTACTTTTCAAGTAGACTTCCTACTAACTAAAACACGATAATACTTTTTTAGCCGAGTAATTAATTGAATATTTTTTTGTAAAAAAACACAAATATTTGCCAAAAAACATTTTATCGAAATATACAAATATCTCCAAGTATATTAAAAATATTTTCAATGTTTAATAATTAATGAAGTTTCTAATAAATGACATTTAATAAAAGAACTATCACAGACTTAAAAAAAATATCTAATTTTTATTTTAAATAAGTAAAAATAAGATATTTTTAATTTCTGAAAATAATTAAATTTTTATGTTTCAGTTTATAAAATAATTTTTTTTCAAAAGGAAGTCTTTCCAATAAAAGTGCTTCTCCTGAAAATACTTTGTTGAACAAATTCGTTAAATTTTGAATATTTCATTAAAAACGTTTACATGATTCAAATTTAATTAGAAAAATGTGAAGTTACTTTATTCTAACGTAATGTTATTCAATATCGGAAAGATTAAAAATCTTATTTTATGATTTCGTTGTAAATCCTCTAAAGGGAAACTATAAATGAAGATTCACGCCTAATTTTGTGGGTACATATAAACATTTAATTTACATTATTTGTTTACATTCTATTAAATACTTTTTTGAAATGCAACGATACAATTTTTTTCGTTCTTGCTTTTCTTTGTGAGATTAAAAACGGAATCAATAAAAATAGTATATTCTAACAGTAAATAATATTTTTAAATTCAGTTATTTAACAGCATTATTATTATGATTGATAATTTTCTATCATTAGATATGTATTATTAGTTTTTTTTTTATTGTGAATAAGTAATATTGCCCATAAAAATGTTATTATTAACTGAGATAACGAAATAAAGATATCATTAGTTGATATCATCCTATCCTTCATATTAAGTAATCGTGATGCTTTTAAAAGCAATCTAATTTGCTGTTGCGTGACTATCATATGCTGCAAAAATTGTTATTTAAGTTCCTCAAATTTTGAAAACTAACTCTCTGTTTTTATAACATATCCGGAAAAATCTGTAACTGTCTCTGGTTTCCTCGTATAAAAGAAAATAAAATATTTGAAATGTGGTTAATTTTACTGGAGAAACCATTTCTAAATATGTTTTTTTTTTTTTTTTTAAGATTTCATTCCTCAAATATAAATCAGAATTTCATTTGAAATGCTTTTATCCCGTGTATCAAGAACTGACATCTTATGTAATCATTTGAAACCCATCCATTAATTAAAAAAATACGGAATTTGGAAAAAGAAATAAGGTACAAAACATTTCTTTTAGTTTTTAGAGATTTTTAGAGTTTCGAAATGCTCTTTTCCCTATTTTTAATGCGTAAGTAATAAAATTTTACAAGTTAGCAATTATCAACAAAGAAAAATATTTACTCATTCTTGACAATTCTCGGTAAGAATTAAAGTACAAATACCTAACATTTATATTGAATACAGCGTGGGCCAATTTTGTATATGAAAACTACGCTGAATATTCATAAAATACAATCTAATTCAAAATTTTAGTTTTATCATAATCATTGTGCTAAAAAACTTTTCAGTTTTCATTTCAACGAAACTGCTTCATTACCCCCTAGGATTTCATCCTAGGCAAAATGCTTCACTTTTTATTTCATTTTTATTTAAATAAAAAGACAAAGAATCAAGATTTTAATAAACGTTGCTTCATGCTTGTGAAATATATTTATTTTATGCAACCTTCAAAGGCGATGGTGTGCTTTTGATATTGTGTATATTTTTAAGATATTGTTAGGGAACAGGATTACACTTTCATGAAAGATATAATAATTTCATCATTCAGTGTGGAAATCAGGCGTAAAAATTTACGTTAATATATATTTACCAATAGAATGCTTCAATCTCAAAATCATTTGCATCAGACTAATGAAAAGACAAAAAATATTATTTATACCATGAACTTGTATAGGAGAAAGTCTTTATACAGCCACGTTGAGAAATCGAGTAATCCCTGACATACTTGAAGCCATGCAAATGATCAAAATGTATGTATATCCATTTCTCTAATGCTTTGAAAAGAATTATGACTCATTGTAAGACATCACCGCTTTTTAATACAATATATAATATGCAAATTTGTTTCCTGGGTAATAAAATGGAACAATAGTTTGAGTAACTATGAAACCACAGATTAATATTATTAGATACTTAAAATACTAATACTCGTCTGATTAGATTTCTAGATATTGTTGCGTGCAAAATAATGATCTAATAATTAATAATAGTTAAAATCTTTTACATATTTTGTGTTTAAATATTGCAAAACTTTGTACAACTCTTTCCCTTATTGGAAGCAATTATTTGCAAAAATTACTCAATCGAAACTTACAGTTCTTCAAATATTAGGGAATAATCTGAATTTAAACATCAAATTTATTAGAGATCATATGTGAAGTCATGGGATCTTGTATTGGAACAAATAAGATTAAGAAAAAGTAATTTCTTGTTGGTTCTCACAAGGTGTAATGCTAATGTAAGGCAATTTCCAATGCATTTTGTCAAAGACATCGTGACTATCATGATAGATATGGACTGGGCAAGTAACTTGGCGTAATCTTGTTAAAAATTGTCATGAATTTAGAGTACTTCTTTATGGTTTAGCTAAGAAACATGTATATCATAACTTTTCAATTATGACACTCTGATATATAATATCAATAATGTTTCCAACACGATAAATGAAATGTTTTTGACTCTAACTATTTTCATGTTAACAGGAATATACATTTTTCGTCATTGCATCTCAACCTTCTTTTTTAACGGCTAATAAACAGGATATAAAAAGAGGGAAAATATAATAAAATAATATTTGGGAACATTTCCATATACAAATTGATTTATATCTAAATTTTACAAATGAGCATCTCACTGCGATTCCAATGTTACACAAAATTTACATTTTATAACAAAGTAAAATTTAATTACATGCATTAAATAAATCCGCGCGCGTGGATCATAAGAACTATTTTTAATATATATTCGGGTTATCTTCAATAATTTTAGTCTTAAACTTCAATACAATTCTCAGTAATGGAAAAAATAGGATAACATGATAATTAAAATGCTTATTTCTTATAATTTTTTTTTTACTTATTTTTATGAAAAACTAGCTTATTTATTATAGTTTGATTAGTTTTCTCAGATAGAATACTCATTTGCTTAACAGACTTAATAAATTGATCTGATAATATCTTCCATCTATTTTATGAAATTTGGGCTCAGAATGGGATTAGAAACGTGTGTGGTAGATTTCGTTAATTCTATTGATAAAGCTAAATTCTTGTCTAGAAATGTTACCAGATTATAAAACATTATAAATTTGAATTCGAGTCGACTAATTAATTTTTTTTTCTGAGAATATTTTTCCATGTTTTAAAACATCATAAACATTGCTTCATACTACCAGGTAATATATTAGGAATATGTGATTAATCTTTCGTCCAGAATTCCACCATTAACTGGTCACAATCAACGTAGTACTGATGTTGTAAGATGAGTAATTTGTTTGTGATTCTTATAAGATTTCATTTTATATATTACTCTTTACAAGTTAGATGTTCAGTATTATAATCTAACAATTAACTCCTAATACCGTCATAATCACTTGCACTATATTTTCATCGTTCCTAAAAGCATTTAAACTACTTGTGTTGCCATATTTAATTGATTTAAATGTATTCACTATAAAATAATAATAGAGCATATTTTACTACAATCAGTTTCATACTTTTTTTTAAAATCCATCCAAGAAAAAGTCTCTTTATGAAAATTTTATTTTTGAAAACAATACAAAACTTATAAATATAATTAAACCCTTTCTGCAGTTTTTTTTTAAATATAAAAATTCATAGATAAGAATTTCAAAACAATTCAGAATACATTATTTTTAACCAGTTACTTATAAAGATTTATTTTGAGTGTTTGTTAAGGAGAGATCAATTAAATATTAGCATCTGTTGACATTCAAAATGAAGTGTGCTAAGAAAAATGTTGTCAACTTTGTCAATGGTTCCATTACTTTTGCTTAAAAGTAAAAAAAAAATACTAAAGAGCGACAAATTATTAATTTGGATTATATTGAAATCAATAAACTAAGCACTCATAATTAAATGAAAAGTAAATATATTTAATTGGAACAAAATATTTCCTTTTTTAACCATTAAAAAACTTAGATTTAGGAAAAATTCCCTTACAGATCAAGATTTCAATTTTATTTTTGACTAATTATAAAACTCTCTCTCTCTCTTGCTCCCCTTTTTTCTCATTTCCATCCACTTTATTAATTCCCAGTGAAACATCAAAATCAGATAATAAGATATTACGGAGTCTACCTAACGCAACTAATTAAGTGTCCTTAACATAAATAACTGCCGAGAACAATTCTGCATTACGCCTGAGCCGCATGACATTATTCATAGCCACTCCTGCGAATACTCGAGGAGAAGCGGTTGACCTACTTTCTTATTCTACTATTCCCTTCCTAATCCAACACTTGGCACTGAACTTTGACTTGATAAAGAGAACTCGATTTTTCTACCAATTTACCATTCTATCGTTCTACCAAAAATAAATATAAAATGCTTAGACATGAAATGTTGAACATTATTATCACCAAACCAAAAGAAGATATATTCTAGTTCTTAACAAAATATATATGCTTATTTACAGATGATATCAAGAACAATGTGCACATACAAGGGTGTGACTTAATGAGCTGAATAATATGCCTTGATTATGCTTTGCACTAGCATTCTTGTTATTAATTCTGTTGATATCAGTAAATATTTATATTGTGTAATTTTTTTCACACTTTTGCGAGTTACGTTTGTAATATAATTTTATAACAAATATTATTTAACAAGAATTTATTAATTTTTTATGGAGTTTATAAAAAAAAATTCCATTGTAGGAAGTTCGTTTTTTTATTTGTTTACTTTTCAAAACAAAAATAGCTTTTATTTAATATACCATCTAGAGTCAATTTTTAGAATTCTTTACCTGAAATTCTAAACATTTTCAACCCATTTCGTCTTTTTCTTTATTACATGTTACTTATGCTTCAAACTTAATAAATGTAACATATTGGATTGTAATTTTGATTTTTGTTCATGTAAATAATATAGTTATTGTAAATAATATATTGAAAAGTTCATGTAAATAATATAGTTATTTTTCTGTGATAATAATGTTTGTTTTTGTATAATTACAGAAAAATATAAACATTTAACTATCAAAACGTCCTCACTCTTTTATAGTTCATGCAAAATTAAAAAAAGAATATATATAATACAAATTGGAAGCAATAATCTTTAAATAGCAAATCAGAAGTAAGCAGGGAGAATTTTTGAATAATAAATAAAAATTAAAGACCTTATGTAATACGAGGAATACATCTATTAAAGTTGCATTTTATGAAATTGACAATGCATCAATAAAACAATCATATTTATCGATGAAGTTTAATTCTATTTATCACGGAATTTCATTGATCAAACAAATTGTAATTGTTCTTGAGTAAAATGTGTAGCTCAATATACTGAAATCTGCACTATATCAATTTTTTTTAATATTTTTGCAACATAAAGAGTTATTTTTATTTATGACACAATGTAAATTGGAAGCTTTTAATAAGCTCTTTGGAAAATCCATGATTTAATACCTACCATTTTTTAAAGACGCGTCACGCGAATATGTAAACTATTAGAAAACAAACACGAAAAACACTTGTTCAGGTTATTTGTTGGTTATTAGTTGGGAACATCAAATATAACTGAGTTATTCTATGACAGTACTGCAGTGAATATATATATATATATATATATATATAGATATATATATATATATATATATATATATATATATATATGTGTGTGTGTGTGTGTGCGGGTGGGTGGTTGCGGGAGGGATAACGAAAAATGTAGTCCTTTATAAAATTAACATAAATATAAATAATTCCAGAATTACTGAATGTAAAAAAATATTTATACGTATTAAACTTTTTCAATTCTCTTTTAATATTGTCGGAGACTCAAAATATTACACAAAGTATGAACTGTTCAAACAAGGTAAAATTTGAACAACTTCCACGGATTATTCAAATAATTTAAAGCTTAGCTCAGTCTCAAATATCTCAAATACTAGGCTGACGTGATATAACTTTGGCAAGAGCGAACATGTTGTAATGTATTTGCTACATTCCTCATTCTTGGAATAATATTTTAATAATACAATGCTTGTGCTGTTAATTAGAGATGGAATTTACACCTGTAACATGTCAGTATAACTTCTTGACACTAGTCTCGTGATGTACTTATGTATTCATGATAACTATGATAGATCAATTTCATTGCAGACTGATTTCTCTCTCTGTAATTAATAATTGGAATTTTACCTTGCAAGGAAATTTGAACTGTGAATTAAATATCAATGACTTTTCACTACTAAATATAAATGAATTTTGAAAGCAATTGAATTTATAAAAATATGTGATAGATTTCAGCACATGTATATAAACTATATAATACATGAATAATGTATCATTAATGGACACAATTTCTTACTTCGAAGTATTTCGCCATGACAATTTTTAAAATATATATACTATTTTTCCGTTCTAATGTATACCTCATTAAGATATAAATTCTTACGGCAATAAATAGCGTACGGCAATACTTTGAGGAATTACAAAAAACTAAGAATTATATTTATTTGATTATTTTGAGTTACAGAAAAATATATCCCGTGTTAACTCAAGAAATTTGTTATGTTGAAAAGCAAGTTATGATACAAATATTTTATAACTTATCATATATATATATATATATATATATATATCTGCACATGTATGTATATATATACACACACAAAGGGTACTACAAATATTTTTAGGAATACAGAGTTTTATGTAAAAAATTATTTTAAATTAAATTCTACCACATTCAGTGTATTTCTCCATGCACCGAAACCAGTCCTGAAACAAGATTTGCCATGTTTCATTCTGAAAGGAGGCACACTTGTTGTCCCAAGCGCTCAGGTTCTCGTCACTATCAAACCGTTTTCCATTTAACTTCGTTTTCATAACATGCGAAAACAATGTAAAATCACGGGAAGTTAAAATTTGAATTATAAGGTTAATGTTAAGAAAATTTTACACTCTAGCAGTGTTCAAACACTCGGTGCAGATTTTCGCATTGTGAACTGGAGCATTGTCATGTTATAGAAACCATGTGTATATTTTTGATTTTAGGGACAGGTTTAAATGGCCTTACATCAAATTAATGTAGGAGTTGCTCAATGTACCACTTTGCTACGGCTGTTTTTTGTGTCTCTACAATTTTACTCAATTAGAAAAATATAGTTATCACCTTATTCATAACAGATCGCGCTTTCCTGACAGAAATGGCTGTATTTATATCATTAAACTCCCAAAATTCGTTTTGAGCTTTCTTCGGCACATCGTAATAATGTAGACAATTTGTATCACCTATCACAATGCTGTTCACATACCAAGATTCAATATCAAGTCACGCGGCAAGTCATCTGCTCTTCCGTCAGACCATGCAGCTCTCAGAAACATTAAATATTTTTTACGTGTGAATGGTCATTCACAATGGAATGAAATACTAGTGCATGTATTTGTTATATCTCTAATTTTTGACATATCACCCACCAGTCTACGCCAACCATTTTCTTTAAAACACAGAAGTTTCTTTTCTGTTACTAACGCTCGTGGTAGTTTTTTCTATCATGGTATTCAAAAGTAATTTTTTTCCTTTTTAGTTCCGTGTATTTGTAGGATGAATACAATAATTTAAGTGTCCCTTTTTCAATACTCTGATCTCTGTGTAAGCCACACAAAAATGTACTTTTCAACTGCCCCTATTTCATTACGTGAAACGGTGTCATGATCTGCAATTTAAACATTCATTACTAATGATTAACCGAGTACACAATTACTGGCGGCTACTATTCAAGCTTGGACGCGTCTGAACATGCTACAGCCAACAAACTCCAGAGTTTTATGTTAAGACATATTTCAAAATTTTCATATGAAGATATTCCATGAAGAATGTAGGTAGATATATTTTTATTTCAATTGTGTGTTGCACACAAAAAATGAAAAATATTACAAATAAATGTCTCATTTACCAACATAAAAATTTTTGGTATTATTATTTACTTGTATTATACTACTAATAATTATATATTCTATTTCATTTGAAATATTCACTCCAATGAAAATTAATTAAAGTTAAATTAATTTATTCTGATTTTTATAATCTTTGAAATGAATTAAAATAATTGAATATTCAACATTGTGTTTTTCAAAAATCTTCATAGGTAACCAAATAAAGTTTTGATGTTTAGTATAAAACAACATAAGTTTAAACTGTTGTTAATACGAGTATACATTTACTATGAAAAATATTTAACCAACACTGTTTACACTATGCTTTATTGTAGAACATAATTTGTTGTTAGAATTCTTTATAATCAGTGTTAATATGAATTTATATATATATATATATATATATATATATATATATATATATATATATATATATATATATATATATATATATATATATATATATATATATATATATATATATATATATATATATATATATATATATATATATAATCTGAATACCTTTTATCAATTATTTGGATGGGATAGAAATATTTTAATATACAATATTGTGTGTGTGTGTGTGTTTTATATATTGAATAAGTGCTACTTCATGTACAGAGAGCTAAAGTGCATTTTTATGTTAAACTTCATTTTCATAAATTTATTTAAAGATCTAAAAGTAGTTTTTCTTTTTTTAAACTCAGTTAAACATTCCTTTAAAACAATTTTCAAAGCTTATTATAATATTTTATTCTAACTGAAGAAATTTAATCAATATATATATATACATATTGATTAAATTTCTTCAGTATATATATATATATATATATATATATATATATATATATATATAAGTAAGAATTTTAAAATAATAATTTTAGTATGTAATTATTCCTGCAACAAAAGGCTGTTTTTTTAAATAACTAAAACTAAAATAATTCGTAAAAATTTATGCAATCAAATTATGAAACGAAGTTAATTTCCATCCCATTCCGTGGAAATAATTAGTTTTCATAGGTACTATTTCAAGTTTTGCTAGAATATTGGTAATTACTGAGTAACAATATTTGGAAAATAGAAGGTATAAGAAAATGGAATTTTACCTTTTATCTTTTTTAATATATATTGTCTTCGAAATTAATAGGTTTATCTTACTTTATGTGCGCTAAGAAAGGGAAAATTTGTAGGTAAAAATATTATAAAATCTTGAAATTAGATGAAATTCTTCATTTCGTACAATACCATCTGATAATTTTCGAGTTGAGAAGTTTCATTTGAATATTTCTGTTTAATTTTTTGGATTTCTTGCTGTCATTATATCGGGATTGTGAATTATTTTGATCCTTAAATAGTTCTTTTTGAATAGGAATAAAATATTTGTTTACAAAAACAGCAATCAAATAAAATTTATTATAATATTTAAGTAACAATTAGAATTTAAATTGAAGTAATGAATTATGTATTTACTCGATTTAAAATTGTTAATGTTGAGTTACAAAACTAAGTAAACGTAAACTACCAACCACTTTAAGTGCAAACTTTTACGGAATTTCCTTATAAGCTTTCGTATATATTTGGTAGGGACTAAGGGATTTCAAACAATACAGGTTGTTAGACTCCTTCTTTCTTAATGTCCCCAGGTACACGGTTTAAGTTAAAAGCTTGGATAAATTTCAAAAGAAAAGCTGAAAATACATTTAATCTAATTCTAACGGTAGAAATTAAAATGTCGGCATACTGAATGAGGTTATTGAAAGAAATTTTCTTAAATATTAGACTTAAACATATTAAATAACATAAGAAAACATCAGAAATATTTAAAACAGAGGAATTATTTTTTTTATTTTTCAGTGAAAAACTTCCAATCCCTTTAACAAGTATTTTTATATATGGTATAAAACGCACACACACACATTTCAAAATATAAATTGCCTGGAATGAAAATGTGTTTATTTGAAGTAATTTGTAAATATATTTAAATGTATCTTGAGTATAATTTATTAAATATGTGCCTATATCTGTGAGGCTTTACACAATAAATCTAATTAAAAAATCTATTATTTTTGTTTGTATAGATTTTTTATATTAAACTTAAATTAATAAAATATTTATAAGCATAAAATCTCAACATTTTTTTGCAAAAGAGTTAACGCTTTGAAGCTTTACGTGTTAAATAAGTTGTTTGAATCAAGCTTTGTGCTTGGAATAATTAAATTAAAGTGTTCTATTTAAATTTTACAGCTAAGAGATGTAGCAATCAAGAAATGATTACATAATATTTTATAAAGTAAATAACTTTTCTTAAAATGTACATTTAAAAATCTCTAATATAATTTGTTTTCTTAATACTTATATTTCTAATAATTTAAATAATTTTGAATAATTAAGTTGAAATTTTTTTAAAACAACTTCAATTATTTCATGTTATAAAGTGCAATGCATATTTTTATTATCAATTGTATTAAAAAATCTAAATGCACATTTTTAAACTTAATTATATGTTTATCTAAATATTTTATAAATTGATCATCTTACACACAAGTAACTTAAATAATAAAATATGTTGCTCAGCAATTATAAAATTTACAATTCTTTTTTGAGCAATTTAAGTTACGTTCATAAATTTTTACTTAATATTTTAATGCAGTTAATTAAAGGTTTTTAATGCAAAATACATAAATATATGAAATATTTTATCATATTTACTTTCCATGAATCACCATCTTTGAGCTTTTAACATCGATTACACATAAATAACTGATAATGGGAGACTGGTCTTGTACCTTCGCAGTGGAAGCGAGCTGTCGTTATTCTCTTTCTAAAGAAAGTGAAAAACCCTACGCAACTCAACAGCTGTAGGCCAATATCCCTCACTGGTATAATTGGGAAAACTATGGAGAGACTAATTATTGACAGGCTTAACTGGTTTTTGGATGATAAAAATATAATTGCAAAAGAACAGGCTGGATTTTGGAAAAACTGATCGAGAACAGACCAGCTTATTCGCTTCAGCCAGACCATTAAATATGCTCTGGACAAAAGACATTCTTACAGCAATTTATATTGATTTCAAAAGTGCATATGATATGGTTTGGAGAGAGAAGCTTTACCAACAACTGCTTAAAATCCGATAATGCACTTACAAAATCAGATTTGGAAGTGAATTCTCAAAATTTTATAATTTACAAACAGGCCTTCCACAGGCCGCAGCTAGAATTTGTGTGTTGTTTACTATTTTTATTAATTATCTTGTTTCTACTTTAAAGTCTATTAAAGATGTTCATTTTTTTTCTCTTTGCTGATGACCTTGTTATATGAACACAAGCATCTAAGAGAAATAAAAAATCTACACTTGAAAACAAACTTAAACAAGCTCTTGTTTTGATTTCAAACTGGTGCACGGAAAATAATATGAATGTGAATCTTCAGAAAACCACTATTCAGTCTTTCTCATTGGCTCATCAGGGACTTTTTCCTGGACTAAAGCACAATAACACTAAGTTTTTCCATACAAATGAATTTCCTTATCTGGGAGCAATATTTGACAACAAGTTGAATTGGAAGGCGCACATTGAATCCAACACGGATCGTTTTCTAAAGAAAATACCCATTCTAAAGCGCCAAGCGGGTTCTTGTTGGGGATGTGCTATATCAACGCTAAATGCCACCAACAAAACTTTTATATTACCTTTAATTACCTACTGCTGTGAAATAATTATAACATCAAGCGATCAAATTATAAAGAAGTTTGAAGTTCTACAAAATCAATTTTGCGACTCATTAATGGGGCCATAAAAACGACACTTATCGATGCATTGTTGCTTCTTAATAACACTGCACCATAAAAGACACCATCGAAGAAAAGGATCTAATCGTATATGAGAAATTGCTAAAAACCGGTAACAACTCTTGTGCGATTATAGGTCTCTGTTCAAGAAACCTAACAGCTCAAAATGGTTTCACACAGTGTATTCATAAGACCAGACAACTTTTAAATCTTCCAGTTAATGTACAGGAACTCGTTAACCAAGTAACCTTCTAAATATCTCAGTTTTTGAAATAAGCCTAAGTATCCAAGACAAGTTGATCAAAAGTGACACTCCCCCAGATACTTTGAGACACTGGAGTGGGGAAACCATTGGTTGAGGTATCCTGAATCAGAGTGACTACTTTTTACAGATGGTTCCTACTTTGATATCCAATTGTCAGCTGGTGCAGTTGTACATTCAAAGCTGTTCGATGTGTATGCTTCTGCAGGTGTCTACAAAACAGCATTTGAGGGAGAGTTTGAGGCAATTTGAATTCCCTTAAAACACCTAGTAGCTCTTCCTGATGTTTTAACAGAGTGGCCCAGTTCTCTGATTCACAGACTGCAATTCAGGCCATAAGGTCAATCTTTCTCCCATCTTGTAAAATTCTCCATATTCAGGAGCTCTTGAAAATTTTGATGTCACAAAAGAAACGTGTTGTGTTCCAGTAGGTACCTAGACATTGTGCCATCTATGAAAACGAGCAGGCGGACTTCTTCGCAAAGAAGGGAGCAGGACTTCTCTCGCCAAGATACACAGAAATTTCCTACCAAAATATAAATTTACACATAAAAGAAGTTCTTAAAAGAACTCAAGCTTCTAAATTGCAAGAAAAGATAAAAATCAAGCAATGGAAAGATGACCTTCTAAATATCCCTGATGGTTCACGCCGTCAAGTTTTGGCACAGTTTCGACTCCTGACATGTCACAACTGTCTGGCTGAATATTTACAGCGCATTGGTATCTTAAATTGACTTGAGTGCCTGCTCTGCAACTTGACAAAATTTATGACCCACCTCCACCACTGTGTTGCACGGCATGGCAGCTCTCAATCATCGCTTTAAACACTGGCTTGTTAACAAGCCAGAAAACTTTTGGGGCATTACTCCGTTCATATCGTTTACGTTTATGTACTGTATTCTCCAACCCTGTCTTCATCTCATGTCAATTTTGTGATTTTTCATGTGTTTTATATATGTTATTCCATGCATTTGTCCTGCCATTTGACAAAAAAAATCGATTATAAATGATTATTTTATAGAGTTTATTTTATTAAAATCAAATATTTAATTTACAATCTCTGTTATACTAAGAATAAAAAAAAATCACTAATGAAAAAAAAATACTTAAAAACAGATATTTCTCTTATAGAACTTTATATTTCACTTGTTGCTGGTTATTTTAATAAAAAAACATTATTCTTTATATGTACTAAATTAAATTTATTGTTTTATTCACATTCAATCAAGGATTTTAATAAGAGAGTGGGAGAGGGAAATACTCACAGATGACATTTGTAAGTTATTTGGTAAAAGATTTTACACTTACAAGTATATTTTAAAATTTTTCGTATATATTAATATATAAATTATAAGGAGTATGCAATATGCAGAGAACTCATGCAGATGATACCAGATGTATCTTTCAATTAATAAACATCCTTGTATATAATTTTTATGAACGTCCATTAATTCAACAATTGTAATCTTTACATTTAATATAAATTCGGAATTTCAAGAAAAGTTTCATTTTTAAAACTCTTTATATATATATATATATATATATATATATATATATATATATATATATATATATATATATATATATATATATATATATATATATATATACATTTCCTTTTGTAATGCCTGGCTGCCTTTAATATATATCAATTCCAAACAATATAACAGTTGATGGCATCTTATAGAGTGGGATACCCCAGTGGATGTGCTATCTTCGTCTCGAGAATGAAGGGATAAAGAAAGACAAATATGGAGATAGAAAGGAAGATTCTCAAACCAATCAAGATTTGAACCCGGAACCAACTACTTCGAAGTTAGGGATGCTAAACTCTCCGCCATCGGTCGGCTCTTTTTTGAAACTAGAAGCTGAAGATAGGGCTGACATTCAATCCTGAAGACATTAAGCGAAAGGAACCATTTTGAATGCTTTCTCTATTAAACTGTTTGGATTTATAATGTATTTCCTCGGAGAGAGAGGTTTAATAAACCGATATTGTTTTTGGAAAATGCTTACAAAAGTATTTAATTATACTAATTTCAATTTACTTAATTAAATACGATAACTTCCTTTAAATCCTTATTTCTACTTCGTATGTATGAAAAATACGATAAAATAATTTCATATTAATAGCTGACGTAGTTAGTAATTTAGATCTAGAAAACAACATTATTTCTTTGAATATAGTGAATATTTAAACATATTCACGTTTTGCAATTATATCCAGTTAACTTTTTATATGTAAGGAAAAAAGAATTAAACTGTTTTCAAAAAGCTTTTCTCTAGGAGTTTTTTCAAATGTTTATAAGTACATTTTGTATGTAATAAAAAGATAATGTAAATTACTGCGAGAGTTATAAACTTAATAATACCAAGAAATATATTTTGTAACATAAGTGTCAAGTTATCAATGCCTTTAACACATTATACATAAATAAAATATTTTTAATTTCATTAGCAACATTTTTCATTCTTATGCTTCATATTAACGATTTCATTTTCATATGCAGAAAACAACACTAGAATATTAAATCAAACAAAAAATCTCTATTCATATTTAAAAAAAAAAAAATCAAACAAAGTTTCAGGCAGGTTTAATACTGAATTCTAATGCATAAATGAAAGTGAGAATTGAACCTAACCGCATAGTGGCCTAGTCCATCAAAGTCAAATGTTGAAAGTCAACGTTCTCGAGGCATGGAGGTAAGCGATTCGAGATCTAACCCAACCGATTATCTTTGTGTTGAGAGAACTTATAGTCATTAAAATTTATGCAAAGTTCACAATATATGTTAAGATCTTACACTATCACTGTCTTTACTTTTTTTACCCTCTCGAAATAATAGTTTTTTCGTAACAGAATAAATGCCCTCACATTAAAGATGAAACAGCGCATATTCTGGCCTGAAATTGTTTGCTATGTTTGAGAGTAGATGTGTAGATTCTCTTGTGTATGACTGGAATGTCATTATTATATTGTAATTGTTTGTGTTGTAATACCTATTGTAATAAAATATGTCTATTTTTGTGACTTTTCTCTAATTCATTTTATATAAATCAATGTTCCTTTTTTGTTGAGGTAAGGCATGGAGACAAGTGCACAGCTCAGGAATATATATATATATATATATATATATATATATATATATATATATATATATATATATATATATATATATATATATATATATATATATATATATATATATATATATATATATATATATATATATAGGCATCATCAATTCACCCTTATTAAAATATAAGAAACGACTGGTTGTGTTATATTCTTGGGTAATAAAAAGCAGGGCACCTGACATATTGTTGAATAACCACATCTAATCAACATCGAAATAAATAGCCTTTTTCTAAAAGTTAGTGACTTATGATAAAGAAGAGATTAAATTACCAGTATCCATGTTGTATATGTATAATTTGAATTGTTCCATACATATAATTTAAATTTATTTGAATAACTTACGTTTACATTTTACATTTGAGTTCTCTGATAGCAAACAATATAAACTTTAATTCACAATTATTGGAATTAAATGTGCGAAAATGTAATTTGGAGAGCTAGAAGTATTTGAATGCTGTTGTGAATGTTATTAAAAATAATTAGACAATAATTTAAGCATTTAATATTTACATGATAGCAAGGTAGATTTTAACAAACAAGTAACATTCATTATCAAAAACTGATTCACTCTTAACCCATACTGCTATTTCAGTGTATTTCAAAAAATAACTATTGATATTTTTGTAAAATAAGGTAAAATGGAAATAAATTATTTTACATAAAAAGGAGAGTACAAAGATATTAGTTTTCGAAATAAAATTCTGTGCGCATTGTTCAAACCATGGGATCCTTTAATTTAAGCGATTCCCGTTATATACTCAGCATTATGGTTCACATATCCTCAGGCACTTAATAAATATACATGCTACTCTCTCTTATGTTAGTTCAGTTTCAGTAACATCCAATCATTACCTCCCATGCACTTATCTACTATTATCTTATGTTAGTCAAGTTCAGTTGTCCCTTTCTTAGCAATCTACTCAGTATAATCAAAGCTATCGATTAGTTCCTTTCCAAAAAATGAAAGAGGGGAAATGTGATATATATATATATATATATATATATATATATATATATATATATATATATATATATATATATATATATATATATATATATATATATATATATATATATATATATATATATATATATATATATATATATATATATATATATTATATATTTATATATATATATATATATATATATATATATATATATATATATATATATATATATATATATATATATATATATATATATATATATATATATATATATATATATATATATATATATATATATATATATATATATATATATATATTACTCTCTTATATATATCTAAATTACTCTTTTGATTATGATCCCATACGAAAATCTTTTTTAAGTTTTTACCTATTTATACAAGGCAAAAACTTAAATATTAATCATTTATCATATTTATTTTGTACGAATTTTGAATCGCAAAACATACATTATTTCATTTTTGCAGCATCAGAAAATTTTTAAATTACGATAAACGACTGTTCCCTCCAGACAAATATATTTAAATTTTATTGCTATAGTTCGTTTAATATATTGTCAATATGCAGAAGAACTCATAATGTTATTACATGAGTTTTATTCTTACAATACTATTGCTTTTTCAATTTATTTATGATTTTTTTTTCGATTTATCATTATTATGAATTCCTTTGATTGCTTAAGCGTTGACAATATTAGTTTCATTTAATACCAAACATTCAATCTGACATTGATAGTTATTTAACTTTATTTTGTAATTACCATCATTACAGAAATGACAATATTCTGTATAAAGTGTTTCAGCTTCAAAAATTTCAATTTGAAAATATTCCCCTTTTCGGTTCTTCATATATATATATATATATATATATATATATATATATATATATATATATATATATATATATATATATATATATATATATATATATATATATATATATATATATATATATATATATATATAATATGCTGATAATAATTTTTTCTAATTCTGATCATGAATTTTGTAGATGCTCATTTAAATATCCTTTCACGTGTGTCTGATGTACACTAAATTTTTATGAGTATGCGTACTCAGCAAGAATTTATAAGGTATAATAAAATGACGCAAACTATTTATATAATATAGTTAAATAAAACTACAAAATTATGTATCATTGAAAATAATATAAAATTCAACACACATATATACAATATATATATATATGAATATATATATATATATATATATATATATAATGTTAATATTGGATTGTTTCCATAAGCATGAAACTTGACAAAAAATATAAGTTCATTTAACCATATACTGACGATATATGTAAAATGAAATTTAAAATTAACTAATATAAATTTCTTAAATATTAAGATAGTTATATTCATAATGAAAATTTCTCTACACAGTTTTCATTATTCTTTTGAAATGATGCTTTATGTTTTGTTATCTGAGATAATTTTACATAACTAAATAGTTTTTATTTAAATTACTGAAATTTGTTTGTGTGGAAAGAAATATTAAAGAAGTACCTATATCTATTTTCCATTTCCTTGAAATTTACATGTAAAGTACATAAGGGGTTTCTTACCAGAATACAGTAATCCACATTTTAAATCGCATTACAAGTAAATGACATTTTATTATATTAAAACTTAAAAACTATTTCATTCTAACAAATATATTTACCTGAATGTTATATATAAATTTTTTAAAAAACTATTTGTCGTTGAAGAAAATACTATCCTTTAAATAGAGATTCCAATAAAAAATAAATTTTTAGAAATCAGCAATTAACTGAGCCATTAATCAAAATATTCAATGATATTATACTTAACTAAATTAAGCAAAATAAAAGCTTGTTTAAATAATGTTCCTAATTGTCCGTTGAGTACAGCGAAAGTTAATTAAATAAATTAATGTTTTATTGTAAGAAATATATTTTTTATTTTTGTTAAAAAATTCTGATTGCTATTGGAAAAAAAAATTTACAACTTAGCAATAGAATTTTAAAATATTGTACAAATCTTTATAAAAATTACATTTTCTAATTCTGAGTACATAACGTCTAATGTTTAATATTTTTACAAAATATTTGCAATTAATCTAATCCAAGAAACATTATTAAAACACCATAAGAATATTTTATTTTGGAAAAATTTAGGTACATTATTTTAAAATCCATTTAAAAAATTTTGAAATCTAAAAAAATATGTCCTTCTTTAGATTTAAAAAATATTCATTTATGGTTATGCTCCACTTATATCCATTATGTTTACAAATAATGTAATTAACTAAACCATAAATTAATCTAAATTAAGGAAAACATTTTTATAAATCACAATGTAGATTATGGTACATAAATATATTTCCTTACAAGCAATATCAGAAATTAAATAGTAAAATTCATTTGTTGCTTATTAAATAATTTCAGAAATCTATAAAAGGTTCTTAAATTAACACTGGTTCATATAGTTTATATATTTGCTTCAATAATTTCAAAGTATGTAATATACAGTTCTTTCTCTTTCTCTCGGTAAGTCATTAAATTTTTTTTTTCTGAAATAAATACTCATTTACGATTGAGGTTCAAATTAAGAAATCTGAGTAAGTTATATTCGTACATCTTTCAACACCATAATCTTCCACCTAACTTACCTAGATTAAAAAGCTACACAGAAACTATGCTTAACATTCTCTAAACATAAATGCTCTCTAAAAGTTAATAGATTAAATGCTCATAAGAATGCGAGCTATGAACTCTGTAAAAGGATTAACAATAAAATGCTAATATTAGATTTATTATTTACTTGCCAGTATATATATATAGTCACAGAGAAAGAGAGAGATTAAATAGATTATAGACTAAAATTCCTCTGTTACGTAATACATGGTAAATGTAAGCAATTACAGTCTCATGAATGTTTTTATCTAATTTCAATTTCATTAAAATTAAATTATTCTAAATTTTATGTAATTTATGTTGAAAATTTTACTTCTTAGTGGACTTCTATGGAATAATTTGGAAACTATTTGAGAGCATATAGATGTAATTTTTCAATTAAGGCATATTGGATTAAATATGAAGCAACTAAAATCAAATAAATTTCATGTTTTGATGTAAATGCTAAATATTTTAATGAAGAAAAATTCGTTGTTTTTGTAAACCTAAGAACTAACCTTTTTGCTGAATTTAAATCACTCTGGCTATAAAAATAAAACTTAGTTTAAAGGAAGGAGAAAAAGGTTTTAGTTCTTTGGATGTGAGGATTATTGGTTGAAGATTTTTTAAATTATTAAAAGATTATTTTCTGTTGTAAATGCCAGGCACATTTGTTTTTTAATCTTCTCTCTGCTTGCATGATTACCTTGAATAGCATTGAAATAAGAAGAATGGATATTTATTACATATTATTAGAAAAATAATTTCTTAAAAAGCGTTTTCTTTATAATTTAATAGAAGAGTATTAAATGAATAATCAAACATTCATTTACTTTTTACTAGGAAACTAGTTTTGTGCGCCCACTTGAATTTTAGTTTTTCTAATTTAGAAAAAAACTGATTTAAGCTTATTAATAAAGATACTAAAATGCATTTCGAATAAAATTTTATGTGTTTAAAGTTACGCTTGCTTTATATTTTCATCACTATTTTTTTATTAGGTGAGTAGGCTTAAATGGGAATTATAGCCTCTATAAGAAAAATTTAATTTTTAAATTTTTTGTAAGCATAAATAAAAATTTATTCACATGATCCTGATAAAGTCAAGAAGAGAAAATTATCAAAATAAAGTAAGCTTATAATCTTAGCAAAATTATTAATTAAAAATTATAAAACTGATTATTTAATAAAGTTTATATCATATATTATGTAACAATTTGAATTATTCACATTTTTAATTGATAGTTAAATTAATTAAAAACCAAAAATAAAAAAGTTTATTTTTTATTTAAATGTTATAATTAATAAAATAGTTTTAAAGTTTTTTTTCAGGTTATTATTCAATATAAGTTTCTACAAACGTAAAATATATGACATTTAAATATTTATAACTTTTCATATTGTAAATTATTTTGCTAAAGTTATTGGTTGCCCTAATTCAGCGGTTATACTTCCAAAATAAAATAATATATACAGATTTATGCACTTAAACACTTTTTGAATTAAAACATTTTTTAAAAATTAATTCCTTAAATAAATTCCTTTTAATTACGAGAAAAACGTTTAAATTTTTCCGAACAATGGCGGAGAGGCTAGAGTCGCTAACTTCGAAGCAGAAGGTTCCGGATTCAAATCCTGTTTCTGGTATGGATATTCCTTTCTATCTCTGTGTTTGTCTTTCTTTATTCCATTCTATCTCTGCGTTTGTCTTTCTTTATTCCTTTCTATCTCTGTGTTTGTATTTCTTTATTCCTACACTTCCAGGGCGAATATGGTACACCGACTGGGTGCTCCACTGTATAAGATGCCATCAGCTAGTCCATTATTGCACTGAATAGAGATATCCTAAAGGCAGAAAGAACTAGTCAGAGCAGTAGACGAGCATTTTCTGTCCAAGAAAGGTCCATTCAATATCAACAACATACTGTCGTACATTATTTAACTAAAACATAATGTTTCATACAGTACAAATAAATGTACCATCGGAGTGCTGCCATTTCAAACAAGACATGAATGAAACATGTATTCATTGCCACTTCATATCATCACTACGTGTAATGGGTCAGTATGATGCTGTAAAGTGCACCTTGACAATGTGCGCATTTCACAATGTTATTAAATAGGCATGAAATAATTATGGTTCCCTACAGGGAATTGTATATTCTCAGAAATCAGTATGTCACTGGTACACTCAAGTTATTCATCTTTGATCCAATCATTGAAAATGCTGTTATCTATAATGTAGTGTTAAAAGTTTTCAGAGCTATACTTTCTACATTTGTAGCAACATATATGTAAACTAGAAAAGATATTGTATTGTACATTTAGTTAAACTATACCTGCACTTTTCCATTGATTTTATTTCCTGGTTTAAATCTTGTGTTTGGTCATAAGTTTCATTAAGTTCATATTTGTCTTGTCACCTTTTTATCATAATGTGATAATGAAATAAATTCGTAATGCCATTTAACAATCTTAAACACACGTATAACCTAATATACAGATATCTATCAGATCTCAATCGTTGCCAAAAGATATGTTGTGTCTTATTAAGCCGTAGCTCTATTAGGTTGCAAATTGACCACTATCATAATCACATACATGATGGCTAGTATTTCTACGTCTTATGCTAGATGCCACAAAAAATGTTTATTTGGAGTTAACGTTCAAATATAAATTCTGCGTGAGATACCTTCTGCAAAAGTTTTCATTTAAACACATTCTAGGCATCGCCCTTTCCCT